>CM071568.1:25821726-26155066 GCA_036426205.1 Ascaphus truei | reverse complement strand
GGGGTTTAAATCTGAGCTATTTAGCTGTCCTGCCTTGCTTGAAACCCAGTCTCAGACTGTGTCTAAATATGTCCCAGCAAACAGTGGGGTTACTCTTGGGAGGAAATTAAAGCTCCTGTCTTAAAGGGTATTTTCTCCACATGTCCAGCAATCTAGAACTCAGTAGTTGTTTCTAAGTCACTTATCAATACATCTGATTTCTCTAACAAAACCCAGACACCCTCACTATCGGTTAGGATCCTGTGATCAGAGATTTTGCACTAGAAAAACACCTATCAGTTTTGTCAGGTTAGGACCCCTGTGGTTAGGGCCATTGCAGTTTCGGAAAAGACTCCTTGTACTCCTAAGTGCCTGTCATTAAGTTTTCATAGTTATACTTGCGCTTGTTGATTCTCCAGGCTCGTCACTGAGGTACAGACTTCAGCTTCTGATGTTAGCTTCTCCCACCACACCCTGGCTCTGCCTTTTCTCAAGCTACTGATTTGAAGATCCAAGGACTATTCGATTCAATGACAATATATCTCCCAATGAAGATTTCCCAGTATTGGAGAGCTCTACTGGTGTTTGTTCTCTGCTCCTGCTAAAACCATGGTTTTGTCCTCGGAATTCGTTGCCCTGTATTTCCTCTCAGTTGGAAATACTCTGTACGTTCCCAGATTCGGTCCTATGCCGGTTTACTGCTTGCCTTGTCACCTTCATACCAATACCGGGAGATGCTTCCAACCACAACCTATACCCCTATAAACATACCTGGGAGCCTTCTAGAGGAAAAATTCT
This sequence comes from Ascaphus truei, assembly GCA_036426205.1. Taxonomy (NCBI): domain Eukaryota; kingdom Metazoa; phylum Chordata; class Amphibia; order Anura; family Ascaphidae; genus Ascaphus; species Ascaphus truei. Next base: position 26,154,289 of record CM071568.1, on the reverse strand, counting down.
CGCAAATTCAACATTCAGTGGTCAGCAAGACTTTTTCTGTTACAAAGTTCCTCTGGTGTATTCGATCAATTATCAGGGCCGCTGATCCTAGATTCAGGTCCTTTATTAAGACTGGGCTTCCTGTAGGGGTTCTTCTGCCGTTTCTGCTCCTGGAACCCTCTGGTTCTTCAAACCCTGGATTCCAAGTCATTTTGCGGGGCGAGCCTGTACCAAGAGGTTTCTTCTACTACTCTTATTTCTTAGAAACTGTACTCACTAAGAACTGTCGTTTCGGATGCCTTCTACCTAAGAATTTTAGGAACAACTCAATGTCCCAAGGCCCATGGATGGTCCTGTCTGGCCACAGTTTCCACCGCGGGGGTGGGGTAACTAGGACTAACGAGTCTCTGGGACCGACTCTAACCCCAATCCTAGACTGTTCAGCAAACATCCCGGTCCCCCAACTCTATGAGTTGCTCATGTTCGCCCGGAGGGTCTGCGTTGAAGGGGGGGGTACTGTAAGGAATCCGCTCCAAGGTTTACGTTGCCTTACCTTGCAGACCGGTGAGTTCTGGATCAGCTCTCCGAGGTTTGCTGCAGCCTGGATTCACCATCAAAGCAATACACACTCCCTCTGGTAATACTGCAGCTGTGCAGCCTATCACTGCAACTAGACTTGCATTATTCATTGGAGGCAGTACCTTCACAACCCCTCCGGGGATTGGCCGCTGGCCTTTAAGTATGTATTCCCATAATGTCCCTGAGAGCATGTCCTAACTGGATGTCTACTGTTTTGCCACAAGCCCTCGCTTGTTCTCCTATGCTGATACCAGGTTCCGCCCGCGTCCTTAGCTTCCTAAGCGCTTGTGCTCCTATGCTGATACAGGTTCCGCCCTGCGTCTTCAGCTCCCTTCAAGCCGCTTGTTCTATATGCTGTACGAGTTCCGCCTGCGTCCTTCAGCTTCCTTCAAGTCCCGCTGTCTCCTGCGCGTGAAGCAAAGGTATCCCTATGTCTTCAGCTTCCGCTTTCCTGCACTGAGGCAAGGTATCCCCGCGTCTTCAGTCTCCTGATCCTGCATGTAGCGGAGGTTTCCCTGTGGTCTTCAGCTTCCTGGTTCCTGGGGCTACTCTTTCCCAATTAGAGAGGCCGTGTCCTGGTTCCTGCGCTGACAGAGGATTCCCAGCCCGCTCAGGACTCTTGCGACTGTGCACGGTGCACCCGTGCAGCAAAGCGGTGTGCTGCTATCTGGTCTGCCTACCATCTCCTGTGACCAGTACATGGGCCATGGTCGTCGCTCGCGCAGAGGCCAACCCCGCGCTCCTAAGCTGAAGCGGGGCTCTCCTGACTACCCTGTTGCGAACTCTTGCTGAACACATGTTTATCCTGATGTCTCCTGTCCTGACCCTGGCTTCTACAACGACGACGCGTCTTCTTCCTCTGATCCTGCACAGTATTGACCGAACTGCGCAATCCGGATCAGCCTGCGCGGTCTAGGTCGGTGCGCTTTAAACCCCACCTCAGCCGCGGTTCCGGTCCTGGTTTGTGGCGAGCCAGAACCATGACACATGGTTCCCATCTAATGTTCAAACAACAAAAACGTTTTGTGTATTGAGCATATTGAAATCGGTTTTTGGAAGAGGGACAGAATCCCGGTTGATTGAGGATAGCAATGAGATGGATCTTTCAATGTATTCAGGTTCGTTTTATTAGCGGATTAAGCCATTGAGCCTCAACAAAAATATTATTCACTCGCCATTCGCTCCCTAAACACTATTTTATCCCTATCGTTCTAAGGGGTAATGTTATTTGAATCATTCTATTCTCTTGTGCTAAAAGACTTTTTGAGAAAGATGTACTCAAAACCTCTTATGTTCATGCCAAATCTCCCTCTTTGTGAAAGGGAGGCCCTTAGGAACTTCAGGACCTGAAACTATTGTTATACGTCAGGACCGATAAAGGGGGTGTGCTATGTACTACAAGACAGGGGGCAATATATTAGAGAAGCGGAGAGGTTGGAATCAGGCCACAGTTCTATGTGATATTGGGAGAGCAGATCCTGTGGATGAGTTCAAAGTCTTTTACTCTACCTTACTTTAAATCAGCAAAATCTCAGGGTTGTCATCACACAGGTAGAATTTAAGTACACAGGTAGAATTCTCATCCTTCGTTGACCCTGCTTTATCACCTTCCTAAGGTCCACAAGGATCCTATGACCACCTGGCCCAGACCCATTATATCTGTGGATGGAGTCCCTGACATCAGGGTTTTCCAGGTATGTGGGATAGTATCTACAGCCCTATGTGGTGAACGTTACCATCTTACATCAGGGGCTCCTGCAGTAAGGACTCCAGTCTGGGTATATAAATAGAATCTACCTACTTATGGGCCCACATTAGATGTACAGGTCTTTATACTGATATTGGAACACACAAAAGGTTTGGCTGATATAGAATACTTTGTAAGACGATAATAAAACTTCCCAAAGTTCAGCAGCAGAATTGTTGCTTACCTGCATTCCAATTTATTTGTCCCATAATTATTTTTTGTTTAATGAAGGAGTGCGATCAGTGGGTAAAGACACAGACTGCACTGATATTGCTTGCAGGAGAGGCCTGGTAAATTGCCCGGTGTCGGCTCCTGTGACTTGGGCAAGTCACTTTATCTCCCTGTGACTCAGGCAAAAAAAACAAAAAAAACCATAGCTTTGTAAGCTCCACGGGGCAGGACCTGTTGCCTGCAAAATGTCTCGTAACGCGCTGACGTACACTTAGCAGGCGCTATGAGCAAGAAATGTTATTATTATTTATTATTATCTCAAATTGGGAACAGCCAGGGGGCCAGATTCGCCCTACAGCTATGCAAACCTATTTATGGGGGGTTTTGGGAGCTCAGAACATCTGGGTGAATGCTGCGCTGGGGGCGGGTCTTCTGGTTGTGTTTTACTATGCCATTTCATTGAAGAGATAATGATTATATGGGGGGGAAACAAAGGACGCACTGCAGAGACTTATTTTCGGGCTATGGGTCTTTTTGGAACCTAGCGTTATTTATTGATGTTGTAGATCTGAATTATTCAGACTAATGTCACTTTAAGGAAGTAATCACGCAAGAGTTACCTTCATGGGCAAAAAGTTGCGATCATCAGAATGGCTCAGAGTAAACAGTCCATTGAGCCAGTTGCAGGCCTTAGGCGGAACTGGTCTGTGGAACAAAATGTGATGCCAATCAAAAAATTCTAAAAAGAAAGATTGTTGGCCCACAAGGTGGGTACAACACTTTAACCATGAGGAGTCTTTCTCTAAGTTAGTTAAAACACAAAGAGAGAAGTCTTATGAGGGAATCGCAAAAAAAAGATAAGATATTGTGAAAGAAAAATAGTTGCAAAACAGTTTGATGATAGGCCCTTCAAAATTTGTGACCAAATACAATTACATCGGCCAGTCCAAATTGTTAAGATCTTATACCCATTGGAGAAAATCTCCAATGGGACCCAAATCAAAAGAATCTACTACCAAACTAGAGCCCGTGGTTTTTTTCAGAAAGATGGGACTCATGTAAAAAATCAATAGCGCCTAGTAAAATTGCGATCAAAAAGAAAAAAACTACAATTAATAAGAATGGGAACCAACGTGTATGAGAGCAAGAGGTATAATGTGCAGACAAATGGTTTAGCAACCACTATCAACACCGATAGTGCGGTGTTGAAATGGAGGTAATACAATACCAGCTTATTTCTACTGTGGGTATAGTACAGGCAACCCGCATTAACGTACGCAAGGGACGGAGCATGTATGTACACAGGAATTACCACCGCATAACGTCGCAATGGGACCGGCTGGAGCAGTATGTAACAAGGCATACCCCGAAATTAACGTACGCAAGGGAACGGGAGAATGTATGTAAAGTGACAAAAATGTAACTCTTAAAGTGAAGCACTACCTTTTCCCCATTATTGATGCATGTTACGTGTAACGGCAATCATCATATACGCGCATAACTGATGTAAATAACGCCGGTGTAAAAGGCTGTAAGCTCTCAGCTGGAGCAGCTTCGGTGCAGGCAGGGAGCCGGTATTGCTGTTTCAGGGACGTGCTGACAGGAGGCATGAAGCGAGCGCAGTTTGGCCTATTGGTAGGGTAGGGTGACCGAGGCAAGGTCCCATAATTTTATCTGATGCTGTACCCGGCTGTCCGGTCGTCCCGGAAATGCTATCACCGTTTTTGTCTCATTGGGTCCCGTTTGTTTGATGAGAGTGTCGTTTACGTGGTCGTTTCATAATGGTACCGTTGGAATGCTGCGAGGCGGCGAGGTAACCTTTTTGGCGCGCTTGTAACAATTCAGTACACACAAAGCGTCTCCAGGGCACCAGCCAGCGATGAGGATCGGCCAGCCGGCCGGTAACTATTTTATGAATTGTCAGGGGGGTTGGGCTTCTTGTAGATTATGCGGGATGAAGGGTGATTGGACTGGAGGGGGATTGCCAGAGGCGGGGCTTCCACGCTTCCCCCCCACGTACGCGATCCCCGCAGAGACTGCTCGGAGCTTAGAGGTTTGGCCTGACTACGTCAGGCAGGGACAGGTGGTGAGCGGTATCGGGAGTGGGGACATGCTCTGTGTTGGCAGAACGTTAGGAATCGTTTCTGGTGCTACCGTCCTCCTCTGCATTCGATCAACCTCGGGATCTTGTCTGAGCTCGCCCAAACTAGCCTCCGGTTGCGAAAGGATATGGGCCTGATACGGGGTTAGGCAGCGGTTGCGGGGGACCATTTAAAAAAAAAGGAAATTATTTTTTAGGTGCGTAACCGCAAGCGGAGGAAAAGGCGGATGGTTAGGAAACAAGCCTGGGCACTACAACTATCTCAACAATGCAGCTATAGCAGATTCGTGTGTCGGCCGGTTTGGTGCATGTTAGGGAGCTTCCCCCTGCTTTTGTCCAGGCTTCTCCCAGTGCGTGCATGGGACGGTGGGCGACACGCCGACCTTCACTTCTCTTAGGAGGGCGCAAAGATGTAGCGTAGGAGCGAGGTCTGGCGGGGGGTCCCAGGTTCGGCGAGCATGTGGACATTCCCACGCACGCCTCCCACACTGTTGAGTTTTAGTACCACCTCAAAGGGGTAGACATTCGTGTTTTCGGTGCTCGGTATGGTTATTGGCACGTGGGCAAGCGGAAAAAAAAGAGAACCAAGGTAAGAACTGGAGTAATGTGAAAATCGAGATTCGTTCCGGGCGGATTGAATGTTGTCGGAAAGGTCTAGGGCGAAGGGAGGCTTAAGAGGTCCCTCAAGTCTGTCGTTTATGGTCACTTCAGTGTTGTCTCCTTCCCTGACATTCCGGACTATTGGCGAGCCTTCAGACCTTCCATCCTCCCCCACCCCTCCGCTGTGCCCACAAACGCCACCAAACACACGGATCATACAAGATCATGTTTGATTTGGCTTTTGTTTGACTGCAATAAACTCTTATGTACTCATGTTGTCATCGCGATCTCTCTCATCTCGTATTTTTTATACCCCATCTCCTAATAACTCCCGTCCTACCCTCCCATGCCTACATCCCCTCCCTCGTCCCTCCTGTCCACTCCTATCAATCTATCTCTCACTTTCTCGTCTCCACCTTCCTCCTGCTCTCTCATCTCTCTCCTACTCATACCACTGTATGATAGGTATTGTATTAACTCTAGTTTTTGATCATGGTGACTTTTCCGTTTGAGAGGAGGGCAAGTCCCTCACCTCTTCAGCCACCACGGAACGCCTGGCATTGCTTACAAAAACGCTCGGAGAGAGAGGCGTTGATACAGTCGTAGGATTGCAGCCACTGATTTATACTAGGTCAATGTATCCGCAAACACATGCATTGAACATATGGGCCGTAGCACATTTTTATTTGATCGGGTTTTGGTTAGATAATATTGTGTGTGTTAGTTATTAGTATTACATTTTTTGTTGTGTGGGTTATTTATAGGAATTGGATTATTAGAACAAAAGGATAAATACATTTCAAGATAAGGTGACCTCATCCCACTTGAGCTGGGCATTCCTGGCCAATAATGCCCGGCTGTATAGATGCTTTGAGGGCCCCCAACGCACCAAGGCACAACCCACACTATTACACACAACAAACACACACTAACAAGCCCCATTCCTTACACTACAAAAAACATGCCAGGGGCATCACGTGATGCCACATGTCATGGCAACATGTCAGTGTCTCGTGTGTACATGGCAACGGCGAATAACAGGGGCGGTCACATGATGCAAGTTTTTTCTCTTAACTAATCTTCATTCTTTTCATTTCATTGTAGAGTTTAGAAAAAAAATAGGTCACCCATACCTATATCGAGAGAAATATGTCCCTTCTCGCAAGCGTACATTAAGTGCAGCGAGGCAGTGTCCTTAAACCGAGGGTATGCCTGAGTTGTATTTAGCGACGACCCTTAGTAGCATCCACAGTTAGGCAGATTCATCCCATTGCGGTTGCGATACTCTGTCAGTGTGGGGCTTGAAGTAAGTGCTACATTGTAGCACTACGTAATCCTGGCAGGTACTTGTGGCATGCGGCCCGTTCCCGGCATTGTGGTTGCGCAGGAGATGCTTCCAGAGAGTATTATCTCGCATGAGAATGGTAAGTGACCCTCAAAATGCTTTATTAATTAGGTCACACTGTGAGATGTTGTAGGCTATGTATATCTATCCACTATTTGGAATAAAATTATACACATGATTGATTGCATACGTGTGACACGTGCTATATTCTTCTTACTGTTTTTTCTCTCCCACTATATTACTAGACATCATGTTGAGGTTCTGTAGCTTATGCTGAAGGTGAGGGAATATTTGTGTGTTCCATGTCATTTTAATTTCAACTGGATACAGGTTGTGCGAAGTTAGTGGCCCCTCCTTCCCAGGGGATTAGAGTGAGTCACCCCACACCATTTTATTGAAGTAGCAGGTTTTTCCATGTTCCTTTTGAAAAGAGGACAGGCCACTGAGGGGTGTGCCCATATCTCCCTACCCAGCAGATGTGCTAAAGAGAAATATATCACAGTATAGGGTTATGGAGGACCTGCATACTGACGTCGATGCCTTGCTTTGCCCCTGAACGTTGGCTGCCATACTTGGTCAGCGCATAACCTTGTGTGACGTGGTGCATAATGGTCATGCTCGTGCCGCTGTACGACAGGTCATGATTCTTGGTCGTTATGTCCGGTACGTGGCTGGTCATACTGTGTATCTATTGCACGTAGAGCGCTGACTGCTCATAGGCTTAGGTCATGCTAAGTCCCCGACGTGAGTGCTGCATTGATGCTCGGCTCCACCTGCATGTTGTGACGTGACTGTCCGGTCTTATAACGCTGGGCCAAAGGTGTTGTACACTGAATTTTGACCCAAGTACTCATAGCAATCACATAACATTGAAGTTATTTACGACATGTATTGCCTACATCTGGATGTAATTGCAATTTTTAATTGTTGTTGTTGGCCTGTTTAGTGCAACATAACTGGGGGTCCCCAAGTAATATGTCTAAGGAAGCTCATTAATCTGCAGTTTCTAAAGACTAATGTTTTGAACCTGCCTGATATTGCAAACAAAAGAGATGATATTCTAATATCCCATGCGAATATTTTCTTTCCACTCCCTGGGCGTGACACTGTCCCTTCTTTACCAAACAGTGCTGTCAATCTCCCTGTGGCCTCAGCTCGAGTGAGCTAAAGTCCAATGTCCCAGCAACAATGTTCAACGAGTTTAATAATTTCCATCGGTCTATCAAACTACCTGAGAATCCAGCTAAGAAATAGCCAAGTGATACAAAGCTTTGTGGACCAGTGGGAGTGTTCCAAGCCGAAGAATTGATTTAGAAATTAAATATTATATAGTTAGGAAATGAATATAGCATAAGCGTAATTGAGGACGTGCCATTGCGGAGTTAGAACACTGGAGATCTATTGTAAATTGCGAGCCGCGAGACACATGGTAATTATGCGATCGACAACAGAGGCCCTAGATTCTCTATGAGGGGAGAAAAGAGTGAGGTGAGAGACAGACATGACAGAGTGCTTCTGTGTTATAGAGTTGCATACGTGTACACAGACAGGCCACACACGTAAATTAAAGGCAGCGGTTTGCGAAAAGATGAGGGGGGGGCGGCGAGACTGAGATGCGGGGGACGTGCGACTAGGTCGGTTACAGTAGGCCCCGACGGGCTTCCCGAATGGGCACAGTTAAAATTAAGGGCCTTGAGGGGTATCTTATGCGTGCCTAGGCCAACTGTAGTGAACACTATTCACCTTGAGATCTGGAGGACTGTCGACATGAGGTCACCCCCCAACCGATACCAACGTGGACATAAGCTATGCAAGCGTCAGTTGTGACGGCACGAGCCGGAAGCAGAAGCCGGAGCTGGGGGTGGCTATTGTGATGTTGGTTGGCAAGCGCATTGAGTAGAGGACGACAAGCAGAGGGAGGCGCAAGGGTGTTAGTTGATTACGGTACAAAAAAAATGGAAGAAAAGTACTTCGACGCCCCACTGCCCCATTAAAGTATAAGTAGTCACAAGTGTCTCCGCAGTCGTTTGTTTACTGCAGAAGGGGCCGGGCTTAACCCAATAGATAATACATACAAACTTCTATAATTTTATATTGATTATGCAACCAGTTTTTTGCGCATTAGGAATGAGGCGGTGATTACTATTTAAACAGAGAGAGGGTAGAAGCGAGTTATGAGATGAAGTAAATTATTGTCAGATGGCTTTCATAGACCACGGTGCAATCACCTTACAGTGTAAGCTTTGTGGGAGAGAACGGGCAGGGAGGGCAGGCAGTTGAGGGGGGGTCGGGCAGGTGGGGGGGGGAGGGGGAGTGAGTGAAGTTTTTAAATTGAAGGGGAGAGGTAGGATAGTAGTAAGATGATTGGATATGAGATGATAGTACTATGAGTATACAATATTATATAGAGATAGATATATATATATATGAATCAACATATTATACTATAGTAGTAGTATTGTGTTATATACCTGTATGCCTATTGCTGACATTGCAAATGATGGAGGGAGGGGAGAGAGAGAGATCAAGGAGGTGGGAGGAGGCTCGGTAGGAGTGGGACTGAGGGAGGAGACGAATAAGAGGCACCTATAAGATATAGCGCGTATTGGTATTGCTCTACTGATAGGGCATGTCATGTATTATATCCCAGTAATATATTATATAGTACTATATCTCATATATATAGGTAGCCCGTTTTTTGTGAACGCCCTCCTACACAAAAGAACTACTGGTATACCTATCAACCTGATTATAATTGGGTGCGCAGTGACGATCTGAGCCCTCCGCCTAGACTGGTGAGCCTGGTCGGAAACCCTTTCACTATAGTCACCAGTATCCTAGGAATGCAGCGCCTCAGCTACCCAGGGGCATTTCCCTGTTGAGGGGGAAGGGACTAGCTCCTGAGTTAAGGAAATACCATGAACCAAACGTTAGATTATAAACAATACTATACGCTTACGAAAGAACACCATATCACACTTTAGTTCATAATCACATGCTTATTAACATAAAGTAACCATGATAGCCCCTTATTTACTGATACCCCTAAGCCAATGTCTGGTGCTCCCCATCCGCGAGTGTCCTGTGATCGAAGACTTTCCACATCCGCAATGTCTTCGGACTCTCTCACGAAGGTCGGGCGCGGTGAATCTGCGCAGTCTACTATGTTAAGACTAAGGCCCAGTAATGGGTTGCAGCTGTAAGAATGAATAGTATGTCTAACCTTCCGATTTGTCACTCAGACATGACTCGGGAATTCCTCATACACTTCTCAAAGGGGTCAGACGTACAAGTCAAAGCATCTCCTTATTCCAGTCGAATCTCGCACAGGAACCCTATACGTAGATGATGGTCCCCACTCGTTCCTTTCCAGGCCTAATACTCAGATTTTCCGGAAATCACGTGCAGGGAACACCACGCGATCTGCACCGGCGTTCACCGCAAACCGCCCTTCCTATCACTAGAACTACTACGATGAAGAAGTACTGGCATTACCCTATAACCTAGGGCTGCCCTTCTGACATGATATCAGCAACCTGGGATGCTTGGGAAAACTCTTAGGCACGATTCACGGGTGAGAATCAAAACCTGCCCCCCCGTTCCCTACTACCCCGTCTCTGATCGTAATGACAAATAGCTATAACTAGCTACTCTCAAATGCACATGCACTTGGACTATCAGTAACACAGACAGCTGCATATTTTAACACACAGCCACCTGGATACTCGCAGCATCAGTACACTGCTATGCACACGTGCCTCTTTGACAAGTATGCACCACAGCGATCTCACGACATGTTACAAGAGGACAAACATGCGGCGAAACAGGCTACCTTCCTGACATCTCCAAGGGTAAGCCGTCCATAGCTTTAAGGCCGTCCCCTCTTACAAGTCCCCCTGCCTTAGTACCGCGTGGTATATTTTGGGGTCCTGCTCTAGATAGGTACTAGTGGAGAACTTCATTACCTTGTATTCAGGTGGAATGCCACGCGCTACCATGCAGCCCTCGCGTACTGGCAGTTCCTCTGCCCTCTTTTTTTTTTTTTTTTTTTTTTTGCCCCCCTGACTGACTAAGTCTTCATGACCAAAGCTCCGGGAATTGTAGATCATGATAGTTCTTTTGCTCGCCAGGTGAGCTTTCCCAGACTCCTATAGGTCATCCATCTAGGGCCGGTATGCCTGTTCATACCGTAAGCGCTGCGCTGGACACTGCTAAGTATCGCTTATTGGGTTGCCTGTCCTAAACAGCTTTTCACTTAGACGGAAGCCGAACAGTCCCAAAGGTTTCGCGCGCTGTCCCATTAGAACGGATGCTTTGTAATGGAGTCAACCCTAACCTGAGCCAGCACCCCCCCCCCCCTCCAAACTATACCTAACGTGACATTCTAGTACTCTCGCGCGCACATACTGCAGCCATATCCTGGAGTCGCTAGCGCAGACTGGCTCTCAGGCACCTTAAAAATGACACAACACAACAAAATGCAGACGCACCAAAGCGGATGCGGGCGAGCAGATGGCTGGGACGCATCCCCACGCCTAAGCGCGAGCCAGGTTGGCTAATCGGATTTTTTTAGTGATCGCAGAAGCTTTCTACTCTATATGTCGGACTGTGCCAAACCGTCGACAAGTTTCCCCTGGTCAACCAGCCGTTCCCTTTGCTTTACCCTGCACTGGTTACAACACCACCATTCGATTCGAGAAAAGATGCCGGCAGGTGAAGTATCACATGTCGGCAGCACTCCGGCTTGTGGCACTCCCGCTACCGCTTTACGTGCAAATTCTGCGGAGAGGAAGGCTCAGTGGATTCAAATTTCACTCGTCAGACGACGCCTAGTATCTTTGTATGACAGTAGCATATTATTACCTACTATATATATATAGATATAAGCAGCAGGTTCGAAATCCCAACCTATACATTGACAGCGCCCATAGGTCGTAGTTATGTCGAATATTTTATACATTGTGGCAATTGAACTCTATTGCGGCCAAGATTTCTATTGACAGGCGGATTTTTGTGTTGTGTAATAGGAGGAGGGGGTGTTGTGGCTAATACGATGTATGTTCTGTTCGGCGAGTGATTGTTATATCAGGTAGCACTTTGTCGATTCGCACTGTACCTGAGGGACATACTATGAGGTCGTGCATGAGCACTTTATTGTGTGTTGGTGTGAAAATCAATCGTTGTCTGCAGCCTGAGTAGTATATGAAGGAACAATTCAAAGTGCTGTACATATGACGAAGTAGATTGCTAATGTTATAGAAACTATAAAACAATGCCCAGCAATTACCTGTTTGTCATAATACGCCAAGATGAATCTACTCACGTTTTCGCAAATCATTTATTACAGACTTGTACACAATGTTGAGAGATGTTACAGGTCCATATCAATATGAAGATCCTGTATTCATCATATATTGAAAGAGAGAAATGTAAGATACTCAACTGTCCATGTGCCACTTACACTTGCATTATATGCTCAGTGTACTAGTGCCCAGTGAGGCATTCAGATTAGTAAAAATGGTTAGTAACACTCTTAAGCACAGTTTGGCCATATGTGTATTAAATAAGATTCCATAGACTGTTTCTATGTATACATCGCCAGCGTAACTATATATAGAGGTGGTTAAAGATAAATTACATTAATAGGTTCATCTTCAGAGCCACACCTATGTGAACTAGTGAGAGCAAGACAAAGATCGTCCTTCGAGTTAGTAGGTCGATTCCGCTTGCGAGGGTGGGTGTCAGCTCTGAGCCGGATTGTCATGTGACTGGTATCAATTCTATCATCTTGGTGCAGTGAGCAGAATGGGCCAGAAGACTTGCTTAATCTAGAGAAAACATACGAATTAGTATCTACGAATTGTAATATCATTTGATTCTTCGTTCGTCATGTATGGCCTTTTGGATTATATAATTTTTATACCCCAAATGAATGAGTGAATGCTAAAACGATGTCAGACAACTAGGTATTATATTAAATCCACATCCAGTGTACGGAGTTCTGGTGATAGGATCGGTCACTTAATCTCTACTAGTATCTCATGTTCGCACTTACATCATAGTCTATACCATTTGATAGGTCTACTACCTTACAAAGTCATGGTCGATTCGATGCGACGTCAGTGCGTGTGGTTTGAACATGTGGACATGTTGCTCCGTTCATGATCGTCCATGAGACATGGACTGGTAATCAATATATACGTCCCGTTACACATGGTTTTATGGTGGAGTGGAAGTTTGTTTTTGTATATATTTATTTAATAACAAAACTAACATGCAATGTCTTATGTAGTTTCGGCTAGATAAAGTCTTATGGTTATATGAATTTAGTTATTAGATAGTCTTCAGCATCAATAATTATTGTAGTTTAAGGGTTACTACTCTATCAATCTAGCACATGTGACTTGGTAGTTTATTTGGAATCACTAATTTTTATATGGAACGAGGGAGTGCTGTATTATTATCAGTATCCTACTTTGGATATAGAGTAGGTATTCATTTTCATTTATAGTATGTCACTATTTATTGAATCATCTAGCTTAGTACGTAGTTGTATATGTGTGGATGGCCTGATTTTTTCTATTTGTTCTTTCCTTCTATAACCTACTATGACGCAACCCAGAGTAGCTCCCACGTCATTCTCTCATTGGTTGTTGGATATATCAGTGCAACAACCTAGCCCCCGCCCACGGCTGCCAGCCGCCGCGCCCTCACCCTTCATCTTCCGTCTGCTCTACACTCGCAGGGAGAGACTTATAAAGCAAAGTACGTTCGCTGATGAGAGTGTCTATAAGCATGAGACCAGACGCAATTCTGCACGGGCTGTTGTATACACGTGAGCCGGTAGGACATAGCATTAGTGTACGCCGCGTGCGTAAACTATCGCAAAACTTTTCTTAACTCCCGTGGGCAGCTACTTTGTAATGGACGTATTCATGATTGGTCAGTATTCGTGTTCCAGCTGTGTCGTGTAGGGCTCCGCTATATGCACTGCCCCATTAGACGAGGATAATGCTACGCAAACTAGCAGATGCGAAGGTAACACTTTACCTATAGTTTGTCGTGATACACAGGATCATGATTTATTCATCTGCTCAATAAATTCTATTGCCTATTCATATAAGACATTTAGTTAATTCTCAATACATCATAGATGTATACAAAAAAGAAAAATTTGGTTGTCTAAGCTGCGTTTATTAGAAGTTCATTGCGTATGTTTCTTGGAACAACTCTTCTATTTCAGCACCTGCAAATTGTACTGGTCATATACAGAGGGATGACAAACACCAGAGGTCAATACTTAACACACAGTGATCAATGTTAATTAGTTGAATCATATATTCGACTCCTAAGGAGTTATTTGTAGGTCATCGTATTCTTTATTCATGATTCAATTGATACTGGCCCTGCCTCGAATGTCCACTTACTGTATGTACGTGAAGGTCCAATATGTATCTCATGAATATCAAACGGTTGTATAATAATAGATTCATTTGGTATTAGGAATTTAAGATGGAGTCTCCTGTTGTATATATCACTTGTGGTAGTCCTGTCTTAACATTTCCGATAACATAGATAGCGCAATCGCGACATCATATCTTGCAAGTATGTTTGGTGTTGTAAGGTAATTGATGTGATGTATGCCAATACACGCTGTATCACGGTAAGCATTGCATTCAGTGTGTCAGACTGTATTCGGCAGAGTATATCCGTTTAGAGGGACCAACTTCTAGATATAGCCCGTTGATGTCAGTCGACGCTTGCTAGGAAGACTAAAAGAGATAGAAAAGGAGACATCAACGTGCAAGTTTCGGGGTTTAAGGAATTTACACATTTCATAAATTGTAGCGTCGTATTTCAATATCACATCTATGTGATGTATGGTCATTATCAGTATACTAGTAGAGTGAGGCAGATATCTTATGTCTTTTCGAACATGGGTGCTCTCACAGTTAATCATAGTAGAGTCGAGGTCATAATTGTTCTGATTCAGAATATTCGCATGATTTGCCCTTCTACACGAGTAGTGGTATGTACCTACTGAAATTAGATCAAGCGGTATATTGGTTCTCTGGTTGGGGCGTCTAGGAGTTAGGTCTACACCACGATAGCCATGATGACACCTTTATCCCTGAAAGCAAGTCAGTTTGTCATCTGACGAGGAAGCACGTCTCAGGGTACAGCGTGATAAGCGCAGTGCCGAACTTATCACATCAACAAGCTGATGCCTTGGCTAGTAACTGCACACAGAATTTTGTACCGATGGACGGGGAAGGTAATGATCCAGACCATCAATATGACTCGCCGTGTATCGTCATTCTCGCTGCAGTCCGCGGGTGAACACTCTACCGTCCCCTGTTTTTTTGGGATTACCATAGGTGAGTTGCATCTGGAGGTGGTGTGTTACCGATGTGTATTTTGTGTGTAGAGCTCATCTTCCAGACGGGAGGGAAAAAAAAAACGGAGTTACTTTAGGGTGCCGATATCGCTCAGTTCTGCTAGTAAGCGTTTTCAGTGATATTCAACGGAATTGTTGTTTGACTAGTTCATGTCTCGACACCGTGGACTTTTCACAGGAGTGATCCATCATGCAGCATGAGCGGCATTGTCAGTAGCAGAGGAGTCTTCCGTGGGGGTCGCTAGGGCCTATGATTGCAACCTATCTTGCATACAATGCTATTTATATGTTGTTTTATGTTTGTAGTTCAGTTTTTATTGAGAGGTTATTTGGGCAGCATTATTATTACACTTAATATCCTTTTAATTATCTGATTCCTTATTGCCACAGTAATGCACTAGGAGTTATGGCGACCTCTTGTGGTAATTGTTCTGAGTTTATTTTTTCTATGACATTTGGTTCTGACAAAGCAGGGATGGTGCGTTGTGCCCCTTTGGGTCAAAAGACAGCTGCCATGTCTGTCCTATAAGTGCATAAACTCGTTACCTCCGAATCATTGCGACTTTAATTTAGTAGGCTGACTTCCAAGGACTATCTGCATTTAGCAGGTTTTTATTATATAGGAATCGTCTCCACTGGAGCACGCCACACAAATAGTGTTGTTTTTGTTGTGTTAGTATTGTAGTTGTAGCTAGGTGTTTTGTTATTAGAGTATCATTGACTTTATGCAATGGTAGTGCGCTCTGGGGAATTTCATTTTTGCTACGGAGTATCTTGGAATACGTTTTTATTTTTATCATTTTTTTATTTGCATTAGATACCATTATATTTCTGGGGATTCATACACTTTATGCGCGAGAACTCACTATATGCTACATAGCTGCTGATGCCTGTTGGTTCACATTCTCTCTACTGTCTTTAGCAGCGCACGTCTTGTACTTGGTGGTGTGAGGTAACCAGAAATTTATAGTTCATCTGCTTGTCTAATCGTAAGAGAGAAGCATTTCCGCCTAGCTAATGATGCATAAACACATCTCAAATCCAGCTCCAGTCATCAATGTTGACGAGTTCAGAGAATGATGGATTGGTAGGCGGGTTATAGTCTTAAAAAACACCGATTGCTTTAGGCTTGAGAAATTGGCTCGAAAGGGAAGCGAGGATGAGAAGACATTCCACTGGCTTCCCGATCAAAGAACTCTCATTGGAAAGAGATTAAATGAAAACATTGTGATATATTTCCGAGGGTTCAAACGAGTAAGCAATGAAAACCTGACATTTGAACCAGGGGATTTTATTCCTCAAAGTTGGAATCCTCGCAGTTTGCTGGGACAAATGTGTCCTTCTCATGATCCATCCCCGCTGTATAACTGCTCGTATCCGTGAGAGGTAGGAGGAGTGATATACTCAATGATGAGATGGTCAATAACGGAGATAGACGGTTATTGGCCCAAGTGACATTAGCAAAATTTGTGTTAAGCCACATACAGCAAGCGAAGACAGAGTTTGACGGAAGGAATTGGATCCAATTGGTGAAATAGCAGTGTTAAATTATGAAAAAGACATTTATGGAACGTAAAAGATACAAAGATCAGAGAGAGTATCTAATGAAAGCATATGCTAACTAATTCAGGGTCGACTAATGGAAAGAAAGAGTCGGAGAGACGACGCCCATCGAGCTCTACAGAATATTTCCACTCATTACACCTCGTTAAGCATCAGAGATGGAGACGATCAAAGCACATACAAGAACAGTATAAGGCCCATGTAATAGAAGGGAAAGGTAGTCGGACTAGGACAAAGTGAGGCCCATCAGCTGACATTTATGACAATACTAGTCAAACTAGTCTAGTAAATATCACACAATGACTACGAACTGCGCAATCCGGATCAGCCTGCGCGGTCTCAGGTCAGTGCTTTTACAACCCCACCTCAGCCTCGCGGTCCGGTCCTGGTTTGTGGCGAGCAGAACCCTGACAGTATGCTCGGCCGCACAAACTCGGACCGCCCTGTGGTGAGGGTTGGTAAGTTTCTGTCTGAAAGCCTGTCCCAGCCTGTAAACCAGTCCCAGTGTGAATACCAGTTTCTATGTGAGATATTACCCATGCTTGAGGATCTGATTATGTTTGTAGGTTTAACCCCTTTGCAAAACAAATGCCGTAGTGATCTCATGATGAAGGTTTACCGCCTCCGGGACTTAAAACAATCGCTGGCCGCTTGTATTTGCTTTCCTGGTTACCCCTTAACTTGGGAAAATGTGTACCCTTTAGAATTGGACGACGCCCAAAAGGAACTCTCTTCCCTGGCCTTGTCTTTAGACATTTATATAGCAAAAGTGGACCCTCTCCTCATGTTGGCTGATGCCCAAAAAACACTCCATATCCTTTCCATGACATTGGACATTTGCATAAAGGAACAGGATCCTCCCCTCGCCAGCTTCGCTGCCGCTTGGCTGTATCCCTGGTCTACCACGGATCCTTGCCCTGAGTGTATGGCCGGGTTCCCTGACACCAATGATATGTTTTCGTTAACCCCTGCCGATCAGTCCTGTGAGGTCCCCCTGGAGAATACTTATGTTGCTCTACCCAGCACTAATGTTCTTGTATCAGAGAATAAGTTCATTAGTTCTCCTATTTCTAGCTCAGAAGTCCTTTCTCTAGGTCTTGAGGGTTTTCCAGCTTTAACCTCTGCCGAGCAGTCCTGTGAGGTTCCCCTGGAGAATACATATGTTTCACTAGCCAACACTAAGGTTCTACTATCAGAGAATAAGTCCCTTTGTTCCCCTATTTCTAACTCCGAATCTGTCACTCCAGCTCTTCAGGGTTTTCCAGCTTTAAACTCTGCTAGGCAGTCCTGTGCGCTTTCCCCGTCAGAGAAAGAATCCCTAAGTTCTGTTCCCAGGGTTATTTCTGTATTAACCTCTGTGGGGCAGCTCTCTGAGTTTCCTTTGGTAAATCCCTGTTCTCTGTCAGCCATGGTCACGCCCCTAGCTTCAGAGGAGAGATTCCTGGTCTGTCCTAATACAGAGAGAAGATTACCTATGTTTTACTTTCAGACATTGTCTGCATTAACCCCTGTAAATTCTTGCTGCCTCCAAGTTAATGCCTTCGTTTTAGCCTCAGAGAATGAGTCCACAAGTCAGACAGCAGAGGTTGCATTGAGGGATTCCCATAACCGTACGGAGTCCCTAGATATTCTTTGCTATAAATCCCCTGCTTCAGCTCAAGTTTCCGCAGTTTCGTCTCCGGAGACTTCGGCTAAAGTTCTGGTTCCTGATAAATGTATTCAGGAGTCAGGTTTTTCCCTAAGCTTGCTCGCAGAGTTCCTTCTCCCGGGTATTTCACTGAACCAGCCTGTCGCCCACATAGCGGTGATCCCTGCTTCAGCGCATAGTTCCCACATTATGGAGTCTGCAGTAATTTCTGGTTTCCCAGATATTCCTTACCAAATACCTACTTCAGAGACCAGTACAGTTATGATTAACCCCCGTGTACTGTCTGAGTTCTTCTCCTCTTTATGCTTAGGGTTAAAAGCATACAGTAGTCTGTATGTTCCTCCTATGGTTCATATTGTGTTCCCAGGAATGTTTGCTGACACACGGTTTTCTCCCAAAAGTGACGCTTTTTCATATAGATTAGTAAAAAGCTTGCACACGGTTTCCCTTTTCGCTGAATTGTGTCTTACTAGTTTTGAGACTCTGAGAGGTAATGATTCTCCTTCTGATTCTGAAGCTCTTTCTACAATGAGTATCCTGTCTGGGGGTCCCCCTGATTTCTCTCTCCAGGCTAATCCTTTGGGGATCAGCATATCTGTGGTCACTCCCTTAGTACTGTCTGAGGTCACCATGCACATATTACAAGTCCTGGGGTTTAAATCTGAGCTATTTAGCTGTCCTGCCTTTGCTGAAACCCAGTCCCTCAGTACTGTGTCTAAATATGTCCCAGCAAACATGGGGTTACTCTGGGAGGAAATTAAAGCTCCTGTCTTAAAGGGTATTTTTTCTCACATGTCCAGCAAATCTAGAACCTCAGTAGTTGTTTCTAAGTCACTTATCAATACATCTGATTTTTTCTCTAATCAAACCCAGACACCCTCACTATCGGTTAGGAGTCCTGTGATCAGAGATTTTGCACTAGAAAACACACCTATTCATGTTTTTGACAGGTTAGGTACCCCTGTGGTTAGGGCCATTGCAGTTTCGGAAAAGACTCCTTGTACTCCTAAGGTGCCTGTCATTAAGAGTTTTCATAGTTCATACTTGCTGCTTGTTGATTCTCAGGGCCCTGTCACTGAGGTACAGACTTCAGCTTCTGATGTTAGCTTCCCTCCCACCACTACCCTGGCTCTGCCTTTTTCTCAAGCTACTGATTAGAAGATCCCAAGGACTATTCCTGATTCACTGACAATATTATCTCCCAATGAAGATTTCCCAGTATTGGAGAGCTCTATTGTTGTTTGCTTCTCTGCTCCTGCTAAACCATGGTTTTGTCCCTCGGAATTTTCTGTTGCCCCTGTTATTTCCTCTCAGTTGGAAATACTCTGTACGTATCCCAAGATTTCGGTCCCTATGCCTGGTTTACTGCTTGCCTTGTCACCTTCCATACCAATACCGGGAGATGCTTCCAACCAACCTATACCCTTACTAACCATTACCTGGGAGCCTTCTAGAGGAAAAATTCCTCGCAAATTCCAACATGCAGTGGTCAGCCAAGACTTTTTCTGTTACAAAGTTCCTCCTGGTGTATTCGATCAATTATCAGGGCCGCTGATCCTAGATTCAGGTTCCTTTATTAAAGACTGGGCTTCCTGTAGGGGTTCTTCTGCCGTTTCTGCTCTGGAACCCTCTGGTTCTTCACAACCCTGGATTTCCAAGTCATTTTGCGGGGCGAGCCATGTACCAAGGATGTTTCTTCTACTACTCTTATTTCTTAGAACTGTACTCACTAAAGAACTGCTCGTTTACGGATGCCCTTTCTACCTAAAGAATTTTAGGAACAACTCAATGTCCCCAAGGCCCATGGATGGTCTTGTCTGGCCACAGTTCTCACCGGGGGGTGGGGGTACACTAAGGACTAATCATGAGTCTCTGGAGTACGACTCTAACCCCAATCCTAGACTGTTCAGCAACAATTCCCGGTCCTCCAACTCTATGAGTGCTCATGTTCGCCCGGAGGTCTCGCGTGAAGGGGGGGGTACTGTAAGGAATCCGCTCCACGGTTTACTGGTTGCCTTACCTTGCAGACCGGTGCAGTTCTGGATCAGCTCTCCTGAGGTTTGCTGCAGCCTGGATTCACTCATCAAAGCAATACACACTCCCTCTGGTATCTACTGCAGCTGTGCAGCCTATCACTGCAACCTAGACTTGCATTCATTCATTGGAGCAGTACCTTCACACCCCCCTCCGGGGATTGGCCCGCTGGCCTTTAAGTACTGTCTTCCCATAATGCTCCCGGCCGAGCATAGTCCTAACTGGATGTCTACTGTTTTGCCACAAGCCCTCGCTTGTTCTCCTATGCTGATACCAGGTTCCGTCCTGCGTCCTTCAGCTTCCTTCAAGCCGCTTGTTCTCCTATGCTGATACCAGGTTCCGCCCTGCGTCCTTCAGCTCCCTTCAAGCCGCTTGTTCTCCTATGCTGATACGGAGGTTCCGCCCTGCGTCCTTCAGCTTCCTTCAAGTTCCCGCTTGTTCTCCTGCGCTGAAGCAGAGGTTTTCGTCCCTGCGTCCCTCAGCCTCCTGGATTCCTGCACTGAAGCGGATGTTTCGTCCCTGCGTTCTTCAGTCTCCTGGATTCCTGCACTGAAGCGGAGGTTTCCCTGTGTATCTTCAGCTTCCTGGTTCCTGGGGCCTACTCTTTCCCTAATCTAGAGAGGCCGTGTCCTGGTTCCTGCGCTGAGACAGAGGATTCCCTAGCCCGCTCAGGACTCTTGCACTGTAGCACTGGTGCACCCGTGCAGCAAAGCGGTGTGCTACTCTGGTCTGCCTACCATCTCCTGTGACCAGTACCATGGGCCATGGTCGTCGCTCGCGCAGAGGCCAACCCCGCGCTCCTAAGCTGAAGCGGGGCTCTCCTGACTACCTGTTGCCGAACTCTTGCCTGAACAATGTTTATCCTGATGTCTCCTGTCCTGACCCTGGCTTGTACAACGACGACGCTGTCTTCTCCAATCCTGATCCTGCGACATATGACTACGAACTGCGCAATCCGGATCAGCCTGCGCGGTCTCAGGTCTATTGGCTCCCTGGGGTCATGTGTCTCTGCCCCTATGCACCCTGGGGGCTGGCAGTATATTCTCGCGCATGCGCGAGCTATCTGGGGCCTCCCGCGCTGTCCTTTGCCACTGCGCATGCGCAACAGCCCTAGCTTTGGCGGCGCCCTTCTCACCGGCCGCCGGGACCCCAGCAACGCGATCGCGGCCTCGGCAACCGGCCCGATCGCGTCATGGCAACCGGCCGCAACACAGCAACGCGTGCTCGCAACGGGGAAGGAGGGGGTGAGTGCGCAAGGGGGAACCTGGCTACATCCTCCCCCTGGTGAAAACTCCAACGTCCTCGCTTGGACCACATAACTTCCCAACCATGTACAAAAATTATATAATAAAAATGCAGTAAAATATATAACTTAGCACAGGTATAACTCTAAACGATATTGCATAATTCGGTGAGCATCACAATCACAGATTGTATCTTACTACGAGAACACTGCTGAGCCTCATAATGGGGTGCCCCCATTTGATCGTAGGTGACCCGAGTTGGCGGGTACCTGACTCGTTGGCTCCGTCGGAGTTGTTCTTCGGCAACTCCCTCTGGGGAGTAATACGTATAGTCCTGAGGCCTAGCCTCTTCCCTTGAGGGGAGAAATGTCTCTGAGGGTACAAAGCACGGGCTCTGTGGATCCAAAGGCTGGCCTGTTGGTGCCACTTTAGTAGGCATTGGCCTACGGGGCCCTTTACCCGTAGCTCCTTCGGGAGATGCCCCTTCTGTGGAATGGTCCCTTTGCGAGGGTCCCTCCATAGGGTCTTCATGAGTTTCAGAGTGAGTCTCGTTAGTTACAGTCTCTTGACCCACCTCTGATAGATCGAACTCACCGTTGAGCGGTGTGGCCTGTAGTTCCTCTTCTTCATCTCCCACTTGGGGAATGGGGAGAAGGTGATTACGATGCCAAACCTTTACCCTGCCATCGGTGTCTCTGATGCGATAACACTAACTAATTGATGAAACATGCAAAGCTGCAAATATCTTAGTGGGTAGAGATGGGCGAATTGTTTATGTGAATTTGGATCCACCTCGGATCGGGCGGTTCCTTTGATCCGTGGATCACTCTCCAAAAGGGGAACCCGCAATTGCGGATTTTTTTTTTAATTTCAGAGGCAACGAAAAATCCGTTCCCGGACGAATTTCTGACAATCCGCAGACGGATTCAGGACCCGTTCATGGATTGGAAAACATGGACAGACAGAGAGACAGCTGTTGCCTAGCTATTAGCATATCGCTCAGGTGTGCACCGTTTTCAGCACAAGCTTGTGTTCCTAATTTATTTTGAGGTTATATATATGTAACCCCTTTTCCCCCACCCTAAGGGAGACGTGGTTCTGGTTACCAGGTGTAGTGCTGCTCACCTGTTAGGCTTTCAGATTCTGGGCTTCCGCCGATGGTATTGGGGATACACAGGACAGGCTTTTGGATCTTATCTTCTTTCTCTTTGGTGCAGCACCTCCATCCAACAGGTCCTATCGTAGCCCATGCAGGAAAACTCTCTTCCCTCCCCCCGAATGACTGCATCCTCAGGCAAGAGTAAAACAAGGGTCTTTATTGCATACAGCATACAGCACATCTTCTGGGTCCCTGGAGCCAATCCAAGGAGCGTGAGGCCCCAGGAGTCTCTCCTTAACTCCCGTACTCTATGATGGAGTAAAGGGTAACAGCTCCCCACTCCCGGTGGGAGGAGACATGAACCAGATCCCTGGCTCAAGAACAAGAACACACACTCTTCCCCCTCGGGGGAGAGCACAGACCCAGAACACCCTATTTCCCCTGAGCGAGAGGACAGAACACAAAATTTAGGCTGCAACCCCTTTTTGTTACCAGGGGAGGGCCCCAGGTCATATCCTCGGTAATGGGCAGTACCTCAGCCTTGGGCACCCCCCCTATTAGGGAGTTATTCACTGCAGCAAGGTCAAGGATTAACCCTAACACTGCCTGCACTGGTACCAGGACTTACAGTATGTGTTAGGCAGAGGAGTTTAGTAGCCAAGGAGTACATGGCAACATATTTATATATTGCAGTCAATTACAAATTTGAATGAATCCGCACGGATCTTCAAGCATGAGATCCGCGTGTGGATTTCGGCAAAATAATCCGTGGAGTTTCGGGAACCTCATTTTGACAGTTTCGTCCATCTCTTTTAGTGGCTCTCTGCTCTGTCAAAGTGATCAGCCAGATTGCCTCCTGGAAAACTAGCAGATTCCCATGCTGAACCTGGTCTGTTATAGGGGGAGTGTAAGCATGACCCCATATTCACTGAAGCTAAATAACATCAAAGAGACCAGAATTAACTTGTGTTACAACAGTAGCTTTCTGTTTAACGCCTGTTAGTCTTAACAAGAAGTTAATAAAGCTAAATTATACTTATTCCCTATTCTCTACGGTTTGTAAACTTAAAGGAACATAACATTCAAAATCTGATGTGTTTTCTGTAATAAATCAGTTAAGAAGTATTAGACAGACCATACTGCATTTGTACCATTTATTTTATTCACGCTATAATGAGTATTAATGTATTAAGCTCCCTTGGGTTGCTGTAGCAACAATTTAGAACAGCACAGCACTTCCTCTTTTGAAGTAGGCAGATAGATTTGACGCCCGGGGAAGCAGGATCTTTGCCGATTTCATCAGGGGACAACGGATCGTGTGGCAGCTTAGGTAATTACATTGACTTAAAGGTAGCGAACTGCTGCATTTAATTGAAATAACACCAAAAAATGGCAAGAGGGAACACCACAGCCAGGATCTAATGTTATATTAAGTCATGCCTAAACCTGGCATTACTGCCATGCAGGAACTGCAATAAGGCTTGGAGAAGAGTAAGGCCGCGGGCATGGTCAGCGCTTAGCCGCTGACCCGCGCTGAGCCGCGCTCATGCTTGTCAGTGAGCCCCTGCAGCTGCAATGAGAGCAGCTTTAGCAGGGGCTCGTGCACGCTTCTGCAGGCGTGCGGAGGCGTAGCAGACATTTTTTTTTTAGTTTAAGCGCTGAAGGGAGTGGAGGGCCGGTCACATGAGCGGTTCGCCTAATGAGGGCGAACCAGCTCGCCCCCAGACACGCCTCTGGACGGCGCGCGTAATAAGGCTAGGGAAAGCACCCGCTTTCCCTCAGCCTCCGTGCGCCTCCGCACGGCTGGAGTCTCTATGGACTCAGCCTAAGAATAACAAGACTGGATGATAGTCTTGTAATAATATATATATATATATATATATATATATGTAACGGGTATTCCCTATGAATACCGCCGCTACTACCTGCTGTGCTACCTGTTGGCTCTCAGGAGCCTAAGCCTCCGCTGGGGGAACCTGGGGTACATACATATCATACATCTCTAGGTGCAACGCCTCCACCTGGGAGGGATCCCAACGGAGTGGGAGGAGGCCCTCACAGGAAACAACCACACAACACGAACGAATATAAAACAGGACTGGCTTTACTGCATGGAAACACATATATCTCTCAATAACATCATAACATCATCATGCGCCACGGCGGGCGCTAACCACACTGGGTGTCACGGCGGACACTAACCACACTAGGCGTCACGGCGGACGCTACCACCTCTAGGCGTCACGGCGGACGCTATCACCTCTAGGCGTCACGGCGGACGCTATCACCTCTAGGCGTCACGGCGGACGCTACCACCCACAATGTGACCCCACCCTGTGTCCAGTAACCCCCACCCAAATGTCTCGTACTCCCAGAGTCAAATATCACTGTACATGTGTATGTGTGACTGCGCAGCCACTATGTTTGGTGATAGGCCTGGTTGGTGCACGTGAGTTGCAGGTTACCTGCCCGGGCTCCAGCCACGGGTACCGCGATATCAATCCGCACGATCCGACGTTGTCCTCCACACCGCGTGGGTTGAAAGTCCAGCGCGAACAATGTCTCTCCTAGTCTTAGGGTCTTTGGTGGTGTTCTGAGCCCAGAACCCACCTCGCAGGGCCGCACGGCTTCCGCTCTGTGTCCCTGACTACTTGACCAAATAATGGGGCAGTGTCCCTATCTAGGGCCTGTCCCTAAGCTCCACAAGCTATTAGGTGACTCAGGACCTAACTGGGACCTTGGGGGCTGCTGGCCTATGCAGAGGGTCACTGACCCCTGCATCCACCTCTTACCCCTAGCTGGTCCGGATCCTGAGTGCCTGCGTAGCTGCAAAACCCCGCGAAATGTATCTAATGGGAGCAGGGGAATCCGGCCTTCTGATTGGCTCCCTGGCGTCAGGTGTCTCTGCCCCTAAGCACCCTGGGGGCTGGCAGTCTATTCTCGCGCATGCGCGAGCTGTCTGAGCCTCCCGCGCTGTGCATAGCCATTGCGCATGCGCAACAGCCCTGTGTATGGCGGCGCCCTGCTTCCCGAGCCGCCGGGCCGGTAGCAACGCGATCGCGGCCTTAGCGACGGCCCGATCGCGTCCCCGGCAACCGGCCCGCTCGCGTCCCTAGCTACCAGGGATTCCGATGCCGCTCGCGTCCCTAGCAACGCGCGGCTCGCGGGACAACAGAAGGGGGGTGAGTGCGCGAGGGGGGGCCTGGCTACACGCGAGGGGGGACCTGGCTACATATATATATATAAATATATATATATATATGCAATACGATACCATTTGAAGACGAATATCAGAAGCAGCACTCCAGGTAAGTGGTCAAAAGAAATTTGTATTAACAAGACATCTTATCCAACGTTTCGGTCCTCGTGCGGAACCTTTCTCAAGGTGATGTGAGTTACAGAGTGAATAAGAACACATATATATATCCTCAAAACCCATGACACACAGGTGTGCCACATAAACATAATTGAACAATACATTTGCATACATAATTGGAGACTCTGTCATGCCTGCAGCTATATCCAGCGTTGCCTGAAACTTCAAGGATCCACCTCGCTTTTGTTATCGGAGAGGCCGCAATTTGGATGATTTTCTCACACAAGCAGATCCAAGCTCTAAATATGTCAAGAAACAGTCCTGGCTTAGCAGACCGGTGGGGGTGTACAAATGCAGGGGATGTGTCAACTGCCAGTACATGGTGCTTGGAAAAACCTACCCACACCCACATCAAGGGAATCGTATAAAAATCAAAGATTTCATGAACTGCGATTCAAAATGTGTGATTTACTTCATCAGATGTCCATGCGGGCTCCATTATATAGGCAAGACCATACGCATGTTGAAAGAACGACTAAGTCTACACCGTTCCGCTATCAGAAAGGCTTTAGCAGACACAGACAACAGAGGATTTATCCCAGCAACCGGTGGCACGTCACTTCAAAGAAAAGAAGCACAGTGTAGAGGGAGAACGGGGATGGCCCGGTATTAAAGGGGTTACACCCCATTTGGCCATCCCCTGACCTCACCAGGGAGAGAAGGGGTTAACTGGGCTGCGGTCCAGAAATGTAATTTAACCCTTGTTATAGCCTGAAAATGTATATTTCCCTGTCCCCATGCTTTATTGTTATATCTTGTTATACCAGTGTCTGCATCACCTACATGCTGGGATCCATCCGGGAGGGCAAGGGTTAATAGTTCTTTAGTGATTATAGCCCTTTGTGTAATTTTCCCGCCTTTTCAGGTACCATTTTGCAGGGTCCCATAGGCCGCCATTGGAGCTCAATGCATTTCAATGGCGGATCTTGCTGTTTTGGACCTGTTTCCTGTGAAGACCAGCAGGTGGCGTCCGAGAGGAGGAGCGGCGGTTTCCCATTGTAAGTCAATGGGCTCATTGACTTTAATGGAGATTCCTCGACGGCACTTTCCAGGAACGAGTTGGCTGCCGTCCAAACCGCAAAACCGCAAAGCGGATACTTTATCTGAAAGAGAGCTTTGATCACTTAGCAGTCAAGTTAAGTGGCGTGGGAATCTACAGTTCTAGGGCACCCAGAAATAAAATTCTTTTTGCCCCTAGTTCCTAGACCTCCCCCCACGCGACCACCACCGGGTCCCCGAATCCTGGACCCCTGAGAAGGGTCGTGCCGAGAGAGCGGGTCGCGCCGTAGGTTCCAATGGCGGCGGCAGAAACAGCTCAGGAATTTGACTAAGTGTGAAAAGCTGCAAACCATGGATCCATATCTCCGGTTCCGGAGGGTCCAGAGGGCCAGGGTTTGGGGTATCTGTAGTCACTGCTTCGGCATGGCTGCAGAACCATCCTTGACCCTCTCGGACCAACCCAACGGAGTATGGACCCCCTTGAGGGTTCGGGACTTTTCCCATAGACTCCAATGGCGGCCAATTTCCATTGACCGGCTATGGCGGAGAAACCCCATAGACTTCAACGGCGGCGCTGCCCCATTGAAAGTCTATGGCGGCGGATTCCCATAGCCGCCAACGGCGGCGGTTTGCCATTGAAAGTCTATGGCGGCGGAGCCCGTTGTTTTCAATGGGGAGTGAGTGAAAAACCGTGATTTAATTTACAGCGGAGATTTTTGTATTAAAATAGGAAACGGTTTAAGTTGCATTTGTGTAACTCTGGTTCCGAAGGTCGTAGCGGGCTGAAAGTTGGACCATATGGTGTCCCAGTTCCGGCATTGAGAACTTGGAAGTTTGGACCCGCTAAACCCAACAGAACCAGACATTCTAATATGTTTGTATTTTATCTTTAATACTGTGTCCCAAGACAGGGACAAAAACCAGAGGAAATTCCTTTGGACAAAGGGAAGCAGATGGCCAGAAAGGCGACCCAATGTCTAGAATTTAAGTGCTGTTCAAAGGATTTTATCACCTCCACTGTTTACCTGAGGGTGGAGAAGACTCAAACCAGAGTAGTCTGTGAGTGTCATATTTGACACCTTCCAACAAAGAGTATCCTGCCAGAACTCCCATCTGGTAGACTGGCTGGCATTCCTGATGCAAATGTGGGGCTACAGAAATGAGACCCCAGGGTCTTAGTGCGCATGAGCCAACTAGCTGGGGGGCATGGATTAAAATGTGTTCCCACGTTAAAGATTGGCTACAGAAAATTGCTACCCAATCACCTGTACTTAATGTGAAGGATAGGGTTACAAAAGATATATAAACTGTGGTAACCCCTATGTCCATGGTCTTCTAATACCATCTTGATTGTACCTGATTGCTGGAGAATTGCTATTCGATATACTTCTCATTCCCCATCCCCAAGTAAGTGTTACCTCTTGTCTGTTACTGTACTATATTGCTGTGTTCACCTATCTAAGGAATAAATATACTTTATTATATCTAAGCCTCGTTCAGTTCAACCCAGTTATTTGGTGTATTATTAATATCCTGCCTCAAAGCTTCCATGACACACAGCCTTGCCACTCTTCGATGCATGCCAATTGCACAGGTCCAGGCCTCTCCAAGAGGAGGAGACCGGAACAGAGCCCTACTTCAACTGGAAGCAAGAACCATTTTCAGTTTAGATACATTAAGTCCCTGTGGATTGAACGACGATTTTAAACTGAGCTGTTTCCTGTAATCAGCCTGTCCGGACAGTGACTCATCCATATTAGGTGACTTTTCGTCCCCATGATCGGAGTATACTGGACATGTCTGTATTGACTATACCGGTGATACATGTGTACATTAATCACTTTCCTGTCCATAATAGGATTCTTATTGTTTCCAGCACAGGAAAGCCATCCTGGCTTATCTAACCAGTAGACACCGATGTTATATATGCTTATTTGCCTTGCCTTTAATGAATGTTTCTTGTTCCCACTGTAATATAGGGTTTTTCACCAGCAAGGGATCAGATGTGACTTATGGAAGCAGCGTTTTGTGTCAGACAATGACATTCAGACAGATCAGTATTTATGGCGGGACTGCCTCATCATCACAATATGTGTTCGAACACTCAATTTTATCTTAAACGCACAGATCATTTCTAGTGTTTACTAATGGCATCATTATAAAGAGCCATAATAACATGCAATTCTTCACCATGGCCAGTTCTGATCCACAAAGCCTGGCACCAGCTTGTTTTTTCAGTGCTGCTCTGGACTATCATCTCTCTTTTTTTTTTTTTTTGCCCGACCATGGCAAATGTTTTCCGTTCTTGGGTGCTTTTAAACATTCCATTGAGGATTTTGATTTTTAAATCATTTATGGAATGATCTGGCTGTGAGAAATGATGCCCCACAGGTGAGCAGTATCTTCCTTCTTCGTGATTTAAAAATCAAAATCCTCAATGGAATGTTTAAAAGCACCCAAGAACGAAAAACATTTGAACTCAGAATGATAAGACTCTTTGACACCAAAACCAAAGGACTTAATGCGGACATGGGTTTTCTCACACCCTATCAAAATTGTTAGTAATTATCCTGCTTGCCTCTATTCTTAGCCACACTTTCTCTTCCCCCCCCCAGCATCCCTCCCCCTCCCCACCTTTCCTTGTCACCATCCCCTGGCTTCAAACACTTTTAACACCCTACCTTATCTACAGTACATATCTGTTGTTTCCCCCCCCCCCCTCTCTCTACACTGTTTTAGCCATAGATTCCTGTGTATATCAGTATTGCTGACCTGAAGAAGAGAGGAGAACTCTCGAAAGCTTGTCCTATGACATAAATTGTTAGTCCAATAAAAAAAGGTATCACCTAATACTGAAGAACTCATTTATTCTGCAATATATATATCCCCCAAGGCAGATCATGTTGCTACCAAGTGTGTTCTGGTGCGGTGCATACATGTTAGGTGGAACAGAAGGCCTGAGAGCTCCGTGATGGTACGGGGAGGCATCAGGACAGGCTCTCCATGATGGTTCTTCTGTCAGCACAGCACCTCCATCCTATGAGGATCCTAGGGCAGCCAGGATAGTCCTCACAGGCAACTAAGTTTTCAAGGAACACACCAGAGATGATACAACTGGGTATTTATTTGGGTGCAGCATCGATATCACAGGCTCCATTCCCTGAAGGCAGTACCCAGGGCTTGAGGCCCTAAGTACCCCGGCTCAGGACACCTTACCCCCTAACAGGGCAAGGCCTCAGCCTACTCCTGTCCAGGAGAGGGTTTACTGGTGCTTCCTCCACTCAGAGATCAGCACAGAACTCCCTCCCAAAACTCTTACTCTAACCCAGTGATTCTCAACCAGGGTTCTGGGAACCCTGGGGTTCCTTGAAGCTGTCTCAGGGGTTCCTCCTACAGATCACAGACCCCCACCCCCCCTCCTAGAGCCCGCTCACTCTCAGGACTGCAGGGTACTAGCACGCTTTAGCAGTGTGACCCAGCACATCTGGTGCCTGCTGCTAGCTAGAGTGAGCGCGTGCAGTCCTGCCTGCCATTCTGCTGCCTGCCACCTCCTCCGCTGGCAACCGCAGGATAACCTCCCGCCTGAGGTAGGCATATGGGGGGCAGGGGGGGGAGATGTGAGATCCAGGGTGGTGGAGGGTGATGTGAAATGTGGAGGGGGTGGATGATGTGAGATATAGGGGGGAGTGATGTGAGATGCAGGGGAGTGGGTGATGTGAGATGCAGGGTGGGAGGGTGATGTGAGATGCAGGGGGTGGGTATATCAGGATGATGATGATGATGGGTGCTGGGGGAGATATGAGGATGATGATGATGATGAGGGGTGTTAGGGAAGATATATGAGGATGATGATGAGGGGTGCTCGGGGAGATATGAGGATGATGCTGATGAGGGGTACTGGGGGAGATATGAAGATGATGATGATTTTACCTGTGCGGCCCGAATCCGTTTTCCTTGGAGCAGTTCGGCCCTTCTCACTTTACAAGTTTTATATGTATTGATGAGGGCATTTTTAATATGTATTGGCGGGGGCGGGATATTTTTATTATGTATTGCTGGGTGGGGTTATATGTATTTAAGGGGGTGGGGTTTTTTAGTATGTATTTTGTAGAGGGAATTGAGTGAGAGTGGGGTAATTGACAGAAGGTAGGGGTGAGTGAGAGGAGAGAGTGGGGGTAGTGAGTGAGGAAAAGAGGGAATAAGAGTGAGACGCAGGGGATAAATACATGCGAGGGGGAGAGTGAGTGAGATGGAGGGGAAAGAAATACATGGTTACAGGGTGGGAAATAGAGGTGGCTCTTGGTGTGAAATTACGTGATTTACCCCTGTCAAACCTTATGTGTCAGCCAGATAGGGGTTCCCTGAGAGTTTTCTAAATACTTCAAGGGTTCCTCCAAACAAAAAAGGTTGTTAATCACTGCTCTAACCTCTAGAGAGAAACCTCCTCCTTCCCAGTGGAGTGGCTTGTAAGCTGGCTTCCTATTAGGCATAGACCCCCTTTAATACCAGGCTACTCCTGAACTGTATTAGGTAACACACATATAATAACATACCCTGACCCTGAAGGATTTACTCATAACACTGCCTGTCTTTACTGGGACTTGCTGTGCTGGATGGGCCAGAGAATTAGTAGTCTAGGGAGACTTGGCTATATATATTGTGATACCATCACTGTCCTCTAGGTGTGGAATAGGGCAGCTATGGGACTTTCCAATGCACAGAGTTAATCTACCTAGAGAAGTCAGCAGCAGCTGCTAACTAATTGAGCAGTCTGAACTGCTGATTGAACAAGGAGGTGTTTTAAGGCAGACACAGAGAGCTGCCATTGAGAGACTGACTGCTTTTCCCAGAGAAGGGGGACAGAGAAGAATTCTTCCCAGCTGTGGAAGCTGGCTCAGAGATAGAGAGGTGAGGGGGGGAGATAGAGAGGCGAGGGTGAGAGAGGTGGGTGGGGAGAGAGAGGAGAGGTGGGATAGAGGGGGGGAGAGAGGAGAGGGCGGGAGAGAGGAGAGGGGGGGGGGAGGCGAGAGGAGGGAGAGAGAGAGGAGAGAGGGGGGGCAGAGCGAGGAGAGGAGGGGGAGAGGAGGGGCGGAGAGAAGAGGGGGAGAGAGATGAGAGGGTGGAGCAGAGAGGAGGCAGAGAGAGAGGGGGAAGAGATAGGAAGGTGGGTAGAGAGAGGTGGGGGGAGAGAGAGGAAGGGGGAGAGAGAGGAAGGGGGAGAGAGAGGAGGGGGAGAGAATAGAGGGAGGTAGATTAGGGGGGAGAGAGAGGGGAGGAGTGGTGGGAGAGGAGGGGGGAGAGAAGAGAGGGGAGATAGAGAGGAGAGGGGATTAGATAGAGGAGGGGGGAGAGAATTAGAGGTGGGGGCAAGAGAGGAAAGGGGAGAAAGAGGTGGGTGCGGGAGGGTAGAGGGGGATGAGCCAGGAGGGGAGAGTGAGGTGGGGAGAGAGGGGAGGGAGTGAAGTGAGGGAGATAGGAAGGAGAGAGGCGGGGAGAGGGGGAGGTCGTGAGAAGTGGGGGAGAGAGAGGGACAGGTGTGGGAGAGAGGGGCAGATCGGGGCGAGAGAGGTGGGGGGAGAGAGGAGGAGAGAGGTGAGGGTGATAGAAAGAAGAGAGGTGCAGGAGAAGGAACGAGAAAGAGACGTACAGGAGAGGTGGGGAGAGGGAGGGAGAGAGATGATGTGGAGGAGAGGTTTGGGGGGAGAGAGGTGGGGGAGAGAGAGAGGTGGGGAGAGAGATGTGGGGGAGAGAGGTGGGTGAGTGTTAGAGAGAGAGGTGGGGGTGTAAGAGAGGGGAGGGAGAGTGATAGAGGGGGGGGGGGTCTCGCAAGGCCGCCGACACTAGGAAGGGGGTCCCTGTAGAAACTCTAATCCTGGACCCCAAGAAAGCTGTCTGTGGCCTTGGCTGTAAACAAAACTGTGCTTTGGAAGATGTTCATTAAAGCAAAGCCTAACCCCTCCGTACTGAATCATTTGTTTGAACACAAGTAAAGTTGAGACTACTAATTGAATTTATATGGAGGCTACAGGCAAACAGCACTAATACAAGATACTAATGAGACGGGCCTCTATACAAAAAACAGTTACTAACAAAACAGTTTCCTCAATGTTCCTTTTTCATACTAAAATGAATGCCTTTTTTTGCGCCAGGGTGGGTGATGGCAACAATTGCTTCTTACTCATTTAGAGCAAGTCTCACTGTATTGTAGGAATACTGATCTCATGGTTACAATGCATCAATGGACTCTCACTCTACAGTATGAACAAGCTCGGTAAGAAGGAAGGTTTTCATCTGGGGTGTGTGAGCATCTTGCTGAGGGGCCTATGTCAGAGGGCATTGCTTACTACAGTGTATACCTGCGGTGGACTGAGATGTGGAGCTGCTCCAAGGAGGAAAAGGCCTAGGAGTGCACGACATGTCTATTACTGGGACTACTGATCCATTCCCTTTTAAATCTCCAACACCTTTAACAACTTAAGGAGGAGGAGTCCTTTTCATGAAAGGAGCAGTGATTTGTACTATATAAAGGATAGACTGATGTTGAAGTATAATGTGTTACCCTGTGAAAGCAATTCTGGAACCAAGGGGCTTAGTCATCTATATGAGCACACAGGCATTAATAAAACCACATTTTACTTAAATCCATCATTATAGAAAGGAACCAACACTGATTTGCAACTGGCTTTGTTAGAGTAAAATCGGGGCAGGAAAATCTAATTTGAAATTGTACTTGTGTGCGCTTATGTACTAACCTGATATTTCTCCATCTGTGCCATTAACATTAAAAAAAATGTCTTTGGCGCACAGAAATGAACTGCGCTAAACGTACTGATGTGAATGGTCCTCAGGCATCAAACATAGATTGTAAGCTCATCTGGGCAGGGACTGTGACTGATACAATCTTATGTACAATGCTGCTTACTGCGCACTATACTGTAATAGTTAAGCACTTTGAGTCCCATTGGGAGAAAAGCGCTGTATGAAACAAACTTGTTGTTATTTGTTATGTTTGATCGAGTTTCTAAATCAAAAATAATTTAAATGAATTGAATGTACAATTCCCAGTGACTTTTAGCATTTAACAAACTTGTTGCAAACTTTTGAATCAAAGCAAGCTTTTATGCCTAACCAAAAATTGTGCCATTTGCTAATGCATGCAAGCAGTTTAACCATACCTAGAGGTGACGATAGGGTCAGGAGAGAAAATGAAGACCTTGTTCAAAAAGAGGAGGTATACAAAAGGGCCCAGGATAAGTGGATAAATTGTGTTCTTTCAGCATGATTGTAGAGGGAGAGGGGGGTTGGCCCGGTATTAAAGGGGTTGCACCCCATATGGCCACCCCCTGACCTCACCAGGGAGGCAAGGGGTTAACTGGACTGCAGTCCAGGAATGTGGTTTACACCTTGTCATGTCATTAAAATGTATGTTCCCATATTTCATTATAACCCTGTATTTTAATGTTTTAAAGTGCATTTCTGTATCTCCAGTTCTGGAGGTCGCAGAGAGTTGATATTTGGCCAATATGTGGAGTCACTGTAGGCATTAAAAACTGGCAAAGTTCGACCCACTGAGCCCACCAGAATGGAACTTATTAATATGTGTAGATATTAAAGTGTATATGTGTGGTATTTTGGATCTGTTCTGAAAATGCAGACGCCATCTGCTAGGCTAATAGGTCATGAAGGGCAGCCGGCTGATTGAGCCTAAGCACTGTGATCAAAAAGTTAACTGCCCTGATTGTTTACCCAAAGTCTAGGAACCAAGTATTGGTCAAACGACTCTGCCACTCTAATTGTTACCTGAGGGCGGAGGAACATCAAACTGGAGTGGTTTGTAAGTGTTATGTCTACACCTACAAACAATGAAGCTCCTGCCAGCTACTTCATTTTGTAGACTGATCGTCGCCCCTGATTTAATTATGGGGCTACAGAAATAAGACACTCAGAGTCCCAGTACACATGGGCTAACTAGCTGGAGGGCATGGGTTAATCTGTGTCTCCACGTTAGGGATTGGATACAGATCATTGTTCACCAATAGTCTGTATTCAATGTTAAGAATAGGGTTACACAGGTATATAAACTGTGTCAACCCTACAGTTTTTAGTTCTTCTTCTGATACCATCTTGAATGTCACCGGATTGCTGGAGAATTGCTAGCTGATACTTCTCCATCCCCCAACCCTAAGTAAGTGTTACCTTCTTGTCTGTTAATTGTACTATATTGCTGTGTTCATCTTTTTTAAGGAATAAATATATTTTATTATATCTAAGCCTCGTTCAGTTCAACCCAGATATTTGGTGTTCATTATATCTTGTCATACAGTAAGCTACCGTGACAATGATCACACAGAAGTGCAGGGGATACTTGAATGTTACTTGTAGAAGGACAAGGTGAGTTCATTAAAAGGAGGCTGAATAATTCTAATTTCTTGCAGTGTCAAAAGATATTTCTCAGTAGTTTTGTACGTTGGAGTTTTATCCTTTAAATAACAGAGCTCACTGCACAGTAACAAAGCTGCAGTACAGTACTTTAACATGTCAGTTTCACAAGCAGAAGTAGAAATGGAAGTTAATCCTTTAGGGAGGCTCTCCAGAGTATGGCAGCTAAGCAGCGGAAGAGCTTTCAGGCCTGTACTTTACTCCACATGGAATATCGCAGCAGATGGCATAAGACTCCATTGTAAAATGCATTGTCTGCACTTCATATGCTGATAGGCATGTTTGTGCAGAGCCATTAATATATATTGTGGAGCTGATGGAGGGAGATCATTAAGATAAAAGTTCCAGGTAATTGGAAGTCAAGTCAGAGGTGCAGTGTAAATTATAGGATTGCACGTGGACTATTGAAATGTGTTGAAAATGTATTGTGTTGGGTAAATGCATGGAGTGATTTAAAGACTATTATCCAATCAGAGCCCTAAACAGTTTTTCAGTGCAGACTGGGTCAATAATTGCTCTGTAACACTATAGTTGTGTTTGCTACTGGTTTCTTTCAATTATACCGGTGTCCTAACCAACCCCTGCTTCTTGTTTCTCTCTCCCTTTTGACATGTAACAGCAGGAGAAACAATTGTAAACTTTGCAAGCAGGAGAGCGTTCACTGCCTGACAATGGATCAGTTTGCAGCTCCCAGGTTCCCAAACCAAACTCTTGTCCAGTTTGAATTTGAGCATGGCTGTGACCTGATCTGCTGACGGTCATGTGGAATCGAGGATTCTTATGGTTGTGACAATGTCTGTGATGATCATGTGGTCTGGAAGTTTCCAATGGCTGTGTCCTGGGCTGTTGATTTTCATGTGACCTGGGTGTTTCCTATGGCTGTGGCTGCTCTTAAGGACCGCACTTAATGACCCTCTTCAACTTCACCAAATGAAGCTGCTTGTGTGTCATCTAAAAGGAAACTACGTCAGGATGAGCATTTCTTCACCTGATTACATTTTTCCATGGTCTGAAGACATTTCTTCTACAACAGACATAATTGCCTGTGAGCCTGTTACGCACAGGGCAGATTGATAGGCTCTCGAAATGAAACAACATAATATTTAGTGCAATACATGTATATAATTGTGTTATGTAGTTAAATGACATTAAAGACACATTTTTATTTTATATTTATGTCTACACATTAATCGGATGTCCTGGTAATGTATAGATTTTACACTCTGAAGCTAAATTATCCTTTACACATTTTCACACATTTTAGAATAGTTGTTTACTTCTGTGTGCCAGTAACATCACCTCTTCCATTAAGTGATAAGATCATGCTGAACATGAGCAATATAATGGCAGTTGTCATGTATATGAAAGTGTTTGTGCGCAGTGCCTAATTTACCAGGCACATCAACCTCCTGAACACGACGACCAGTGTAAGTAACATCTTGGATGCCTTCAACAATTTAGCTACGGATGACGGCTTTTAGAGTCTCCTGATAATTTGAATAAAATATATTCATAGGGGTCCGCCACCTGTTCTTCTGTGGCGTCTGCCCTCTGTAGCCGTCTTTTCCTTTAGCATACATTTGATATCTGAGAAATGCTTTTTATCAGTGCTGTATTGCCAGCTTGTTTCCTTTCAACGTAGGTTTATATACTCTTCACTTCAAGCTAATGCCACGTTCGTTTCAACGTCTTGCAACATTACCGCCATTTTCCTGAAGGTTGTGTATACTGCAAGATTTATCTCATTTTTAACAAAAGATTTTTTTTTTACTTTCGCGCTGTAATTTAGACCCTTGAAATGTTCATGACTTTAGCCTTATTTATGCGCTAATAACACGCGTATATATTTCTAGCAGCACCCATTATCTATCAATATTAGTTAGTTTAGACGTATTTATTTATCACTTGAGCGCTTCCCTTTCTGTGTTGTATATTATATAATATATATATGTGTGTGTATATATATATATATATATATATATATATATATATATATATATCCAAAGAGAATGACCTAGGCGCAAATGGAGACAAGAAAAAACAAACATAGGGTAGTATGTTCTAACAAATAAACCGCCAGAAGGTATGATATGCACTTACAGCGTATAGGATATTATCAAGCCTTGTATCCACTCTGGGATCTGGAACAATTAAATGATGAATCTGGAACAGCTGGTTATCCACAGCAATTGCAATCTCGAGCAAAGATACCCATGCAGGAAGAGAGATAGAACACAAATAGCGTAACACAGTTTATTAAAATTATTAATAAAAAGACTATAAGTAAAAGACTCACACTCTGTGAGATATCATAAAACTTTTGAGAATTCTGAGCATCTCACACTCATATGAAAAGGATAGTAACACTATGCAGATTTCTCGCGAGAGTTCGTCCGGTGGGCTGTGGGAGCGGGGCCTCAATCCTCTGCGCTGCTGAATCAGCCCCTGACGAAGCCTAACGGAGAAACGCGTAGGGCGTGGTTTACAGACAGTGAACACAGTGTATTCAGCAGGAGTAACAGCAGACAGCAGCCAAGAGGTGCCTGGTGGCCGTTTGTCCCATTATTTGCCTGCAGGAAGATTAGCAGCGCAGAGGATTGAGGCCCCGCTCCCACAGCCCACCGGACGAACTCTCGCGAGAGGGAGTGACGTCATCGCGTCGTCACGTGGCACGGAGCGTCCCCAGGAGACGTGGGTGACCGGAGGAAGATTGAGAACTCTTCGTGGGAAAACAGAAAGAACTCTCTATTTGTGAAACCGGACAGCACCTACCTCTAAGTACCGTGAGTACTATATGCACAGCAGGTGCAGTGAAAGAGACATATGTAGGTTGATAACCACAGAAAGAGGCAGCTCACACAAGGAGACTGTGTGAAACAGTAGAGACACTTAGTGTGTGTGCTATTTATAACCTGGACTCATTTCCCTATTGGTTACAAATCTACAGATTAAGGACTGTTGAAGAAATCTGCATAGTGTTACTATCCTTTTCATATGAGTGTGAGATGCTCAGAATTCTCAAAAGTTTTATGATATCTCACAGAGTGTGAGTCTTTTACTTATAGTCTTTTTATTAATAATTTTAATAAACTGTGTTACGCTATTTGTGTTCTATCTCTCTTCCTGCATGGGTATCTTTGCTCGAGATTGCAATTGCTGTGGATAACCAGCTGTTCCAGATTCATCATTTAATTGTTCCAGATCCCAGAGTGGATACAAGGCTTGATAATATCCTATACGCTGTAAGTGCATATCATACCTTCTGGCGGTTTATTTGTTAGAACATAGTACCCTATGTTTGTTTTTTCTTGTCTCCATTTGCGCCTAGGTCATTCTCTTTGGAAATTTTCGTTACCAGCCCGTGGAGCGGTAGACCTTTTGGCTGCAGACTGAGTCAGGGAAAGTTAGACTGTAAGGGTGTATACCCTCCATTACATGTGGTAATTATTCTATTTACTAATTTCAGTGTGGTTGCGCTCATTGTATTTCTGTCTTTTATATATATATATATATATATATATATATATAGGCATATAGATAAAAAAAAGACAGCACACCGCAAATATAGTCCAAAAGATGTGTATTGTGAACACAGGGCAACCAACGTTTTTGTCCTCGCAGAGGGATCTTCCTCAGGGCCATAAAAAGAATGTTCTATAGATGCAAACTCTGACTCACCCTTATGGTTATGCAACAACATAATACATACAGCAGAGACACCTCCAGGGAATAGTTTGGGCTCCACAGGTAAATTGTTCCATCCCTCACCCCCAACACTATTTAATGATGGCAGCAGAAGACAGAGATGTCCTGCTCTGGTTCTTGCACTGTAAATGTATCTATTTCAAATGTTAAAAAAAGAAAAAACACTAGTAATGATTGTGTAACGGTAGGAGATTTGGCCATTACTAGTCGTGTGGTGCATGATACCTGCTGGTAACAGGTGGGCTGAATCGTCCGCCGATGGTAGTGGGGACACAGGATCAGGTTTCTGGGGTACATTACCCACATGGTTCTCTAGCAGTGCAGTGCCTCCGTCTGCCGCAGGCTCCAAGATGAATGGAGGCGATCTCCTATGGTAGAAATACTCCCTCCTCCAAGTCAGATCACACCCAGGCAGGAGGTATATGCAAACAGGAATGGTCTTTATTGAGCCCACGCTCAACACAGCAGTGGTCTGCCCAATCACAGCTTACTCAGGATCAGCTATCCTCTGGATTATGGTTCCTGGACAACCACTACAGGTCAGGGCCCCTGCAGCTGTCCTAGCTCTTCCCAACTCCCCTATCAGGAGTCAGGATATAGGTCTACACTCGCTCTCCCCCAAGGGGAAGAGGAATAGGGAAGGCCCCAATCTCAGGCTCCCTGTGTGCAACCTGCCTCTCTCAGTTTGGGGTGGTACTGCCTTTAAGTACAGCCAGGAGGAGGGCACCAGGTCTGTCCCATGATTGGACATGCTCAGGCCTGTGGTCACCGCCTCACACTGTCACTCAAATGCCACACCATGGAGTGGGGAAACCTCATCTTAACTGCTGGCAAGGCCTGTTCTTTCCAGGGCTTACTGCCAATACAAGGGCAGATTAGTAGCCACAGGTGGCATGGCTACAATTGTACTAGAACAAAATCAATCCACTTACCCTACTTTGCTTTATCCTTCTGTAACCCCCTTGATAAAATACAGTAATGCATGCTGCCCCCTGACTGGCTCCTTTCTAGTGTGTACTGCTGGTATGAGCCAATGACTGAGAGCAGCAGCAGGGACTTCTGGGAATTGTAGTCTGAAATAGGTACACATGAAATTATAGCCAATTTGTGTGAAGGTTCAGAGGTCGGTGGACCCAGGAAATGCAGAGGAGCATGAGACCACCAGAGCTAGAGAGACCCTGGAGAGAGCAGCCCCTGTCTCCGAGAGCTGCTGCAACCTGAGTTGATTTCTTCTATCAATTTAACCCCAATTGCATCAGAACATATATCTAATTAACAACTACTTGGTATGTTTCTCTGAGTTGATTAGGCAAACCCCTCCCTTAATTGTTTGTCAAGTTAATGTGTTTAGAGAAATTAAGACTGTCTATCTTGGCTGTTTGTAACATTTTAAGTGTCACATATAAAGTGTCTGTGGAGTTAATTTTGGATTTGAAATGGGAGGTGAAGACTACAAGAAGATCTGGACTCTGCACCACCACAACAACAACAACAACAACAACTCTTCATCTGTGAGAACTAAATGCTCTGATAATTTGTACTCTTCCTATCCTCCAATGCCTGGGAAGTCTATCCTCCTGCATCTCACTATGCCCTCCCTATTGCTTTTTCTGTTTACTGTTTCCTCACGCCTTTGTGAACGTTTCTGCTCTCTCCAACGTCCCCACTCCCCTCCTATACACATTTCTTTATCTCTCCACCCCTCCACCTGTGCACATGCACTGCACCATTATTTATACTCCTTTTTCCCAACTTCTTTACCCCTCAATAAAAAGCACTCCTACAAATCCTCTATTCACACCCTCTATCTACTCCTTCCTGCTGCTGGGGATATCTCTCCTAATCCTGGACCCAGCCATATACACACATCTACACTCACCCACGCCTCCCTGCCACCTCTTCCCCTGCTAATGGTGTTAACCTATCTGATTTTATCGGATATAGTTCCCACAATCTGATTGGCTGAAATACCATGTGACGCCGGTCATCTTGGATTTAGTGACATCATGTTAAAGGGAAAGGAAGCACAGCCTTTCTGATTGGCTGGCTTCACTCCCATTACTTGACGTCACTTTAAAACAAAAAAAGGCACATGGTTTTCACAGCCAATCAGATGGCGTGTGAACCATTTGCACTCAAATGTGGCGTCACAGGCCTTTAAAAGCCTGTGCAGCCTCATTGGACGGCAAGAAGCTGAGGAGGAAGGACCTCCTCCTCCAATTGGATTACAAAAAGCTTTATTTTCCTGTAATGAATTTATACATTATAGATCACCTAATATCCTTCTCAATCTCTAATTTCTCATGGATTCACAAGATCTGCGATATCCCCTCATCCTTTTGTCCCCTCCTACAGCTTTATCCTTTTCAACTGCCTGGACCTGCATGCTTCCTTTTTTTTATTTTTATACATTTGCTTCTCTAATCCTCAACCCTGACTAAAGGCTCAACACGCTTTCTACTCCTGCACTCGTTGCTCTGAGAGTAACGCTTGCTGATTTCCTCCAGTACATACTGTATTCCTCCTGTTACAACTCAGCACTGTCTTTAGCCAAGCAAAGTTATTTCTCAAATCTTCTACTAACTACTGTCTCTCATCCTCTATCTCTTGCAAAGCTTTGACTACTTCAAAGATAAGGTGGACTCTATCCGAGAGATTCCTTCTGTACCTTTCTGTATACCTATTCACCTCAATACCCCTTCATATAATTTAAATGCTTTCTCCCCTATAACGAAAGAGGAAGTACAGCTCAACCCCGTTATAGCGCGATCTGCTACAACGCAGATCCGCTTATAACGGGGTCTGCGCGTGGCTCACGATTTAAAAACATCTCCAAGGTTTTTTGGTTTTTTTAAAACATTCAATGCTTTATTGCTAACGGACACACATACATACACACATGCCTCCCCCCTACACTAATAATTTTACAATACCATGCAGGAATCGAACCCATGTTTCATACACTAGTTGCAATTCTCTATTTGCTACACCATAGGATTGGTGTGATGTCATTGACTCTATAAATAAACTTAACTTCTACTGCACAGTACTGTCTTTCAAATAGCTGAACTGTACTACAAATGTTCATGCATTTTTATGTAATTACATGATACTGCTTCTTTTCTTACGATGCAAGTTTCTGCGACACATTACACCAGAGTTGTTAAGGACCCTAATGTGGTTCAGTCTTTCAAAATGCAGAAGCCTTGAAACGACAGCTGCTAACATAGTGG
Organism: Ascaphus truei; assembly: GCA_036426205.1. NCBI lineage: Eukaryota > Metazoa > Chordata > Amphibia > Anura > Ascaphidae > Ascaphus > Ascaphus truei. The sequence continues at coordinate 26,112,029 of CM071568.1, read as the reverse complement.
GAATATCCCTAGCTTAGTGAAAGAGGTCACTCACTGTCCTTGTACATGCAGATCAGAAAGAGAACAACCTTCATTTAATAGTATGGGTATACGGTTAAAATAGATCCATAGTGCATAGTGGGTGTGTTGTTGTTATAATATTACTATTACACAGCTTAGTCTGTGGGGGGTTTAGTACTGCACATGTCTATTTGATAGCACTATAATAGCTATACAGACAGAGTGGTGCATTTTCATTGTTCATGTATTATGTACTATATGGTTGAGAAAGTGTGTATTATTATTTATAGATTATAAATGTTACAACTATGATAGGCATAACATATTGTTGGTTGTGACTTTGCATCCATGCGTTGCACGTGAGCTAAGATGTGATGATACAGTAGGTATGTCATATGCCTTATGTATGTATTTTGTACAGTATGATGTGCCTTGCTTTAATAGGATGATTTCAGGTTGAACTAGAAACATCATATTGTCTGTATATGCACTAGCTGTGTAAGGCAGACGCTAGCACTTAAATAGTTAACAGAATTAGCAGAGAAAGGCAAAGAAATGCAATGTCCTAGTTATCTAGTAGCAAGTTCATTCATACAAAAGGGACCTTAGAGAAATACTGAGACAGTGGGAGAATGTAGGAAGTAGAAAGAATGAGGTACGTATAGTGGTCCCCTCTGGTACCTACACCCACAGACTTACGGGCAGGCTGAAATAAGGGATGCGCCCTTGGTATGTTTAAGGAGGCAGGAAGGTGGTAGATAACATATGAAAGGGAATGGGACTACCGAGGTGTGTTATCGGTGAAGTATAACATACAGTATTGAAATTGCAGTTTCAACTGAGAAAAACAAGATCGTACAGTACATGGGCAATTCCGGATTTCCTGAATGAAAGTATGTGTGTGTTCCTGTGTATATTGAATTTAGAACTACCAAAAGAACTTGAACGGATACCATCATGACTGTAGTTCTCCACAATAAGAAATGCCTATGCTAAGAGATGCTGTCTGTCCATCTGTGTCTGAAAACATATGGGAACATTATTTGATCCATGGACTTATTGACTAATAAGCCTATGGCCCATTGTTTAGGTGTCATATTTGAGTCTTCTCTTTTGTTCACCCCCACACCCGAATGCTACTAAATCTTGCATTTTTTTTATCTCCATAGTAGTGCTGAGATATTAACCTTTTCTTAGTTCCTCTACGTATAAATGTTAATGTACTGTATGCTCTCATTTTCTCCTAATAGGACTAATACATTTCTCCCAAAGTCACATTTATGTATTGATGCACTTCTCTCATCTGTATTATAATAATATACCTTACATTCTAATTAGATTGCAATCATTGTAAAAAATGGCATAGAGCTGCATGCCGGGGCTATAAAAATAGAAATATACATACATTCGTAGTATAGTATTTAGGCCATATTAATGGGTATTTGTCTGTTACGGGAAGACAAGCAGAAACAGAGAATAACGGTACAGTAAACACAATGCAATTACTGTAGGATTAGCACTAAATACAGTTTGTCACACTCTATGCAATACAGATCTGAGGTAATGCCCTGGTTATGAAAGCGTATCATTTATTGATGGGGATATCACGCTGGGGAAACAAATTGCAGCCTTTCTGAAATTATATCAGTATCTGGCATAAATGAAGACGGAAAAAAAAACTGAAGAACTACTGAGGAAATAAATGTCTTGAAACGTCTGCATAACAACGTTATGTTAATCCCTTAAAACGTATGCCAAATATTTGAAAGTCAATGTAAGTTCCATATGTTTCGAACACCAAAATAACGTAATGTTATCTATTAAGTCTTGGCACATTTAGGTTATGAGGAGTAATAAAAGTGTGTATATCTGCATGGTAAAATGAAGTAGAATGGGGCACCCGTGGGAAACATGCAAATACACTCATGGTTTGTCTTACAAAATGGTATCATGGTTTGATAGAAGAATCCAGCCAGAAACTAAGCCATGTTGAAGTGAAAATAGGGTAGCGGAGCACTACAATAATGGGTTCCGAGGCGTGAAAACGAGGTGAAAAACTCTAATTGACTAAATACACATACAATGGCAGACAAAGAAGTCCCCTAACGCGTTTTGACAAAGCACTTTCAGTGTGAAATGCGTTAGGGGACTTTTTGTTGCCTGCCGCTGTATGTGTATTTTGGTCAATGAAAGTTTTTTCACCTCTATTTCACGCCTCGTGACCCGTTCTTGTGGTGCTCCGCTACCATTTTTTTTTCACGTCAACATTGCATCTACCTGTGCAGGAGCTCACACACCGCGGAGTTCCGGAGACAGAGCACCACGAGGAGAGCGCATCAGACTCAGTGACCATGAGTGCTTTACAAGCTTTTGCATGTGGGTTATGAAGGGGCCAGTGTGGTTACCGGTCAACATCTGGGGTACCTGCGGAAGGGGTTAGAGCCGGTGACTCGTCTCACCAGCGGTGTTACGACTACCTTCCCTCTCCCTCCCCCCACATACCGGAGACGCTTGTGTCACCACACATTCATCGGCCATACCCTGACAATATGCACACAATTTTTATACTGCCCGGGACCACGGGATTTAATTACAGCCATTTAAATCTCTTCTATATAGAGACACTCCTACACTGTTATTGTAGCACCGACTACAGGATTTGACCTATCTACTCAGAAACTAAGCCAGACTTCACTTCCACTGGTTATCAAACTATTGTGTAAATGATCAATATTCTGCGCAAGGGCATCTGTTACATTACAGGCTGTGACACTGTATCTTGTTGTCATGCAAGAAAATTCCATAGAAATACTGCACACAGCAAGTAAAAAATACCTCATGCCCACATTCACATCTCAGCCAGGTCCGCAACCCTGCCTTTCCCCATTATCTCTTAGCATACAATACTTCCAGTGCAGCCTGGGATTCTGGGTAATGACATGCAAATGAGCACACCGTGTCACTTCCTACTTCTTATTCATTTTAACATAGATCCCTATTAGCTTATGCCTGCCGCATCACATAGCTTTTTCAGCACAGCCTGGGTTAAAAAAAGTGCACAGCCATGCTGCACGTGTACACAAGCCTTCACGCCCTCTCTCCTGTGGATATTTGAGTTTGTGTAACCGTGGTAATATTTCAGATGTTAGATATGTTATACCCTGTCACCCCCCATCATTCTGTGCTTATAAATGCGCGGGTGTCTTCGAAGTGATAATAAATACAATTATATTTCAGGCACACTGCCGAAGTATTAAATAGAATTACAGTTAGGAAGTGATGCCAGCACTTAGTGCTGTGTCAGCTGTTCTAGGGATAAAACATCCAAGCTGTATTGACGCAGTGTAGATAAGGCTGCACACACAACATAATAGTTTGAAATGGCTAAACACATGCTGTGAAGCGTCTTTTCCTTCATTTGTCATTTATTGGAATACAGTCGTCTCCTTCCTGACACTGAGGAGCGACTTCACTGCATATTGCATTGGGACATTAGATCATTATGGACCCTATTGTATGTATGTCTTTATTTATATAGCGCCATTAATGTACATAGCGCTTTACAGCAGTAATACACGTGACAATCATATAAATAACAAATAATATAAATAACACTTAAAGGGAAGAAGTGCTGCGGACATAAAAGTAACATTTAGGAAAAGAAGCGCTTACAATCTAATTGGTAGGTAGGAAGAACATACAGAGACAGTAGGAGGGCGTTCTGGTAAGTGCCTCTGCAAGGGGCCAAGGTTTATGTATGAGGTGTATAGTATCAGCCATGGAGCTACTCATATGCTTCATTAAGGAGGTGGTTTTTTTTTTTTTTTATATCACTTTTTTTTTATTGAGAACAACATACATCCAAATGATAACGACAATGTTATAGCCACATGACAAGATTTTTCAACTGAGTTAAACAACATGTTGTCCCAAAATGGGTATTTTTCAGTTGGTGGGGACTAGGGGGGGGAGGAAGGTCTAAGGGGGGGAGGGGGTGAAAAACTCTAGGGGGGGGGGTGGGTGGGGGGAGGTGGGGGAACTCTGTTTTCTTCCTCCCTTTCCATCAGTATGACTACGGCTAATGCTGGCCTCGTCCTAGCGGGCCGCCAGGGGTCCCAGGTATTCGAAACTGTGTCATTTTTATTGAGCATTGCTGTAAGTTTATCCATGGCCATGACCTCGTCTATTCGTCTCAACACCGTGTTTTCTCGCTGGGGCTTGTGGTGTGTTCCACGCCGCCGCTATTGGGCATTGGCTGCGGTTAGGATAGATGATACTAGTCTAATCAGGGGGGGGGGCAGGTCATCTATAGGTTCGGTCAGCACGAAGGTCAAGGGGTCCAGGGGGAGAAAGACCCGTAGTTCTTGTAGAAGCTTCTGGATCTTTGTCCAGTACCTCTGAATCTCCCGGACATGACCAACAAATGTGGGCCATGTCCCCTTTTGACCACATTCCCTCCAGCACAGGTCGGGAGTGCGGGGAAGATCTGGCTCAGCCTAGCCGGGGTCAGGTACCACTGGAATAGTATTTTATATATGTTATCTTTTGTCACTGTACAGATTGAGGTCTTGTGGCCAACTCCCCGATATCCTCCCACTCGTCCATATCTATCTGTCATTGAGGTCCTATGACCTTTTTGCATTATACTTGTGGATTGGGGGGCTGGTTGCCGACTCCACCCCTATAGATCTCTGAGATCAGACCTCTCTGGTAGGAGCCCATGCTGCAAAGCGATTCAAACCTGGTTAATGGGGGAAATTTAGCGCTTGGGCTAGGGATAGAAGGAAGTGCCTAATTTGCAAAAATTTGAACAGATGGAGACCTTGGTGTTTATGTTGTCGCGGAGTTCTTGGAAGAAGAGGATCTCCTCGTTTTCAGCAGATCGGCAATCAGCCTTATTCCTAGACCTTGGAATTGGTCGAATTGTTTTTTGGAGCACCCAGGCGGGAAGTGTGGGTTCCAAAGATGGGGGTGGTAAGTTGGGATGGGGTAGCTAGCAGGCCATATTTCCCTTGTTCTTGAGCCAGACATCCCATGTGCATCTCATTGCCCCCAGAGCGAATCGCCGTGGTCCTCCCTCCCTTCCCACAGGAGACCAGAGATGGAATGGAGGAGGGTGGCAGGTGGCAGCATGATGCGATTCGATCGCTAGCCAGCAGGTGGAGGCCGGGTCGTAGTTCCAAACCACAGCCTGCTTCAACTGGGCCGCCGAATAGTATCTGATCACGTCGGGGACCCCCCACACCTCTTCCTGTCTTGGGGGACACATCACAGACCTTGGTACTCTTGGCCGTTTATCATTCCAAATGAATTGGAACATAAGGGCGGATATGTTTCAGGGCTGCAATTGGACGGGGACAGGGAGTGTTTGGAAGAAATAAGACGTCTCGGCATTGACATTCATTTTATTGATGGAATTCTTCCAAAACAGGAAATTTGGAGCGTTTTCCATTTCTCCAGGTTTTTTGATTGGTCAACAAGGGGGGGTAGTTGGATTTGTATAGGGAGCTATAGGTGCTTGAGATTCTGAGTCCTAGGTATTTAATATGGGTAGTGCTCCATCGATTTATAGTTAGCTTGTAGGAGTCTCCATTCCTGGTCTAATAGGTATACGTTTAGAGCTTCGACTTGTGCATATTGACCTTGTAGTCAGATACAGTGCCGAATTGGGATAGCAATCTTTGGAGATTGGGGGAGGGAGACGTGGGGGTCGAGGGTCAGGATCACATCATCAGCAAATAAAGAGATTTTGTATTCTGTTTCGCCAATTCTAATACTTTAATGCTCTGATCTTCCCTAATTGTGGCCGCTAATGGTTCAATTGTAGGGCGAATAACGAGGGGAAAGGGGGCAACCCTGCCTGTTGTTCCATTTCTGATCTTAAGGGGTCCGAGAAGCCCCCTGAAATTTTTACATGTGCTGTAGGGTTTTGGTAGAGGGCTCTAACCCCCTGCGGAAGGGGCCACTGAATCCAAATTTAGATAGTTTGATTAGGAAGGAAATTTGATTCTGTCAAACGCATTTTCTGCGTCAAGACTGAGGATCATCGCTCTGGTTCCTGTGATGCGCACATGGTCTATTATATCCACAATTTTGCGGGTGTTGTCAGAGGCCTGTCTACTGACACAAATCCCATTGATCTATATGAATGAGCCGTGGGAGAATTGGGTTGAGCCTGTTTGCCAAAATCTTGCTATAGAGTTTTAGATCGGTATCAGAAGGGAGATTGGCCTATAGTTGCCACAAAGGAGAGGGTCTCTACCCTTCTTGTGGATAATTGCCAGGTTTGCCGCGGGGTGTTGTAGAGGGGATCGGTTCCCCTTGCAGGAAAGAGTTGAACATATATAAGAGGGTAGGGGAGAGAGGGAGAGAAATCGGCAAGAATGTTTTATAATAGGTTGGTAAACCCGTCGGGCTGGGCGTTTTAGCTAATTTAAGGGAACACATGCTCCTGATAGTTCCTCCTGGGTTGATTTCTTATTTAGATCGTCTACTGCTGCGGCACAGTTATTCGAGCATTTTGCCGTTCTGTGCCGCAAGCAGTAGCTGGCGCGCGCCCGGAGAGTGAAAGGTGCGCGGCCGAAGCAGCGGAAGAGAGCCCTCCGATCGGGGCGGCTCTCCCTACCGCTGCCGGGTCAGCCGGGTCCCCCGGAACCCCTGCCCGCTTGTCCGCGAGCGTGGGACACAAGGGCTCCCTCTGGAGCCCCTGACGGCGCGTGCAGGGGCGCACGCTCCCGAAGACGCGTGACCGCGCGTCTATGAGCGCGGCACGCCGAGGGGGCGGCCATAGCAAGCGGGAAATCTCCCGGCTTGCGGATCTGGCCGATGCGCAATAAAGCGTGTCGCCAGTGTAGTTCCTTGTTCGAGAGGATGGGAGGGTTACAGTGCTCCAGGTATTGTGTAATTGTCTCGAGGGAGTCGGGGTCATGGTTAGGGGGGTGTAAGTTGTAGAGGTCCGAATAAAAATCCGCAAATTCCTGAGCTATCTCTTTCTCCAATGAAATTTGACCGTTTTTAGTGCAGATTTTAGAGTTTGTGATTTAACTGGGTGCCTCTGAGTTTAGTGGCCAAGAGCTTATCGGCCTGTTGCTTCCTGTCATAAAATTTTTGTCTCGACCATCTCAGTGCTCTCTCTACCTCTTCAAGTGGGTGTGTTTGAGGGCTGCTCTAGTTTGGTTTAGTTGTTGTTTGAATATTTTTTGGAGGCTGTGTGCTTATGGTGTTGTTCAAGTTGCGCAATCTTATCTGTAAGGTCTTTTGAAGCTTGAGTTTCTGTTTTTTTTCTTATGGGCCGCGACTGAGATTAGGTCGCCCTGCTTGAGGCCTTATGGGCCTCCACCGCATTGTTGGGGCCGAGACTGACCCCTTATTAATTTGAAAAAAGATAAAGATAGAGAGTTTTTTCTAAACTAGCATTCTGTTTCTGGGCAGTGGATCAGGGAGTCGTTTAGTCTCCACTTGTATGGGTATTCTTTACGAAGGGCAGAGAGAGATGAGTTTCAATGGGGGCGTGGGTCAACCAGGTGATTGGGTATATTTGAGTGGAAGGATGCCTGGAGGATGTTGCTGGTGCCTAGAAAATAGTCGATCCTCAAGTAGGAATGGATGGGGGGAGGAGAAGAAGGTATAGTCCCTTTGACCCTGGTGCTGTGCCCTCCATATGTCTGTGAGGGAGAATTCTGCCATTATGTCCCTAATTTTGGCTTTCTTTGAGCTGAGTTAGTGTGGGATGTAGCTGGAAAAGAGGGGGAGGGATGCTAGGGGTTGTTGACCTATCCTGCGTGTGGGAGGCCACCATGTTAAAGTCCCTCCGATAATTAGGGAACAGAGGGCCTGTGCTCCAGTGAGTCAAATAGTTCTGGAGGAACGAGGGTGGGTTTGTTTCATTAGGGGCGTAGATGTTGGCAAAGTTATGGGGGAGCCCGCAAGGGTGCCTTGAAGTATTAGAAATCGACCCTCTGGATCAGATTGAGTTTTGGTGAGGACGAAGGGGACATTATTCCTTATTAGAATAGCCACCCCTCTTTTTTTGCTTGGGGAAGACGCAAAAAATGCTTGGGGGAATACGGTTTTGAATGTGTTTGGTGGCACAGGGGAGTTATATTGGGTTTTTGGAGAAAGATGATGTCTCCTTTGTTTTTTAAACTCTTAAGTGCCAATTTTCTTTTTTGGACTGAGTTGAGACCTTAACGTTGAGCGATATTAATTTTATAGCAGAAATTTGGAGTCTAGAAGCTTTCTCGGAGCTATAAGCTCCGAGGCTCTTGGATTTTTCCACGACAAGAGGGGTGGACCTGGGGCCCCTGAGGAGGTCGAGGGGGGGAGGAGGGGACGTGAATAGGCCTGGCACTAGTTCTTGGAAGCTGGGTGGAATCTGGTGAGCAGCCCAAAAAAGGTTGTGTCGGAACAATCTGTCTGGGTAAGGGTAGGGGGGGGGCGGACACATGAGGAAAGGTGGGGATAAGGGGCCTTTAACGAGCCCTGAAAAGATAACCTTACTCATGGTGAACGAGGAAGGTCAGGGGTTGAACACCCCGGGGGAGACTTCCGGGACACAGAACATGGAATGGGAACGGTCAGAGGGTCGAGCACCCTCTATAAAATGTAACAGTAAAAACCGCTTACAGAAAAACTTTGAAGGTAGGTTAGAACAAACATTCTTAACAAAATCTTTTGGAGCCTGGATGCTTGGTATGGCCCATGGACCTGAACCTGGTAGAGGAGGGGGAGGAGGGAGGGATGGGGGGGGGGAAGGGGAGGGGTGGGAGGAGGGGGGGGAGAGGGGGAGGGAGGGTGTTGGGTGGGGGGGGGGGGGATGGGGAGGGCGGGGGGGGGGAGAGAAGGGCGAAACCTTTGTGTTAGGATTGGGCTAGTTCTAGTTGGTGCGGGGGGGTGGAGGGAAGGGCCAGAGAGAGGTGAAGGAGGGGGGGGGGGAAGTTGAAATGGGGGGGGGGAGAAAAAAAAAGGGTGGTGGGGGAGGAGGGGGGGCGGGGAAGGGAACAGGGAGGAGGCATGTGGTTTGACTTTATTAGTGTCCTGAGATATTTGGGATGCTACAGTTGGAAATGAGTGTTGATTGTTACATTCACAGTTATGTGGAACCTTAGAGACCTCTGCATATAATCAGAACCAAACATTATTTTCTTTTGAGGTCTGTACGTCACTGTTTATCTTGAATCAGGAGGGTGGGGGGGGGGAAGGGGCGGGGGGGGGAGGGAGGAGGGGGGTGGGGGGGGGGCGTAAGAGAGGGGGGGGGCCGAGCAGAGAGGGAGGGGGGGCGGGGTGGTGAGCGGGCGGGGCGGACGGAAAAGTGGGGGGGGTGGGGGGAGCGGGGGGGGTAGGGGGGAGGGGGGAACGGAGGGGGGGGGGGGGCGGAAAGGGGGGGGGGGGGCGGAGGAGGACGCGGGGGGGAAGGGAGGGCGCGGAACGGGGGGGGGGACGGGGGGAGAAAGGGGGAGGGGTGCGGAGGGTGGGTGGGGGGAAAGGGTGGGGGGGGAAGGGAGGCGGGGGGGGGGTCTGGTGAGAGGGGGGGTGAGATGAGAGAGAGAAAGAGGGGGGAGAGGGAGGGGTGGGAGAGAGAGGGGGAGGGGAGAGAGAGGGAGGAGAGGGTGAGGGGGAGGGGAGGGGAGGGGGGATGGGGGGGGGGGGGAAGGGGAGGGGTGGGAGGAAGAGGGGGTGGCGGGGTGGGGTGGGAGGGGGGGAGAGAGGGGGGGAGGGGGGAGGGGAGGGGGGGGGAGGAGGAGGGGGGAGGAGGAGGAGGGGGGGGGGAAGGAGAGCAGGGATGAGGCATGTGGTGGACCTTATTAGTGTTCTGATGATATTTGTGGATGCTTCTGTTGAAGATGAATTGATTGTTACATTCACAGTTATGGGGAACTTAGAGACTTGCATAGAAATCAGAACCAAACATTATTTTCTTTTGAGGCTGTACGTCACTATGTTCTATCTTAACACAGGAGGCGGGGGGGGGGGCGGGACGGAGGGGGGGGACGGGAGGGTGGAGGTGGGGGAGCGGGGAGGAGGCATGTGGTTGGACTTTATTAGTGTTCTGAGATAATTATGGATGCTACTGTTGAAGATGAGTTGATTGTAACATTCACAGTTATGGGGAACCTTAGAGACCTCTGCATAGAAATCAGAACCAAACTTTTTTTTTTTTTTTTTTTTGAGGCCTGTACGTCATGTTCTATCTTGACACAGGCGGGTGGGTGGGGGGGGGGGAGGGAAGGTGGGCGCAGGGGGGGGAGGGGGGTGAGGAGATGGGGCTGGGCAGAGATGAGGAGGGGGGGGAGGGTGCAGGGCAGGGGGGGTGCGGGGGGGGGGAGGGAGGGGGGGGGGGGGCTGCGGGTGGCAGGGGGGTATACACAATTACTTTCCCTTTCCCCGGGGAGGCAGTCCGAAAGGGGTACTCGGTGGGACCAGTGGGGCTGTGATGGACTTCTGCTACCGCTTTCAAGGTGAGCAGTCCAGGATACGTGATCCCTCTGGTTGCTGTATGTTTCTCTCGGTTGCCGGAATCTACGAGGGGGTGCGGGTGGAGAGGGTGAGAGGTGATGAAACTGGTGTGTCCCATGGCAGCTCCGGACCGGAGACGGGGCTCCCGTGGGGCTGCCGAGCATGGCTTGCGAGGGGAGGCGGGATCAAACCGGGTGCACTGTGGGGGGGGAGGGAGGGAGGGGGGGGGGAGGGGGGGGAGGACGGGGGGAGGGAAGGAAGAGGGGGGAGGGAGGGGGGAGGGGGGAGGAGGGGGGGGGGGGCAGGGGGGAGGGAAGGAGAGGGGGAGGAGGGAGGGAAGGAAGAGAGGGGGGAGGGAAGGAAGAGGGGGGAGGGAAGGAAGGGGGGAGGAGGAGGAGGAAGGAGGGGGGGGAGGGCGGAGGGACGGGGCGAGGGGGAGGGAGGGGGGGGAAGGTGGGTTGTATGGCCGGGGATGGGGAGTAGACAGGGGTGACAGGCTCTGCGTGTCAAGTGACATCTGTCAGTCAGGTCCTGTCTGGTCTCAGCGGCGCGGAGAGGGTGGTACGGGCGCCTGGTCAGAGTGCTGCGATCTCTTTCCCGATTGAGGAAGACGCGCGGGAGGCTTGTGATGACCCAGGTTGGTGTTGGCTGATTCGGCTCCATTCTTTCTTCGAACCGTGGGAGGGAAGCTGGGTGGGGGGGTGGGGGGGGGGAGCCCCAGGTTGGTTATGAGCGGGACTGGAGTCGCTGATCCTGGTCTGAGGCGTTGGGGAGCTTCTGATTCGCTATGCGTTCGGAGGCTCTGGGCGTTTCTGCTTCTTCCTGGCGCACTGTAGACTTAGAGGGCCCTCTGCTGTTTGGTGGTGGGGTGAGCCCCAGCGCTTTGAGGAAAGAGGGGGAGTCTTCTGGTCTGGAGATGGTATGATGGCGGCCATTTCTCAGAACTATCAGTTTGAAGGGGGAAGCCCCAGCGGTAGGTGATGTTATGGTCCTTTAGAATGTTAATGAGGGGCTTCATCTCCTTCCTCCGGGCCACCGTGACCCTCGACAGGTCACTGTATATCTGGATTCTGTTATTTTCTATGTGGAGGTCTCCTGCTTTTCTGCTCGCGGACAAGGAGGTGGGTTTTAAAGGTGGATAGAGAGGGTGCTAGTCGGGTACTGAGGGGAAGGGCATTCAAGAGGTGTGGGTCAGTCAGTGAGAAAGGTTTAAGGCAGGAGAGGGCTTTAGATACAAAGGGGGTAGAAAGAAGACATCCTTGAGAAGAACGCAAGAGTCGGGATGGTGCATAGCGAGAAATTAGGGCTGAGATGTAAGGAGGGGCAGAAGAATGTAAAGCTTTAAAAGTGAGGAGGAGAATCGAGTGTGAGATGCAGGATTTGATAGGAAGCCAGGAGAGGGATTTCAGGAGGGGAGACGCAGAGACAGATTTAGGAAAGAGTAGAGTGATTCTGGCAGCAGCGTTTAGGATAGATTGTAGGGGAGACAGGTGAGAGGCAGGAAGGCCGGACAACAGGAGGTTACAGTAGTCGAGACGGGAGAGAATGAGGGCCTGAGTCAGAGTTTTTGCAGTCGAGCAATAGAGGAAAGGGCGTATTTTTGTAATATTGCGGAGGAAAAAACTACAGGTTATAGCTACTTTTTGAATGTGAGAGAGGATTCGAGTGTGATCCCGAGGCAGCGTGCTTGGGCTACTGGATGAATGATAGTTCTTACAACATTCAATATGACATGAAGCCATGCTCCCTTCGCATTCAAATAAATCAGGCCAAAAAACTCCTGAGCAAGGGGAAGATGGCAGACAGACTGAAGGTGTTCCACGAGTAAAGACACTGACTGAAAACAATGGCACTGAATTTGATTCAGGGGAGCCTGGTTCAAATTGCGGTGTCAGTTCCTATAAATCTTGCGATTTATCTCCCTGTGCCTCAGGCACCAAAAACACCTAAATTGTAAGCTCTACAGCACAGGGACCCATGGCTGCATTATTCTATGTACAGCACTGCATATACTGAAAAAAAAATATTATTAATAACTACAAAGTAGATTGAATAGGCCTATAAGATTATGGTGGCATTCTATGAATAATGGCACAATAAACTCATAATGTCCTAAGTATTGAAACCGTTGAAAAAATCTGCAAAGACGAAAACACAATGAAAGACTATTAAGGGAATAAGTTCTTGAAGCTTCTACATAATTATCTTCTGTTGGTCCATTTAAAGGTCTGACAAATACTGTATTTGAAAGTCAATGTAAGCTTTGTAAGTCCCATAAGTTTCTAACACCGGAATAATGTCATTTTATGTTTTACATCGTGACACATTTAGGTTATAGCGGGTAATAAAAGTGACCTGAGTATATCAGCAGGATAAAATAAAGCCAAATTGGGGACCTGTGGGAGACATGCAAATACTCACTGCTATTCTATGTCTTCTGTACCTTTTTAATGAGAATAAGAAATTGTTTTAAAGAAGATTTCAATACCTGCGAAAAGTCTTCACTTCTCCAGGGCCAACATGACTACCCTTTAATGGTAACACTACCCTAGGGGAATTGCAGAACCACTAAATATCGTTTTCAGCTAGAACTATCTGGGTTATCAGGGCAATTAGCTTGCACAATGTTGAGCTGGGTGGATGTCTACACATATTTTACAGGTAATTGGGACATACTTTGTGTATGAAAGAGCACAGTTAAAAAGCTGTGTTAGTTGAGGCATACTGATCCATGCTCTTTCCTTATTGCTGAATAATGTGATTGTCTGATTACCATTCTGCTCATAAACTGCAATCACCTTCATTTCCATTTTTTTAAATAACAGCGTTATAAATATTGACCTATAATCTACTTGTAATAATCGATGGTGTATTGTTATAATAAAGGGACACTTCACATGTAGATTTTTTTTCAATTTAACGATCACAGGTGAGAAGAAAACGGCACAAGACTATAGATATATATTTTATACTATATATTTTATACTAGACTATAGATATAATTTATTCTAGACTATAGATATATTTTATACTATACTATAGATATATTTTATACTATACTATAGATATATTTTATACTATACTATAGATATATTTTGCACGTGGCCGATGTCATATCTACACTTTTTGAAAAATTCTGCCAAGCTTGAGACGGGAGATGTTCTGTAATTATTCTTCTGTATTTATAACGCGCCACCATATTCTGCAGCTCGGTACAATAGGGGAACCGTATTTACATAAACAGAATAACATACAACATAAGAACAAACATACACCGACCATACAAAACATATTGAGGGCCCTGCTTGTGAAAGCTTCTTCCGAAAGAGCAGAGATACCCTGTAGCTTGCCTTTCATCTCCTCGCCATCACTGATGAGTTTGTGAAAAGGTCCAGATGTTTAAATTGAAATTTATGTAAATTTATCTTCATACCATTTTTTTTAGCATGAATTGTGATGTTAATTATTTTTTCTCTGAAGTTTGTATCATATTATTGCAACACTGTGTCATGTCATAATCTAATATATATGAGAAATTAAAAAAACAAGACCAGAACCTCATTCCTCTCTTTGGGATGGGTTGTGTTGATCACAAGGTTATCACTAGTTTTTGAGTTGTTGCGAATGGCTATTTCATTCCATCACTAAGCCACGATTTGTTTCAGGAATGTAAAAGCAATCATGTGAATTACACGTTGCATTCAGGTTTACAATGCGGCACTCATAGTGGTATATGCACAGACTTTGTAACCAATTCTAAGATAGCTACTATTTCCTCTTCACAAAAGGAAATAGTAGCTAAGGGCTATGCAACAAGGTGGCTCCCAGGCTGTGTTGTAGATGCAGAGACTTCATTCAGCAGTTCTTCAGAGGAGCCTTTATTATGGCACAAGCAGATGTACAGACATCATAAAAACTACATACACAAGAGTACACAGCTGGTGCAACCATCGCATGTACCTAGTGCTCTTACTCACATTAGGCATCAGCCCTCACTAAATCACAGGTCAGCAGTTTCCTCCTGCAGTCCCTCTTCAGGCTCAGGGTGTTTTCACTTCCACAGCCTGTGTAATTTAATGTTTCTGCTTTGATGACTTCTAATGAAAACCCATCCACCATCGGTAGAGCTTCTAATCAAACCTTTTCCACTCTTGGTTTTTCTCTCTGCTGTTGGAGTTATACGTTTCTCAGCTGCTCTATTCTTCTCCCTCTATCACCTGCCCTCTTGATCCTATTCCCTCACACCTCATCAGACCACTTGCACCTATTCTAGTCCCTACTCTCACCCATACCTTCAACTGCTCTACCCCCAGGTGCTTTAACTACCACCCTATCTCCCTCCTGCCATTTGTCTCCCAACTTCTATAACGTCTCATTTTCTACTGCATAACCGAATTTCCCTCTGCAATTTGGCTTTTGTAGCATACTCACTGGAGACTGCCCTTACTAAAGTAGCAAATGATCTCCATTAAACAAAATCCAAACGTCATTTTTCCCTGCTCTCTTCTGCTGCTTTTGATACTGATTACCAATATCTTCTCATTCAGATTCTACACTCTCTCGACATCAGAAACATAGCTTTGCCGTGTTTCTTCTCCCACGGCTCCTTTTCTGTCTTTTGCCAACAGGTCCTTGTCTTGGTATATTTCAGGTCTCTGTTCTGGGTCCTCTCATTTTCTCTCACTACCTCATCAACTGCGTCAGCTTCAAATATCCCCTCTATTGAGATGATACACCGATATCTATTTATCCCTAACCACACACCAACAATCCCGTCTCAAGCCTCCGATTGCCTCTTGGCCATATCCTCGTGGATGGTGCTCTCTCAGCTCAAACTTAATATGTCTAAAACTGAGCTCCTCATATTTCCTCCTTACCTATCCCAATCTCACCCATTGCCATTGCATTATACGGAATAACCACCCATCCTGTTACCAAAGCTTGTTGCCCAGGTGGGCCATTTGATTTATCCCTTCTCCATTCACATTTATGCTCTGGCTAACACCGGTCCCTTCTTCCTCTGTAACATTGCAAAGATCCACACTTTCCTCTACCACTCTGGGATACTGATAAAACGCGGTGTGGCCTTATCCACCAGTCTTCATTATTGTACAGCAACTTACAGCAACTTCACTATTGTACAGCAACTTATAGGTCTCACTGCATCTCAATTTTTTTCTATGCAATCTATCCCAAATTATGACACTAGAATAATTTCACTTTCTACTCATCTCCTTAAATCCCTCTCCTAGCTTTCCAGATAACTACAAAGTTCTTATTCTTACCTCCATGGCTTTCCCGTCTGTTTCTCCCTACTGTACATATCAGCTTAGATTTCTCGTTTTCCCCTGCACTCATGTCCCCCTTTCTACTCCTTCCTTCCACCTCTACTGCTCTCTTTCCCTTAAATCTTCTTCCATTACTGCCCTTACCTGTGCAAGTTCGGCATACTCCAAGAACCCGCTCTCCCCACCTTCAAACAAAAACCTGAATGAAGCATTTTAATACCGTGGACTCATTGCTACTACTCCCTGTGCAGTGGAAGAAATACTAAAGACAGTATCAAATTGGTAGTGTAGGACCTGCTGATAGGGTCTACCTTGATATGGTTGCATGTTTGAAACGTTTTGGCCAAAGGATTGAACTAAATGACCCATATGTATGAGAAGAGGGAAAAAGCAACACAGAAAAAACATATAGAAATTAACTAAATAATTTGTCATATTGGATGTGCATTGTGGCTTCTTTATTTACAGTATTACTTCTCCATACCTATACATGGTCAGGCACTGCGACCTACAGCATTTACCCCCTCACTTACCGTCTCTGTAAGTCTTCTAACATATTTAGATTGTAAGCTCTCTGGGGCAGAGATTTCCTCATCTACGTCTGCACATAACATTTACCCTGTATGGTACCTACGGGTGCTGTCTCAAGCTTATTTCTAACAAGGCATTTAACAGAATATCCGGTTGCATGATTTCATTGACCTTTTGGGCTGTTGCGGACTTCTCCTCCAATCCTTTTCTGGATTGATCGTAGCCCTGTGCTGGGCTGCCTTCTTCTGGTCTCTCAATGTGTGTACCCATTATCTGGGATTACACATATATCCTAGCTGTTAGGGAGGTTTTACCACAGGGGTTAAGGGGAGTACCTTTGATCACCCCTTTCCCCCCCCTTCCCATTACCTTTTCCCCCTCCCTACTCTCGTGTTGCAGTTTTATGTAGTTGACGAATGTCCCACATTATGTGGATTGTGAGCATACTTGCTTATACCATGTGACGGTCAATACTGTATCCATACCCCTCACGAGTATCTTACATTGTGTAATACACATTTTCTTGTATGTTAAATACCATTTGGCATATCCATATTTTCCTCTGGTTTATTTTGAGTGCTGGGAACCCTTGGAGTATGTGGAGGGTTTAGGGTCCCTCCTTGTTCCCGCTGCACCATTTGTGACTATTCAGTTTATAAGTTCCACACAAACTGCGGTCTATCCTCCATACGTTTTGTATATTTCCTTACCCGTTCTAACACAGTGACTTAATTTGCTTATTTGTTAGTATTTATTCTTAATTATGACGCATGCACTTTATTTTTTTTAGCTATATATTAATAAATCAGGGCTGGAAAAATCCACAAAAAATAAATAAAGTAAAGGCGGGGTGTCCCTGTCCTCTCAGTGGAGCGGCCACTGTAGTGTCTGTTACATCTTAGACCGACCATGCAGAATGTAACTTACAATAACCCCAAGTAATATAGTTAGTAAGCGATAATAACACAGATGTTAAAAAATACCACAGGTAACCTTTACTTAAAGTAGCATAAACTGCAGAACAAACTGTAGTACTCTCACACTATTATATGCTTATTTGGTAATACCTATTAACAGGAGTAAAAGCAGCAGCGAAGCACATAAGTTCCCGGCGCCCCCATGCTGTTCAGGCCAAAAAGAGTAGCGTTGGAGAGCAAAGGATCATTTAAAGCAGTGTTTCTTAACCTTTCTTTTTTTCCCCCTTCTTTCTACAGGGCACCCCTAATGAGATGATCCAATTTCTGGGGTACCCCATCATTTTATTAGTTGTTACATTTAATGATGTTCCAATAAAACAGTGCAGAACCTGAAAATAAAGTATTTAATTACAACATTATTTTATCCCAGAAATGTGTTATCATAATGAGTGCTTGCAAATGTAATTACACCTTTGGAAAGGCCATTTGTAAAATTCAGGTTTTCTATTTGAAATGACATTTTGTGATCAGCAATAAATTCCCATTGCAGCATTGGTTTCCATACACTAAAATAACATTGTAATTAAGTTTTTTTTACATGGGGTACTCGTAATGTCAGTCTGAGGTGCCGCTGGGTGGCACGGCACCCTGGTTGATGAAAATAAAGAAATAATTAATTGTAATTCACAGAGAAACAACTTGTTAAAGGACTCGGAGCGAGCGTCCAAATGTGGCATTTGATAAATCTTCAGAAAAAATCCTGCGGGAGGTAAGCGGAGCACAGCAGAGCAAATGCAGGGGCTAAACACCAAAATGAATAAAAGTCCTTTATTGCATGATCGACATCATGGTAAGTGGTGAGTAAAAAGCTCTTCACGAGTTTTAAGGCGTTGCCCTTTATCAAAGAGAACTATTCAACACACTGCAATCCCGTTGATATAGGTTAATCCCTGCTTCCAGCTGATCTCAATGGGATGATTTCGCGCTAGAACGTCAGGCTACAATCTCATTGGCTGTCTGGTGCAGACATAAGAAGGCCAAAAAGCAAAAAAGTACTCAGGAGGGTGATATACCCCTATTCATTACCACTTACTCGAGACAAGCAGGAAGTATACGATCAATCCTGAACAAACATTGGGAGGTACTCAGACTAGATGGGGATTTAGATAGAGTTACACTCTCCAAACCAAAAATAGTTTATCGCAAAGCCAAAAACATGGGAGATCACTATCCCAGTATGTACAGAGATCGAAGGGTTCCAGAGAAAGGGTTTCCCAAGGGGTTCTACAAATGTGGAACATGCAACTTTTGCAAATACGCACTCCCCATTAAAACAATTAAAAACATCTTCACGGGACAAAGACATAGGATAAAATTCATTTTAACTTGTAACTCCAACTATGTTGTCTATGTTCTCAAATGCGCATGTGGTTCTAGTATATTGGAAGGCTATAAGACCACTAAAGATAAGAATTAGGGAACATATCAGAACAATTAGAAATAAAGATGACAACTACCCAGTGGGCCAGACACTTAACAAATGTGTACAAGGCTCGATAGAGCATTTAACATTCAGTGCTTTGGAATATATCCTGTTCATCCTAGAGGAGGGAAACGAGAGGTCACTCCTTAACCGTCGAGAAATGCACTGGATCTATACCCTTGGGACATTGGCCCCCCAGGGTATGAACATCGACTGGGAGTTGAAACACTTCTAATTTAAATACTTTCTAATTTAAATCAAATTAATCAAACCATTATGTTATATAAAACATCAATAGCATACAGCATATTTACACCATACAACACAACATGCTTGACACATTAAGGATACAAAAACATAATTAAATTGTATATAGAAATATTACCTGAATATACAGTTACACTATATGGCAGGGTATGACTAAGGACATTAATGTCCCCAAATAAGCACTGTATGAGAACTGTCTAAACATATATAGCGTATAGGATTGTCAAGAAATGGGTGATTTCTAAGTGTTGTTTCACAAAAAATGAAGTTGTTAAACAAGGAAAGAATATGATCTTCTTAATGTGGAATAAATAGAATACTATATATATGAATGTACATCACCTATTTCTGTATTTCTGTTCTGTACATATATGTATATGACAATAAGTGTACTATGCCTCTTTCCATTAACTCCTATATAGGGTGGACATATTAGGAATTCGATGTATGATGATTATTTAGAAGAGCTTATAAGTCTAATCAATGAACAACTAATATACAGCTATTACTATATAAATCAGGTTCTACTGCGTTTTACATTAAGAAGAAAAAAATCTTTATAACAGCCACTATTATCAATATCGTGGTATATGATATGCATTATTCTTCTGCATGTTACCTCCTTACCCACCATTTCAGCCGAGTAGATTGTTCACTATATAGATACATTGTTTTAATATGTGTTTAATGTTGTCTTACAATATTGTTGCTTTCTCATACACACTGCAGCAGCTCTGCTGATCTGAAACATCTCCTGCACATCACACACGCAGTACAAGGGTTCATTCATCCCATTGGCTGCACCAGACAGCCAATGAGATTGGAGCCTGACGTTCTAGCGCGAAAAATCTCCCATTGAGATCAGCTGGAAGCAGGGATTAACCTATATCAGACGGGCAGTTGCAGTGTGTTGAATAGTTCTTTGAATAAAGGGCAGACGCTGAAAAGCGTAAGAGATTTTTACTCACCACTCTTACATGATGTCGATCATGCAATAAAGGACTTTTATTCATTTTGGTTGTTTAGCCCTGCATTTGCTCTGCTGTGCTCCGCTTACCTCCCGCAGGATTTTTTCTACTGTTTATCATCAGCGTGACGCACGCCTAAGGAACAGCTGATATCTGCTAACTGTGAGTACCCCAGTCCGCTTACCTGCGTTCTGGGGCTAATGTTCCTTGTACCCACATACCTCCTAAGGGGGACATTATACTGTTCTTAGGTAATCAGATATTTTACACTGATTTTACCGTTAGATACAGGTCCCGCCCGCCATAGAGGAGTAAGGGTTAACTGTATGGAACACACGGTTTACATGCTTCATAAGACGGCTTTTCCAACTTGTTATTGATCACATGACATATACCTACTATCATTTCTACAAGGAATACCACTTAGCTGAGCACGGTACTGGGGATCTTTTCCCTATTTTTTCTTTGATAAATCTTCACCCACCCCTGGCCTCTCCGCCTAGGAGAGGTGGTACAGTAAGTCAGTTGAGCAATAAGGCGTTTAGGCCTAAATAAATCAAACTCCGATAAGGAAAAAAAATGTGTTACACCGCTCAAATTAAAAATCGGGTCCGTTAAAAATATCGGATCGATGAATAGACATCGAAGCTCTGTTTTTGCCATTATGTCATATCAAGTTCCCATATTTGTGGGACCCTGATTAATGTCCCCCCTTTTTTTATCACCTCCTTCAGGCTGGCGGTAGCCCCACCTTGCCTATGTATATAATGGCCAATATATGGCAAACATCTCCCAAAGTATAGAAAATAGAGCTCTCGTTATGCCCCTGCTCGTCTCCTACGCTCTACCTAGTAGTCTCTTCTCCAACCCTTTTTTATCTCTACTGTTCTCTCGCTTTAAACCCTTTTACAGTACCTCACTGCAATGTACTGTTCCCGTGGAACGCCCTCACATTCACTGTACGCCAAGCACGTTCACCTCCACCTTTAAGACCAACCGTATAAAAACAAAACAAAAAAACACTTTTTGATTGAAGCATCCCAATAGCCGGGACTCATGGCTACTGTCCCACACCCACAGTCACTCCTACCAACCATTGTAGCCAAGCACTGCCATCTACTGCACTTACTCCCTTACCTGCTGTCTCTAAGGCCTTGCCCCCGCTGCCTACTACAGCGTCCGCCACAGACGAGAGCCCTCCCCTCAATGGCGCCGGGCCCGCTGCGAGGGGGGGCCGCAGCGCTCGGGCGAGAGTTGCCCCTGCTCTCAATAGAATTGAGAGCAGGACTCGCGCCGAGCGATTAGGCACGCCCCCCGGCGGTTCAGCCAATGAGGGCGAACCTGCCGGGTGACGTCATGGCCGCGCGCCCGTCACTCCCCCGCCACGCCACCCGGGTCTCTCTGCCTGCAGTGAGCTGCAGACCGGGGGATCGGCTGAACGCGCCGCCAAACTCGCGGGCGCGCGTTACAGCGGCGTTACAGGGGCCTTAGCCTTACTCTCCCAATATACCACTTAGATTGTAAGCTCTCCGGGGCAGGGATTTCCTATCGTCTGACTTTGTGGTGCTTATTGTATTACAAATCCCCGTACTGTATTGTCTCGTTTGTAAAGCGCCGAGTACACCGTTGGCGCAATATCAAGCTACATATACAAATTCAATCACACAACCACACCAAATTTGAAAACCTATACAAAAAAAACCTCAAACTCCTTATGGCCTAGTGCAGGGGTGCACAACCTTCCTGCGCTGCGCCCCCCTGCCTGCTCTCCCCATATGGTGCGCCCCCTTACCTCTAATGCGGCGTCAAATGACCCCGCGTTGCCATGGAGACGCATGGACTGAAGCCGGGTGAGTTTAGAGAGGCCTTGCCTCTGTAACCGCCGCCCCCCCCCAAAAAAAGTCTCGCACCCCCATACCTAGCATGTACAGTCCTCTCCCTCCCTCCCAACAGCACTGCCTGCATGTGTGATGAAAGCATGGGTTTATATACTTTGCTACATAGGATTGTCTCGCAATCTTTTGTAGATATTTTAATGGCCATGCAATATTTATCCCACTTTTAAGTTTCACTGCGTGCCATTTCAACAGCTTCACATTTGTATGTAAACCTACATTTCTCTGCGCGTTTCTTTTCTTTCAGAACGCGATATTAACTCACATTTAATAGGAGTTTGATCCATTTCCGATGGGCCTTAAACAGCCCTGGCCAGTAAGGGTTAGATGCTCAGATCCCTAGAGCAAGAGGCCACTCTTACACTTAGCAGTTCCTCTCTGCTCTGTGCCCGGGGTTAGGAGGAGAGGGGAGAGGCGGCGTTTGTCCCATGTATTTTCAGACTTATACCCTTTATTGATCAGTATCATTTACCAAACGAAAGACGCCGATGCGCTGTGATAACACAAATGTTGAAGACATTCATTTTTACTGCACAAAGTAAATCAGATATCTTTGCTCAGACTGATGATAATGTACACATTTTTAATATTAACAAATAAACACATTGGGAGGTTGATATGACCGTTTTTCCGTTCTGCAAAAAAACGGTTATGACCAGGATAATCCATACACGTTTTAGAAACACAGCTTTAACGGTTTGCCGGTTTGATGCAGCAATATAAATCGGAGATCACATAGTATTGTTTATCTGTCCGCAAGCTGCAACATCAAATATTTCACATCGAGTTCATTCTGCAAACACCGGGCAGGAATCAACCAACATTAACGCTTACATTCGTTTAATAAAAATTGAGCGTGACTGAAAAGAAAACAGTTTATTAACCATAAGCACCCAAGTGGAATCCCATTGCTTCAAACTTTCATTTGTTATTTATCTTCTTTACAATATAAAATTGGTGTTGAAGAGGTTAATATGCAGAATCACCAACACCACGTTATTTGTATTAAATACACATGTGACTTGATGGTGTTCCAATACAACGAACACATTTGTACATATCTATATATATTTTTTTATGTTCAAATTCATGTGTTTTCCCCTTGACATTATTAAAAGTTACGGAGGAAAGGAAAAAAAAAAAATATATATATATATAGTTAAATATTTGACATGTGAAAATGTCAACTTAATTCTGAAAAGAAAAAAGCAGCAAAAACACCCACAGTCTCACGGGAGGCATGCGGAGCCAAGTGAGGGCACAACAAATCTTTAAAACCATGCAAAAAATGAAAATCCGGAGCCCAGCGGTCTTATTGACGTCATTGAATAGTTCAGGGGTGGCCAACTCCAGTCCTCAACGCCCACCAACAGGCCAGGTTTTCAGGATATTGCGGCTTCGGCACAGGTGGCTCAATCAGAGGCTCGGCCTTCTGATTGAGCCATCTGTGCTGAAGCAGGTACAGCAGTCAATCACTGGCTCAGTACCTGTGCTGAAGCCTGGATATCCTGAAAACCTGGCCTGTTGGTGGCCCTTGAGGACTGGAGTTGGCCGCCCCTGGCATAAATATTCAGTTTAATGGATGGATACAGACAGCGAACATGTATCTGGTTAGTGTTTGTAATACAGAACACAATAATAGGATATCGGCAAAGGATCACTCCAGTTTATATTGGGGGGGGGGGGGGGGGTTACAGCGACAACTAGGATTTGTTAAAGGGAAATATTGCTCTCTCGGGAAGCTGCAGTGCGTGGACATTTCCTCCCCTACAGAAAAACTGGAACAATAAATCCCTCGCTGGAAGTAGAATATAAAAGGTTTACTGTTCCTTCGCATGTAAAAAGGGGGTGCACCGAAGCCACAATGAACGTCTTTCGATGGAGCAGCGCTCACTACATGCTGGGTGTCGTTTGTTCCCGGGTGTGTCCTATGTTACTTACTGCTGCCTGTAAATATGGTATCTGCATACTGAGTCGAGGTATGATTTTATTAGTACGTAAAGTGTCACTTTTTCTTTTTCTCGGCCTTTTCGTCTTCATCCCACGTGAAGAACAGCAAGGGGAACATTCCTAAAATGCAGCCAATTGCCACTCCTATTGCTTTGCCCTACAAAGAAAACGGAAAAGCAGGGGTTTAAAATGGGATTATAGCGAGGGAAATTTTTTTTTTTTTTAAAAAGCGGTAACATTCATTTTTAACCCTTATCGCACCTACCCTTGTAGCACACCTTAGTTTCACGGGGCAAGCAGCAGTACCGCGACTGCTGCAGGATTAGCGCTGCGTGGGGGGGCGGGGAGGGGGTGTGAAATTCCGATCCAGAAGCATGCACCTCCCCCCCCCCCCGCCTCGATGTTCCGGGACTACCTCCAGAGCTGCGGCTTCGAGCTTTTTTTTGCCGCGGCTCCAGAGACAAGTCCTCGTACATCTGTATGTATAGAGACCGTCTTGCATGTGGAACGAGTTCATGTTTTACTTCCGAGTGAATAATGGTCAAAAAAAAAAAGTTTTAATTGTTGAACACAGTCCAGATATCCCTGGGATGCATCTGAATAACAATGAAAATAATAAACACTGCAGCAAATATGACAACAGCCGTAACAACAAAAACTCTACGGCTGCACTGACCTGCAACCTTAATTATGGGAACCCAAATCGGTGCGATTATTCTACTAATTTCCTGCACTAGCTGCATCGTATGGCTATTACAATCTGCTGCGAAGATATCTGTTGTGCTGTTGCCGAAAGGGAATGCGCTTCCATGTCGTGTTGTAAGCAGGTTAACTTACACCTATCACTGCGTTTCTGCATCTGAAAAACACTCAGCCCAATCCTAACAGCCCTAATAGCGGACACATTATTTATACCCTGGTGCAGCTTGTCAGTTTGAAATGAAATAATGGAGGGGGCGATTCACCCATTTCACTTTGCCTTCCTCTAATGCATGTCACCTGTTCCAGACTCTTCCCCTATGAGAGGCCCAATCACCTGTTGCTTTACTTTCATTAGGAGAGGAATTATTGCTGATTCAGGCACCCTATGATATACATGTCCAACATACTGTAAATTCTCTGCCTTAACATGTTTCAATCCCTATATTTCCCCAATTTGATTTCCCAGTAGATACTAGGCACGACGATCTTTATTTATATATGGTGTTTAGAGAGGGTTGATGAAGTCTCAAATGCTGCCGTTACATTAATGTTCACTAATGCCAATCAATTTAATTGACAGTGCAACAATAAATCAATTACTCAAGAGTCATTTATTTTGAAATGAAATGGAAAGTCACAGAAATGTTTACAAAGAAGGTGTACAAAGATTATCCTCACTGTAAAATAGAAAATATAACAACCCTGCCTTGAAAGATTCCTTCTAAACATTCCAGCTGCATTTTGACACACAATTTCTCGTGCCAATAGCTGTGTAACACCATGATCAATAAGACTCCGTGTGCATAAAAGGAAAATATAAGTCTCTTGCGCTGTATTATTCAGGTTATAACCCAAACCGAAAAAGTTTATATATAAGGTGAAACTGGGTGTACAATAACAAATATTTACCGTGAATGACGGACACTCTCCCCGCTGACAAGTACCCCAAATTTACAGGCCGCTCTGACAACGAGGAGGTTTAAACATATACCAGACATGAACATAAAAAAAGCATTGCACATACCAGGTGAGCACTAACACGCGTTTGCCACATATCTGCTTGTTTAGGCGTCAAATCTGGACTTGGGAGACCCAATCTCGAGGATATTGCTTCAACATAACCTGCGAGGCTGAAAGACAGACGTTATTGTGTTTCCTCTACATACAGTGTGATCATCCAATACATGACGAGAACACACACGAACACGCACAGTGGGTACTCTCCTGTACCATTATATACCCTGGCAAAACATAGTTGCTGAATTTGCTTCTAGTGTGAGTGTTTGTCTTTACCGTTCTTAAAGCAGCAGCCTCCCATAAAGATGTTATTTTAATTAACAAGCTGAAAATCAGGAGTTCTCCCACACACGACCATCGCAGTCTCTCTTCTCATTTTGTTCCCCGTTTTCTACGCTCACGGTAAATAAACCACCGCCAGCAACTTCCTGCAATCCCAGATCCACTGGGAGAGGGAAACATGATCGCTTCTGGAATCTACACTAATCTGGTCAGCGACAATGGAATGTTGGGCTCGGAACACGCGCCTGACGCTTATTTCTGATGGTTTGGGACATCCGCTCTAAAATAATCTGGAGATTCAGTGACCCTTTTCAGTTCAATGACCATTATATCATCATATGCTAAACCTTTATGTATAAATCCTATATTGCCTTTTTTCTCCCCCAATTATTACAGAACTAAATTTAGGTTAACAGATGAGAAAACATTCAATTAGATCCCTTAATATTTCACTGGCTGGTAGGCACTGTCCCAAACAGCGATAAGTGACAAAGCAAAAGAGCTACCTAGGTCATAGAAACTTCTAAGATTTAGTACATTATTTTATTGCAAGTGAGCAAGAATTACAGATAAAAAAAGGCCCCGTGTAGGAGGCATTTGGATCACCTGGGTGGTGCCGAATTTGAAGAGACGGGTAGTGCATAATGTTAAGCACCCAGTAAACGCTGCTCTTAGCTTAGAGTTTGTTGCCGATATTTCTATTGTAAATAATGTTATTTAGAACTCGCATGCTTCACACTTGCCTCATCTTTTATACAACAGCACAGATATAGTAGGCTACACAAGCACAACGGTGAACAGATATTTTGCCAACTGATGCAAAAATTGTGGATCCTGGTTCTCTGTCGGTATGGCAGTAACCACATTTCACACGAGACTTTAAGATGCAGCGAATAGCATAACATGCTTTGCAAAGTGCGGCACTTGTACCTGTGTGTGTCTACGTTACAGTAAGAGAACATTCAACACTCCTAGCTATGTTTCAATGTGGTGCAAATGTAATAGAAGAAAGGGTTAACTGCTGCACACCATATAGTCCAAAAAAATCTTACATAATTAGCGGTGCTCTTGTATTGAAGGGTGGCCTGCTGGAGACCCAAATAGTATCCGGAAACAAGAATGACACAAGGCACTTCGGACTTTCTAATGCTGAATTTAATGAGCCAAACAGACGACGTTTCGACCTGAGGTGGTCTTTTTCAAGTGATAAATAGCTTAAAGAGTGATGCCCCAGAAAGTCGTATATAGCCATAAATCTCCCAACATGCAGTCTGTTGAGGATGAAAAACACCTCCTAGAGTTCGTTTAACCCAATGAGTACCTGCTTATTCCAGCTGGGTAAGATTACTGCAGTATGCTTTGTCCAATAGCAGAACAAGCTATGTCATAGTCCAGTGCCTCTGCTGTCATCGCGTTATTACTTCTCTGTTGCGTCCCAGGTCAGACGTGTTTGCTACCCGACGCCATCCGACAGTGATGTCATCGCAGCTTCACGGAACATCCTGTTGCCGCGTGTACCCCGGATAAAACTTAGTTTCCTTTGTGTGTTGCTATGAAGCCGACGCCATATCCATGACGTCATTACGGCTTAGCGCAACCTCCCGTTCGTCCCGCAGTGTTGTTCGGATAACTCTTGATAGATGTCCTTCCTCCGTCAGCCTGTCGCTACGCAGCCGATGCTGCACATGCGCAATGATAATCCATCGGAATCGCAGGTATTTTCCCGTCCAAGCAATATAGTGGTGTAAACATTTCTTAAGTTGCATCCTCTTTTCAGTCTCATGATGTCTCCTGGGGGGTCTTCATGCTGATACAGTAGGTTATTGTGTTTGTATATGGAAACTAATGCCCATGGTAGTGTTCAGATCCAGAGGGTCCAGAGACCACAGTTGGGACATTGGAATACATCTGGATCGACAGTATCTTCCAGCATATGTATATAGCAAAAAGGGGGGGAAACAGCCCATAAGCAGTTTGTATCAACAGAAGTGAAATATTAGTGCAAAACTAGCGCTCGCGTGATAAACAATATTAATAAAGTATAATACAATGACTACAGGCCTAATGCCTCATGTGATTATAGTAGTGAAAAAATGAAATAGGGAATAGAAAACACGCTTCCTTGAAAGAGGAGACACCAAAGAAATGATACAGCATGCCTTTTCCCCAGACGCCTAAGGTCGCTACATCGGCCACTGATGATGAAAGGATAACGATTGTAACAAAATTTACCACTGCCAGCAATTTTATTACAAAAAGCATTAATCAGCAATGGAAAATTCTACAAACTGATGACCTGTTAGGCACGTTTTGTACACTTCCTGCTAGATTTGCCTATCGCAGAGGTGAACATTTAAAGGACATGCTCATCAAGGCCGACTCAAAGGAATACTATTCTAACCCACATTTTTTAAGCAACCCTAAATGTGGATGCTTTAAATGTAATAACTGCAGTGTCTGTAAACAGATTTTGGAGTTGCAAATCATACAAAATCAAAAAACAGAATAACTTGATCATGTAAGTTACATTTAATGTTGTAAAAGTGCCCTCATGGCCTTTGTTATATTGGCAAAACGAATAGAATGCTATAAACAAGGTTCATTGAACACAAAAGCAAGATCGTACACTCCGCAGAGGAAACCACGCTCATAAAACACTGTAGAGATTATAACCCTCCCGTAGCATCTCTTAAGCTCATGGGCACAGAGCATGTGTCGAAAGCCAGAGCAGGGATTGAGAGGGATACTATTTTGCTCCAAAGGGAATCTTATTGGATATTCACCCTCAGCACTGTACTCCCTGGGGGATTGAATGGCTATATATCATTAAATTGTTTTCTGACAGGCAGATAGTTCCCCTTATAACCTGTTTTCCTCTTATGACGGGTTGCTGTTGCTGTGCTCTCCATAGAGACAGAGGACTTATTTAAAAGGTTTTCTTGCAAAAGTTGTTCGTCATTCGTATTTCTTAAAACATTCAATGCTATATGTGAAAGTTAACATTTCTACCACCAGTGACAGACGTGTGTCTAAGCAACTTCCTTTTTATATGTAAATAATTTTCATTTTTTCACCATTATATCACATGAGGCATTAGGCCTGTTGATACAAACTGCTTATGGGCTGTTTCCAACCCCTTTTTGCTATATACATATGCTGGAAGATACTGTCGATCCAGATGGATTCTGATGTCCCAACTGCGGTCTCTGGACCCTCTGAATCTGAACACTACCATGGGCATTAGTTTCCATATACAAACGCAATAACCTATCAGCATGAAGATTTCCCAGGAGACATCGTGAGACAGAAAGGAGGATGCTACAGAAAGGTTTACACCACTATATTGCCCGGACGGGAGAATACCCGCAATTCTGATGGATCATCATTGCGCGTGTGCAGCATCGGCTGCGTAGCGACAGGCTGACGGAGGAAGGAAATCTATCAAGAATTATCCGAACCACACTGCGGGACGAACGGGAGGTTGCGCTAAGCCGTGATGACGTCATGGATATGGCGTCGGCTGCATAGCAACACACAAAGGAAACTGATCAAGTTTTATCCGGAGTACACGGCGGCAACGGGATGTTGCGTGAAGCCGCAATGACTTCACGAAGACGGCGTCGGGAAGCAAAGTTCCCCCCTCCTAATGACGTCTGACCTGGGACGCAACAGAAAAGTAATAACGCGATGACTGCAGAGGCACTGGACTATGACATAGCGTGTTCTGCTACTGGACAAAGCATACTGCAGTAATCTTACCCAGTTGGAATAAGCAGGTACTCATTGGGTTAAACAAACTCTAGCAGGTGTGTATGGGTATATAAGACTTTCTGGGGCATCACTCTTTAAGCCATTTATGACTTGAAAAAAGACCATCTCAGGTTGAAACTTCGTCTGTTTGGCTCACTAAATTCAGCATGAGAGAATCCGAAGTGCCTTGTGTCACTCTTGTTCCTGTAAATGTAATAGACAACATGACTTTGCGGCACTGCAAGATATACACAATTTGAAAGTGAATCTGGGAGCCATCAATTTCCTTTAAAGCTTGTAAAGAAAATCTGAATCGGTACAAATAATAGGATGGGAAATACACCATGTTTGCCTTCTCATACGTTTAACATTGGATCAAGTCGCTTAACAGTGAGAACTAAAAGGGAAACTTACCCAAGTCCGGCTAAATCTGACACCAGGTTTCCTAAGGCAGCAGCTGCAAACAAACACAGAACATCATTTCTTTAGGAACTAAAAATACAAATCTGTAAAGATACTTCACATTATTATTGTTGTTAAGGCAGCATAATTGTCATAAGAAAAAGTAGCGAGAGGGCAAAAAGGCAGCAATATATTTCTAAGGCCTCGGGCATGGTCAGCACTTCAGCGCTGACCCGTGCTGTGGCGCGCTCTCGCTTACCAGTGAGCCCCTGCAGCCGCAATGAGAGCGGCTTTAGCAGGGGCTCGCGCACGGTTCCGCAAGTGTGCGGAAGCGCAGGTCTTTTCCAAATTATAGTTTCAAGCTCTCAAGGGAGCGTCACTGGCCCGCCCCCCAACGGCGCGCTAACCAAGGCCAGGGAAAGCACCCGCTTTCCCTCAGCGCGCCTCCGCACGGCTGCTGCAACCCTGGACGCAGCCCTAAAGCAGCATGGTTATTTTGGTTTATGTTTTTTTTTTTTAAATATGATTGAAGACGGGGATCTCTGGAGCTGAACGAAATTAATTTCAGCTTCGGGGACCCCTGCTTCCCGAGATACCTCCGTTGGGGGTTCCGGTATCTCGCTGCTGTTTAAAGGTCTTGGTTACGTGGGCCAATAGGAAGTGGCAAGAGATGACGACGCAGCTTTCCCTTGCCCCGCGTGACGCAGGACTTTTAAACTGACTTTGATGTCCGCCGCACTACCCAGCCGGAGCTGCTTCCGGCACCCCACATGGAGATAAGTATCTCGGGGACCAGAGGGTCCCCCTGGAGCTAAAATCCATGCGGTTTAGCTCCGGAGACCCCCTGCTTCAATCCTACAGTATCTATAAAAAAAAAAAAATGCCCGCCGTGGACTGTGCCTTTAAAGATTCTAATGAAAAGATGGGATGTTATATAGCAGTCGTAGGCAACATAAGGGTCCAACACCAACGCACGCGCAGAAAGGAGCATCTCCCTGGCTGTCTCCAGTGAGCTGCATGATGCCAGTTCTCTGGTAAGCACACCTCTTCTTACACAGGGAACTAGTGATTAGCACGGAAGAGGCGAGAACGGTCATTAAGTAGCTGAGGGAGCAGGGAGAAGCTACGATCCACGTCAGCAACATCTCCACCGCCTCTCCTCTAGAGGCAGAGCGGGCTGCTGGGGAAGACAGTGCCATTTAAAACAAGAAAATCATTAAGTGTTTATCCAAGACTATTTATTGAATATTCATGCACTGATGGTGTGTAGGGCAAAGCGCCCTATTTATACATTACCAAGATGTTAAAAAGACAAAAACGAAAATGTTTAAAAAAAATGTGCCAGTTGTACTATTGGTATTCCATCGCAATACTGAATACTGTAATACTACGGTTAAAAAGTACCTTTTGTTTATAAAAAAAAAAGGGGGTTTTTTGGGAAACAATTAAAATGTTCCTTAAACTAATCAGGACTCTACGTTTTGAAATTAGTTCTCAAAAGGCGGAAATAAACATTATGGTGACGGAAAGCGGTTTAATCCCTGGAGTTTTTAAATAGTCACAAAAATAATCCCCTGAAGGGCTGTATTAAGGACAGCGAAGAATCATTAGTACAAACGACAAAACGTTCTTTCAAGAGCTTGTATAATGAAAAAGTGCATTGCAGGGGAGTAGCACAGGCTGCACCTAAACACAGTCAAACATTATGCCCACACAATACTAACAGACGTGATAACCGAAAGACCTTTAAACATAAGAAGTTGCTGTATAGAGCGCTCGCCTGATAGTAGTAGCAAAGGAATGGCCAACTCCAGCCCTCAAGGGCCACTAACAGGTCAGGTTTTCAGGATACCCCTGCTTCAGCACAGATGGCTCCATCAGTGGCTCGGCCGAAGATGCAGGGATATCCTGACCTGTTGGTGTCCCCTAGGGACCCGAGTTGTCCAGCCCTGTAGTAGCACATCGAGCCCTTGAGTATAACACGCTGGTAACATTACACACATGGAATTGCAGCTGCTTCTTTCTCGACAGCTTTCATTTTACAAGTAGTCTGTCAAACGTACAGCGCTACTTGTAATTTCAGTACACCTTTTTTTCTAAGCAAAAACGTACACACATCGCATCAAGTGATCCATTCTGTAGAATCAGCAGCTATTTGTAAGTGGTTGCTTGAAATGGTACGATCATGCAATGAATGAATTTCTGGGGAACATAACTCACGAACAGGAGAGCCATTGATTTAAAAAAGCAATCCAAGCAATGGTTTGAAGATTTTTTTATTATTATTTTTTATATACTATCGGTTTGAAGCCCAGAGCTGAAATTAACGTTGTTCAGCTGCAAAGACCCCCTGGTTCAAACCTATAACTAAAAAAATATATATATACAAATAAACAAAGCAAGAAATGCAATGTGGAATAATCCCGCTTTAAGTGATCATGCCCCAATAAATATGAGAACAGAAAAATCAGCAGAGATCGGATCATATGGCAAACAAATGAAGGAATCATTGTGAAGATCATGACAAGGGCTTTCAGTTACTTTTATAATGTAAATGTAATCCAAGTAAACATTAGCGAGACTCTAGACGTGCTGCGTGATCTGTGGCTGGAGGCTGCGTATGCTCAGTGGTAATTCGTGCGTATAAAGGAGGGGTATCTGCTAATTACCCTCATGTAGCTGCAGACTCCCGCTTACACAGAAGAGGTTACAAAAATAAATAAATATTACTCAAACTAAAACTCAAGTTATGAAATAAATGTCCCAGAGTGCTCAAAGATGTCAAAATCTATTGCATTTGGCGTTCTCAAATCAGGACATAGATAAGCAGGGGACACGATTTGGGACATTTCTTTCCCAGGTGAAATGCTGGAATTTTTAGTGAAATAGTGCTAGGAAGTCACGGTGCCTTAAACATTTTTCAATGTATTCCTACCAGCAACATGAATGTGTATTTTTTAATAGGCGACTATACGTTAGGTGAAGTTAAAGCAGCAAATCACAGCTGATCGCCTGTTTTGCATTCTATTTTTTCCTTCCCTTTAAGAGACCACGTTTCAGCCCTTCCAAAATCGCTTTATCTTTTATTTTTTTTAACCAGATGCCTCTGCTCAGAGGATATACTGTAGGCGTTTGAAATAAGTCTTTGCAAGGATAAAATGGAGCTCTCTGCAGAGTCCAGTTCAGTTTAAAGGATCACATGGTAACATCAGACGCTAGAAAGTATGTTTTAACAGTAAAATAACTAAAATAGCGGGACATACAGGCTGCCGTGGGAAAACCCGCTTTAAATCTACACGCCAGGTAAAACAGGCGATGGAAATGTATACAGAAGGAAATATATTAGCAGCACTTACCTGCCATGGTTGAAATCCCTAAAACTACACCAATAGACAATTCTATTTGCGTTCCCTGCAATGAAAACACAGAGAAATTATAACAAATCACGTTACCATAAGCGTCGCACACAGAAATAAATGAACGCGGCGCGGTGTGTTAAAATGGTGGCGTCACCACGAAGAGGACGTTTAATAGGTCAAAATGTGCAGCAGTTGAAACAGTAGTTTTGAAGGGGTCGGACAATATTTATCTGATGTGTTGGTGTAG
Source organism: Ascaphus truei (assembly GCA_036426205.1). Lineage (NCBI taxonomy): Eukaryota > Metazoa > Chordata > Amphibia > Anura > Ascaphidae > Ascaphus > Ascaphus truei. The sequence goes on along the minus strand of CM071568.1, from coordinate 26,078,516 downwards.
GATATATTTATGTATATATATGCACCTTAACCCTGGCTGTGCTCAAAGCTGTGACCAATACAATTAAAAACACAGCCATGTTCAAGCATACTGAGCATTAACCAAAAAAATAAATAAATTCAATGGATTAAGTCAATTCTATCAAGTATGCAAGCGTTGCGCAAACTAGGGGGGGGGGGCGCGGCAGTTATAGGGGTTCCCCGCTCCCCCCCCCCAAGCATTTAAATTAAATGCCGGGGGACTGCGCGAGGCCTCTATAACACACTTTACCTTCCTTTCCAGCAACGTGTCGTCATGGTGACCCGGCGAGCAGGGGGGGGGGGGGGGGGGGGGGGAGGGGCGCGAGGATCGCCGGCAGGGGTGCGCACGGGGAAACGTTTGCGCAGCCCTGAAGTATGCTGTTGTATGATAACCCATGTAACATTGAAAGAACCAGCTGGTCGTCATGAACAATACAATTTCTATTGGCAAGTCCGACCCAAGTAATTCTTCGCCTTCAATAAACAACAAAACAAAATACATCTTACCGCAGCTATCATGATCGCATTATCCAGGAAGCCAAATCCTACAAATGGTAGTGCATTGTGCAAGAAAACTGGGAAAGAAATAACAAACACCTGTAAATGCAACATCATTAGATGGTGAAGAAACACTGAAAGGTTAGCAGCAGCACTGGGCACCTGTAAGCCGGGAAACGGCCACATTTAATCATGAACGCACCTAAACAACCTTCATTTAATCTTGTAGGAAAATCTCCAAAAAGGGGATTATTTAATGTGCATCAAGTACTCTGATCATCTGACCAGCAGAGACGCAGAACACTGCACACAGAGGGAACCCATGAAGTACACCACTGTACTTGTTATAATGTATGGGGTTATTTGGATTTTACAAATCTAGAACTATTGTTTGACATATTAAGTTCACACAGGTATTACCGTTAACGAGAACATTCACATTTCAGTTTTTCTTAATTGGGTTGTATCTGTCATTAAGTTCTATAGGTTTCTACGAGGACATTCACCCACTGCCTGCCTTTCTATACACTCTTCAGTAGCTGGAGGCAGGTAATATCCCACAGTTACATAGTAGAGGAGGTGAAAAATAAAATACATGTCCATCGAGGTCAACCTATGCTAAATCCAGAGGAAGGCAAACAAAAAACCCCAGTGTCATATCATCCAATGGTATCTCATAAGGGGAAAAATAAATTCCTTCCTGACTCCAAGAATTGGCAATCGGATTACTCCCTGGATCAACATCCTTCCCATGTTTATTATTTGGTATATCTCTGTATACCTTTCCTTTCTAAAAAGATGTCCAACCTTTTTTGGAAGATAACTATTGTATCTGCCATCACAGTCTCCTTGGGTAATGAATTCCACATTTTAACTGCCCTTACTGTAAATAACCTTTTCCTTTGTTGCTGGTGAAATCTACTTTCCTCCAACCTTAAAGGATGACCCGAGTCATTTGTACTACTATACGATGTATAGTTCTTTTAAAAGCTCTTTGTATTGTCCCTGAATATATTTGTATATAGTTATCATATCCCCTCTTAGACGCCTCTTTTATAATGTAAACAAATCTAATTTAGCTAGCCTCTCCTCATAAATCAGATTATCCCTCCCCTGTATTCATTTGGTGGCTCTTCTCTGCACTTTTTCTAGTTCCATAATGTATTTTCTATGGAGTGGTGCCCAAAATAGTACTCCATATTCAAGGTGTGGTCTTACTAATGCTTTATAAAGGGACATGTTTCCTTTTTTTCTATCCATTGCCCCTTTAATGTAAGATAAGATCTTGTTTGCCTCTGCAGCTACTGCGTGACTTTGGGCACTATTGCTAAGCCTGCTGTTTACAAGCACTCCTAAATCCTTCTCCATCAAGGATTCTCTTAATTTATCCCCTTTAATTTGTAAATTGCCCTTTTTTTCTTGATTCCCAAATGCATAACCTTACATGTACGTGTATTAAGCCTTATCTGCTATTTACCTGTCCAAGTTTTCAGTCTATCCAAGTCCTTCTGGAGAGAAATTAAGTCCTGCTCTGATTCTACTACCTTACACAATTTAGTGTCCTCAGCAAAGATGGAGACTTTGATCTCCATGCCAACCTCAAGGTCATTAATAAACAAGTTAAAAAAACTGGGGAACCAGTACCGATCCTTGAGGTATTCTACTCACAACTTTAGCCCAACCTGAAAAACTTCCATTTACCACAACTTTCTGTTGTCTATCCTTCAACCAGTTTCCAATCCAGGTGCAACTATTTTGTACACTAACCTCGTGTGGAACCGTATCAAAAGCCTTTGCAAAATCTAAGTAGACCACATCAACTGCATTACCCTGGTCTAAATTCCTACTTACCTCCTCAAAGAAACAAATAAGGTTAGTTTGGCATGATCTATCCTTCATAAATCCATGCTATTACTAATAAAGCAAAAAACAAGTGCAAAATAATCAATACGGTGAATATATATAAAAATATATACATTTAAATATTAAATGTGAAAAAGTGCTGATAATACAGTAATACCCAGTGAAAAATGTGCATTAGAACAAGTGGTTATTAAATAACATAAATATCACTTAGTATGCAAAAACCTTAGAGAAGATGCAGCTTTTCAACAGGATGTTTCCCAACATCCACAATATAGAGCAGCAATAATCCAAAGGGAAAACATGACTCGAGGAACATGTAAAAAAAGGAAAAATAGACAATAGTACAACACAGCTAAATAAAGATAGGAATTGATCCAACACAATATAAATTTCCCACTCACGTGGTGTGGAAAAAAAATTAAGCTTTATTTGGACCATAAACCCTTGAGAGTGTAGGGAAGCAAGGAGCACAGCTGAAGTAGAAATCTGCAGGGAGAGTCCTGTAGAAAAAATGAATAAGGGGCACAACTCCGTGCTAAAACTGAGGGTGATTTATTGGATAATTGCACAGGGACAGAAACACAGCCCACACACCGACATGTTTCGTCCCAAACCCTTGAGGAAGCTAACATTTCCAGTGAAACGCATAGGGTGCATTTAGAAGGTGAGAACGAGCAGCTGTGAGGTGCCGGCTTCCCCTCTTCTGTCTCCTGCACGACTCGTCCAGCCCCCTCTTCGGTGATGTCATCGCCAGCACGGCTGTGCATACACACGGGCGGATTTGGTAACCGGTGCCTGTGGGAGCGCAGCCTCCGGTCGGCGTCTCCTTCCGACCCGGAGTGGTCACAATGCCTTCTTTGTCTGGGAGCATGCACGTTTATTTCCACTGCTGTACCAGCTTCTTTTTTTATATAAAAGCTATATTTGCACTATGGTTTTCTCGCTTTCCTATCTATATGCTGCGTGAGCCTGCAATTCATCAAAGAGCACATCACCAACCTGTCTGGAGTCCCACACCACGTGAGTGGGAAATTTATATTGTGTTGGATCATTTCATATCTTGATTTAGCTGTGCTGGGCTGTACCATTGTTGTGCCAAGTTTGTGCTTTGGATTATTGCTGCTCGCTGACTATTACTAATTATATACTGTATAGCAGAAAAACAAGCTGCAGATCCCTCTGGTGCTAAATGGTGGAATTAATGTATCAGAACACTTTCTAAAACTAACAGTCATGTTTAAAGCAGCAATTCCAGCTGCTCGTTTTGTTGTTGTTTTGAAACAGGATTTGAACCAGAGGGTCTCGCGGAATGACTAAGCCCGTGCTATTTTCAGCTCTGGGGACAGAGATACCATTTTAGGTTCCGGTGTTCTATCCAGGGAAATTAAAATGGCCACCAGACCAAAGGCCAATAGAAATGACATTGTAGCTTTCTAATGGATGACCACTGACCCAATCTTAAAAAAAAAAAAAACAGCAAGTGCACTGGCACCTAAAAGAATCTAGGGCACTTAGGGTAACCCAACAGGTATGAATCCTGTTAAAAAAGTCTATTTCAATTTTGGGAAGGATTGCTGCTTTAAGCCCCTGTCTGACAGTGGCCTGCAACGTAATTTAGATTTTACACCATTATTTTAATCCTTACCATATTTTAGCTGATCCGATGATGGTGGAGCTACTTCCAGCTTTTCTGAAAGACAATAATAAAAGAGAAAGTCAGATTTTCTATAGCAAATAAAGCAAGTTTAACCATACACTACACCAGAACCAAGTTATAAACAAAGTTGAGGCACAGATGAGTGCGATGCAAATGGCATACTGAAACAAATAGCAACCCTGCACTCAAAAATACTTATGTCAGAAATACTTCCAAATAGTACCCTATTTCCTCGATTCTAAGACGCACCTTTTTTCCGATTTTCACATGTCTGAAATCAGGGTGCGTCTTAGAATCGATGTATTAAAAAAATAATAATTGAAAAAAAAAAAAAGGTTATAGTACTAACCCCCTCTTTTCACTTTCCATGTTTCAGGTGAGGTCCCATGTCGGCGGGAGTGCGGCAGTTGCGCGGCAGGACAAGGACCAAGTCTGCAGGTGCATGAAGACAGCGGGCGGGCGGGCGTGTGGTGGCAGCAGGAGATCATAATAGCAGGAGAGCTGAGCAGGAGCAGAGCGGCATAGGGGAACGGCTTGAGAGGTGCACAATGTATCCGAAAGGCAGACACTGATGAACTTCCGGTGTTACAGTTTGCACCTCCCAAGCCGTTCCCCTACGCCGCTCTGCTCCTTCTCAGCTCTCCTGCTATTATAATCACCTAGCGCCGCACCCACTGCATGCCCGCCTGCTGTCCTCTTATCTTCAACCATCTGCAGACGTGGGACCTCCCCTGCCGCCGCCGCTCACTTTATCCTCCACTGACATGGGACCCCTCCTGTAAACATGGTAAGTGAAAAAGTAATTTTCCTCAATTTTAAGGGCCAAATTAATGGTGCATCTTACAATCGAGGAAATACGGTATATTTTACTCATAAATGTGAGACTAAAACTGAAATACTGCACAATGTAAGCATACAGATAACAGAGCAATCCAACATAGTGTGACCAGGAAGGACAAACTAATATCACAAAGGATGGTCTGGCCTGTATTCCAGACGTGTGGGGAGCACAGGAGCCCCATCATTTGTGATACTGCCTGCCCGAAGCACTAGAAATAAGTATCCGTACTCTCTCTTATGAAACCCCGGATTGGAATTTGTTTGATCATTTTTGCTAGATCATTATTTGATCTGATTGAGGGAAGTACTACATGCATATAGGAATGGGCCAGAAGAAAGGGGTTATTACCCTGAAATATTAACGTTGCCTCCCTTACACTTGTGAATATTACTGTTATTTTTTCTTATTTTTCCTTTTATCCCCCTTATTTTTCCCTATTCATTTGTCCTTCCTGTTCACACTGTTTGATTGCTCTGTTATCTGTATGCTTACATTTTACAGTATTTCACGTTTATTCTCATATTTAAGAGTAAAATATACTATTTGGAAGTATTTCTGATGTACGTATTTTTGAGTGCGGGGTTGCTATTTGTTTCAATATATTACCCTTTTGGAGTTGGTGGGGACTCCTTGTCTCCCTGCACCGTATCTATATTAGCCCTATTGGGCGTTATCCATTTAGGTCGTGCCGTTTGTCTTATTTGTGATGCAAGTGGTGGTTAAGTGCAGTTCCCAATAACGGGAAATGAAGCACTCGCAGCCAGTCGATGAGGGTCTAGTTAACCAAATGTAGCAGTAGATGTGGAAAAGACTGCAGGCTGAAGTTCTCCTCAAAATGATAAAACTAGGAGGAACATCACATAATACCATATGATTATACATTAACAGAACAGGGAGAGTATCCCAATTTCCCGGTCAGTTTGGCGTGTGAGTGCATCCCTTACTCTCCCTGTTCTGTTAACTAGACCCTCACGGACTGGCTGCGAGTGCTTCATTTCGCGTTATTGAGAACTGCACTTCCCCGCCACTTGCATCACACTCGTCTGCACCTCATCTTCATGTTCCATCTGGTCACACGGCACGAGTGACCGTTTTTGTAGGCAGCATTGAGGCAATAACATTTGGATGCAACGCACCAGTCTGAACTTCGGTTTGCGTTCCTTTAATGTATTATACAGCACCAGAACCTAGTTGAAAGATTTATGAACAATGGTTTTCACAAACATTATCTGTACCTGCAGCTACTGTAGGTCCTGTAAAGTATCTAGACAGGACACATGGAAGTGGTTTCGGGGGTGGACTCATAATTGTTAATAATTTTCAAGCACAAAATGTATGGCTGCAAAGGGGGAAAAAAAGGAGTGAAGAAGGTACTTATTTGCTAGAGATATTAGATATTTCTTGATGGTAAAAATGTGCAATATATCCTCAAAACATCAAGTTTAGCCTCACTGACGAAAAGGAGATATTCCTCGAACTGCCTACGATGTTGACGGTGCGCTACACATACATGGGGAAGGTGGTGTTTTTGGGGCAAAAACAAAAAGGCAATGAACGTCAGACGTCCAAAAACAGCCCGAATGGCCACATTGGAGTATACAGTATGCCCTTTCTATCTTCATAGCCCTCTAGCATCTAAGCGTTAGGATGCTATGGGATAGAAGAACCACTTTCTACAGTAGGATATCAAGTACCACCCGTGGTGTTCAGACAGGAACCACTGTGTTAATATTATTTCCTTAATTGAAATAGTTTAGCCTTGCTCTTTACTCCTAGCCACCACTACCTGTGAGACAATCAAGAACATTGGTAAGACACGGGCTTTCATTGGCTTGTTCCAGTATACAGACTAACATTTCTGCCAGGACCTATAGAACCAAATAGCAGCTGAGCAAGAGGTCTCCTCAGGACAAGACAGAGGCTCTTCCTGCTATGAGAGACCTGCAGGAGCCCAACCCTTACCTCCTTCACGGAAGGGATTAACCATGTCATATGTTTTATTTTATTACCAGGTAAAATGGGCTTCTTATTTACATGTATAAGCATAACAAACACACTGCACAGTTTCTACTAAGTGGCATTCACGCCTGTCAAAATTCAGATAAAAGACATTGATTTTTCATATATTCACCGCCTTATAAATTAAATTGCCGATACAGTTGTAGAAAAGTACAACATAATCTGCCTTTACGTTTATTTTTACGCCATTTCTAAAAAAAAAAACAATCAAATATTTTCTGGAAATAATATCTTATTTTAGTAATAATAATAATAATTTAAAAAAAAACAAAGCTACTAACATGTCATTTCCTTTCCCTGCCATACCCAGCCTTGGCTAGAACTCGCTGTGCATCCCACGATTCTGAATCAGAATGCCGATTGCCCCACTCTCTGGGAATATCGAATGAATGCCCCGACTCTGTGCTGGGCAGTTGCACGTGGACATCATTTTGATAACAATTAGATTGCTGACACTTCATTATTATGCTGCTAAAGTCACGATGAGTCATTTTAGCAGGATCAGATGGCAAAAAAATGATGTGCGAGTCTTAATCCAAAAAAGGGAGGGTTGACCAGTATGCCACGGAATTAAATACAAGCCTATTTGTACATAGATCATTCATGTTGCTTCATGCAAAAACCAGGCTTTGTGTTTATGCCTCTTCCCGAACTCACTGCAGAGGCATGTTAATGAAGCGACCCTGCCTAATCTGGTTTATTTTTATATGCATCCATAAAGAAAACCTCCATTGTGCAAAAAAGAAGCTTCTGGCTCCTGCAAATGAACAGTGACAAAGCATGGCAGAAAATGCTGCTCGTACTACAAGAGAGCACAGAAAGCAGGGCACTTCTCACGCAGCTTCTGAGTTCCAACTGCAGCCCGACCAAGAGATTCACTCTATGGGGCCTATGCAGAGAGGAACGGCATAATAAATTGCCATTGTTGTAAAAGTTCAACATTGTGGCGTATTTATTGAGCCTGATTCAGAAAGGACAAATCGTCAATCAAGTCTCAAAGTGTATGATTGGCGAGTGTTAATCGCGCCATTTCAGACTGAGCTACTTACATCTGGCTATATTTTCAGTCACTGCGGGTGAAAGTCACGCTCGTGAGTCTCACAAGACTTCAATTCAAGTGGGCGGGAAATTTCTAAAGTAAACACCACATTCCTGGCACAGTGTCTTAGTGACGGCTTCTGCATAGTTACATACCAGAGAAACAGCGCGCGTCTCTCTGTTAAAGTGGTAGAAGCACTGTGAAGCTGCAGATACTGAAAAAAAAAACCTTCTCTTTACACTTTTACAATTTTTATTAGCTACAGTCATAGACATTCAGTGACAGACAGTGTACATACTGATAGACAGACACACAGCAATACATACTGATACTCAGACAGATACACAATAATACACAGTGATAGACAGACACACAGGAATATACAATGATACTCAGACAGACACACAATACTGTATACACACACATTTACAGACACTGATACACAAAGGCACAGTTGAGACATAGGCATACTGATATATACTGATCTGTACATGCATACTCACACAGATACACATAGCCACACACATGCTTATATATTGTTATATACTGTATACTGCTTATACTGTAATGCTCAGAGTTTTTGCTGACATGGCAATGTTATGTGTATAGAGGCATATTCACCCTATTGCTTTGTCAATGCCCTGTGTGCATCAGAGATTTGGGAGCCACATATAGTGACAGCAGTTGGCATGGATCTGGACAGGTTTGTGACAGCATGATGCCCTCCCCCCAAGCCCAGCAGCTGATCGCAATGTGAAGCCCTGCACTCGAGCAGCACTACTGACCCCCCCCCCCAAGCCCAGCAGCTGATCGCAATGTGAAGCCCTGCACTCGGCAGCACTACTGACCCCCCCCCCCCCCCCCCAAGCCGCAGCCTGATCGCAATGTGAGCCCTGCACTCGGCAGCACTACTGCACCCCCACCCCCCCCCCCCCCCCAAGCCCAGAGCTGATCGCAATGTGAAGCCTGCACTCGGCAGCACTACTGACCCCCCCCCCCCCCCCCCCCCCCAAGGCCAGCAGCTGATCGCAATGTGAAGCCCTGCACTCGGCAGCACTACTGACCCCCCCCCCCCCCCCAAGCCCAGCAGCTGATCGCAATGTGAAGCCCTGCACTCGGCAGCACTACTGACCCCCCCCCCTCCCCCCAAGCCCAGCAGCTGATCGCGATCTGAAGCCCCGCACTCGGCAGCAGTACACATACACACACATGCATACATGCATACACACACATGCACACATACACACACATGCATGCATGCACATACACATACACACAATGCAAACACACACACACACACACGGCACACAATGCACACACAATGCACACACACAGGAGACAGGGACCGGAGCAGAAGGGGGGCAGGGACCGGAGCAGAAGGGGGGCAGGGACCAGGGCAGAAGGGAGACAGCGATCGGGGCATCACACACACACACCCCACCTTCTGTCTGGCAATGACGGCTCTGTAGGGAACCGGCTGCAGACCCATTGGATGGGAGCGGTCACGTGACCGCTCCTCCGCTTCCCCTTACTAACTGACAGCACTTTCCAGTGAACTGGACGGCTACTGCCGTTTTTTCCTGGCGCGCACAATTGGCGACTTCAGCGCTGAGAATTCAAGCACACATGCCGAATACCACACTTTGCCCTTTCCTGCATATGCCGAACCTAGAAACATGGCGAAATTTAAAAAAAACACGCTTCTCGCCAACACATTGGCGGGATGCTGCCGCCTAGCAAATCTCCTGGCGAAAATTTCAAATTTCGCCACTCAAGGAAGCCTCTGTGCATACGGGAAGCAAATTCTGCCGAATACATGCCGAATGGCATGTATTCGGACGACTCTGCATAGGCCCCTATATATCCAATAAGTTCAGAGGTAACTTCAGACCCTTTAAAGCAAGTAAAACCAGTCTGAATTAAAGTGTCAGTTCATTGGGGTTTTGGGCAAGTCACTTATCTCCCTATGTCTCTGACACAAAGTCATTAAATTGAAAGCTCCCTGGGGTAGAGACTGCATGTACTTGCAAAAAGTCCATATACCGTGCGGTGTCTAATATCAGTAATATTAATGAAAAATATTAGATGCGAGGGTAATTTTTTAAAATTCGATTATAAAAAAAAAAAAAATGTGCTTTGCTTTTGAAAGAAACTACCCCATGGAACTTATTCCAAATATAGGGATAATGAAATGAATAATAAAGGAGGTAAGTGGCAGAGCTCCAGTAACGGGCAATGGGGAATGTGGTACTGTGCAGCGAAATCGCAATCTGTGCAGGAAGATTCATTGCAAGAATACAGCCCAGACGAACCCAACATTCCAAAGGATTTTATTTACTTTCGCTACACTATCTGGCGTCTTATTATTATTAATGCTTTGCAAATAACATTCCAATTCCTACAAGCCTGCTGGAAAAATATATAGTGTCCCACACTACTTTCTCAAATGTTATATATTTGCAGAGTATACATATGACCGTCCACAAGTTTAGTCGGGGGGGGGGGGGGGGGGGGGGAAGAAAAAAAATAACTTTATGAGCCAGCGTTTTTGTTCAACAGGAGTTTTCACAAGCAAGAGCCCCCTCTCTCCCCCCCACTTATTGGGCCACGTACCTGTCGGGCTAGAGGTGGAATTATCACTGGGTTGACTAGTACTAGCCCCATTCAGAGGCCCTGATGAAAATAAAACCACTCTCAGTTCCAAGAGAAAACTAATATAGACAAAAGTTTATTTTAATAATTGCATGTTTAAAGAAGACAATGACATTGTTATATTCAAAATGTTGTTTTGCAAACTAGCAGAGATTGCACCTTTAACGGTTAAAAACTAGATCAGAATTTGTTTACTATTAATTTTGGATTGGCCGTGATCGTACCTTTTTGTGTACGGATTTCTTGAATTGAAAAAATTTAGATGATTATTTCTTAATTTATGTGCTAACATTGTATCTGGTCTGTTTGCTTTTTCACAAAACTTCCTTTTTGACCAACGTAAAGATTTTTCGGCCTGGGAGGTTAATAACATTCAATTCAGTCCTAGTATCTCATCTCTTATCTCTTGCAACACCCTGGGATCTAAATGTTTCTTATGTTTATCTGAAAGATTCTTTAATTTATCCCTTAAAATACATTTTTTTTTCATTCCTCTCTCTTTTTTGCCTAGCCGCTACTCCAATCAAAATCCCTCTCAATGTTGCTTTATGTGCCTCCCATAATGTAAACTGGGAACTAACCGAACCATAATTAGTCTGAAACTAAAGGTCTATCTCATGAGCAAACATCTGGAATTTTCAAAATAGATTAATTTAATTAGAAATAATAAGAACGTTAGTCATCTACACAAGAATTAAAGAAAGTTCCCATAGGAGTAATAGTAAAATAACAGAAGCAGAGATTTCACACCTGTTATCCCCCTTTTTTTTGTTGTGTCTTGTTTTTTTGCTTGTTTACAAACAGATAACATGTGACAATTTTGATAAGAATATTTTTTATTCCACGTTTGAAAGTTCTAAATATGCAATGTTTTATTTGATATGAAAAAATTCAATACAAATTTGAAGTTGGAAAAAAAACAAAGTAGATCAGAAAAGGTTAAGCCACTACAAACGATCAGTTTACTGATGATATTTTCAAGTGGCTGACTGAAAAGAAAAAGAAATCACATTTTGGATACCAAACATTCCTGTTTGGTTGGAATAATGAGAGCCATTATTACACAGTAGGTTGTGACCGTGATGTTTTTAAAGCCCTGTACGCCAGACCTACAGTATGAAGAACTTCCCCGTTAGAAGATGCCACAGTAAGTGTCAAGTTAACCGTTCAAGTCCTCCAATGAGAACCAACACATTCCTCAATTCTGTTACTTTTAACAAGTACTGCTTGCATTCTTCAGCCCATATCTGTGGAAACTGCCCAAATTCACCTTATGAGACAAGATACACAACACAGAAAAAGAAACAAAAACATATCGTTAAAGGGAATCCGTACAATGAACTCTTGTATTAGCTCAGAGATTAATCGTGTTATGCATTCAAACAAGGATTGAAAATAGGATGTTTCCCGCGTTATGGTCTCTCTGACAGGATCTTGAAAGTATGGTGGAACAGGTTATTTTGGTGCCTCAAAATGTCCAAATAAAATTGGGAAAACATTCAGTATAGTGAAATATTTGAATAGATTTGCATTGATACATTTATTCCCATTAGTTTGATACCTTTTGGATTTATTGACCCTAAATACCTTATTTTTAGTAGATCTGTCATTCGAAAACAGGGGGAGGAATGAAAATATAAAGCAAGCTGTAAAGTTGCTGCGGGGAGAGGGGTATTGAAACGTCTGCTTCCACTCCACTCGCTACTCTTTTAGAAAGCGTTGTTTGGCGTGGGAGGATGTTTTCCTACTTTGTATTCTTTAACATGTCCTGAATAAAGCTTTTTTATATTTTTTCTACGCATTGCGTTCCCGTGAAATCTGTTGCTAGCTGTGACTCTGGAACATTTTGATTTTTTGTATATTCAGTACGAATGTAGAGAGAGGGTTGTAATCGGGTGCTCCTATTACAGGTCAATTATACGATTTAAACTTAAACACACGTGCTCGTGCCCACATATGTTACATGTGAAATCAATGTGCCTGTACATTGTGAAACAACTAATAATATAAAGTGAATGCATCTCATTTAACCACCACCACAATAGTGATAAAACACGCAGGTGAAAATGCAATGGCAAAGCAGCTCTAAACTCTTTTGAGGACCGTCCTATGGTCCAAAACCATAGCGATGTCTTCCAGATAAGGGGAGCGCGAAGTGCCACAACGTAGATATGCGAAATAGACAAAAATAATAGTATAGTCAGTTATGACAATTGGTTCATATAAATAAAGTGTGTGTGGTCCCACTCACAATGTGATCCTTAAATATCAGGCATATCAGAGATTCAATCTCTCTCTGATGGGAGCAATGGTAAGGATTCCCCAAAGAGATGTGTCCACTTTCCTTCCAGTGTACCGAGATGAAAAAGAAAAGTCTCCAAATGGTGTAGTATGTCGGAGACAATTGTAATAAAAATGCATCAAGTTTATAATTACAAACTCACATTTTGCACATAAGTAACGCGCGTTGGAGAGGTAAGTGTTGGAGACCCGTGGTATTCGCCCGCCGGTCTCTTCCGCATCCGTCACTTCCTGTGACGTCTCGGCTATGGGGCGGAAGCTGCAGGACTCGGATGCCAGGGCTCCGACTGCCAGGGCTCCACACGCCGGATGCCGATTTAACGTGTTTTACCGGAGCTTTCTCCGGAATCTTGTGAACCAGCATCCAGCGTGTGGAGGACGGCAGTTGGGAGCCCTGGCAGTCGAGTGACCCGAGTCCTGCAGCTTCCGCCCAAAGCCGAGACGTCACAGGAAGTGACGGATGCGGAAGAGACCGGCAGGAGAATACCACGGGTCTCCAACACTTACCTCTCCAACTCCAATTATAAACTTGATGCATTTTATTACAATTGTCTAGGACATACTACACCATTTGGAGACTTTTTTCTTTTTCATCTCGGTACACTGGAAGGAAAGTGGACACATCTCTTTGGGGAATCCTTACCATTGCTCCCATCAAAGAGAGAGATTGAATCTCTGATATGCCTGATATTTAAGGATCCATTTGAAAGTGGAAACACGCACACACTTTATTTATATGCACCAATTGTCATAACTGGCTGTATTCAGTACGAACCCTTAACAACTGTATGATTGTATCATTATCAGATACATGAAAACACCTTAGAAATATCAGTTTCAGCACAATAATATACTAAAAACTGAAAAGATAATAGACATAAAAGAAGAATGCCTGAAGCTCTGCAAAGTGGCTGGAAATATGCTTTGTCAGGCAGTGACTGTGTTGGAAGGATGATATCATAGAGAATTACTGTTTCCTGGAGATGCAGAAGCAATCAATATAAAAAATATAGTTACATTTTAACTGTTTCTGAGCAACAAAAAAAAAAAAGTATTACATATGCTTTATGCGTTTGGTGTGGGTTTGGTCACCACTTTAAAATAAGATACAGGTTTCTTTATCTGCGCTTTCTGATGCACGGCTTCTAAAAAGGGAATTGAAGATGACAAAGGCCAACCAGTAACATGAGGCCAGGTCCCCGCTGCAGGGACAAGAGCTGCCCCTCAATGGTGCCTGCCCGCTGCGTGGAGAGTTTTTCCAGTCTACAAGAATATTGTGAGGGAAACTAGCGACGGAGCGCTAGGCCACGCCCCCCGGCGGTTCAGCCAATGAGGGCAAACCTGCTGGGTGACGTCACAGCCGCGCCCCGTTACGCCCCCCCCCCCCCCCCCCCGTCTTTCCCCTGCAGCTCTGCAGACAAGGGAATTAGCTGCAGGCACGCGTGCTGCGCAGGCACTGGGGCCGTAGCCAAAGGAGAAAGAAGAAAATAGCAGTGCTCTCAAAACAGCCCTCAATCCTAGCAGAATGATGAAGAAATATGAACATAAATAGAAATATGAAAAAAAAAGATAATTGGGATAAAACCCTCCCATCTTGCTGAAAACCCCAGATGTCATAACACCATTAGAAAATATCACGCCTTTAGTGAAGAACTCTCCTGCTGACTGCAACAGGGATTCATTAAAAAGCGATCAGGGAATACGGCTCGGAAACGCCCATTGACTTGCGTGTAGGTGTTTCAGTGTGGGTGTCTGATCAGCACTATTGCACTTTACAGAGTTACCGCCCCCATTTCGCATGCAAACATTATATGTACGATACCACGTATATTGTATGGGCTGTACAAGAAAAATATATTCATCTTGTCCATCGATAGGAAAACGGGCAGGTCAGTACACTGCAGATTTGGATTACTGTGCACTGTATTGTACCTAAAAACACACGTTTGTTCTATGTTGCAATCAAATGCAAAACACAGTCACAAGCACAAAAGCCACAATGCCCAAAGCAAAAAAAAAAAAAGTTTAAGAATGACTAACATATATGGATCGTTTACCTGCAAATCAATAAATTTGGTGTGCTTTAGAAGATGCAAGAAATGCAGCAATATTAACTAAGGAATACTAAGCGCGCCCATGGCAATAACAGTGTATCCTACGACAGGGTATCCACGGCAGACCGCGTTGGCGCGACAGCTTGGTGGAAATACAAAGAAATTTGTATTTTCAAGCGGCTGCCGTGCCACTGTGAGCCAATCACAGTGAGCCTACCCCTGTGATGTCATGGCCACGCCTCCCACCTGCATGCATCATCGTTTGGCATATAGGCACAAAACGTGCGCTCCACGTGCAACGTCGTGCGTGCCTGCGCTTAGTATAATACATGCCTAAGTTAGGGAAACTGGGCCCTCTAAACCAGGATGAATCACCACAATAGACTTCAAACACACCTGTGTGACATCACTCCATCATTTAGGACACCTCTCGATTCAAAATCAATGGCTTGAACCAAGGTACTGGTTCATGACTCATTATGGAAACGTATATTACATTTCCCGCTCCACATATCTGAGACTGTTAGCTAACACTGTGCCTCTAGATACCAAACATTTGCCAATTTGTGCCAACCTTCTCACTTGAAGACCACCTGCTGAGTCTATCGCCACCTCTACGTTTTTCCTTTGGATATATGCTCCCTTTTTCTGTGCTGCTAATGTACACTGAAAGGTTTTGAAAGTCATGTACAAAACGCCTCGCTATACAATGCAGTGTATTCTTCAAATGTCCCCACTGGATGGGAAATCCAAACCACAGAACAAAACGGTTAAATCGAAATAAACATTAGCCCAGCTACACTGACAACTTTCCTGTTTCCTTACTCTCAAACACTCCCCATGCCCGACAACAGGTACTTATTTTGTAACAGCAATGTAGGGTTCCTTCGCCAATAATTTGTAGATCTTTGTTAATTTGCCTCAAATTCTGCATGGCTGCCATTCAATGCATCCACCAGTCTTTCAACTATGATTCACTTTCGGACACTCCATCTTTACAGTACTACACACTATTCTGTAATGGGTCACCTATATCTTTTATGAATCCTGGGAGCTATTTCAAGGTACTTCTGTATCCCTTCGACCCCATTCTTCCATGCTGTAGGTGGTCACAATGTCCCTTTGCAAAGTTCAGCTACTGGTATAATACTTGTAGCAGTATTGATCCAGGTCTTTCAATTTTATGATCCTTTTTTTACCAAACCACTGCAAAAGACTAGAGAATCTAGATACTAGAGAGAATCTAAATAATCTAGAGAATCTAGATACCCAATTACAAAAGCAAAACGATCCTCGTCCTGTGAATGAATGTGCACAACTAGACTTGCCACATAAATACATCTGTTTTGAAGCTATTGCAAAATGTCGAGGAAAAAAAATGGGACCAATAGATTAAGGCAAAATAAAAAACGGATGTGAGATTGAGCCAAAATCCATCTAGGCAAAGAAGGGTTTTAAGGAACAGGCAACTTTTCGTTCTCCCCCTTCCCCCCCTTTGCTCTCCTCTCTCTCAAGAAATAACAGCGCTAAATCCAGAGATAAGTGTAATGATGTGTGATATACAAATTTGCTTTAAAACAGTGCATCATGATCAATAAATATAAATCAAAAATGAATGTCCCATTTCTATCAGGCGTGGGCTTGTGTAGCCAATATAAGTGTGTAACAAAGAAAGGAATCTGATAATAGGAGAAATTGCAGCCTCTCATTTGGACAAACCAATTCCAAAAAGTGTTTGTCAACAAAAAAGGGACATAGAGGGGCTTTTCTCCAATTATTAGCAGAACAATACTTATTGAACGAATGCATAATGAACATTAGCAATAGTTTTAAAAAATAACAATAATAATGTACATCACAATTGAAAAAATGACCAAATGATAAAAATGACAAAATCCACTGATGAGTGGAATACACATAAAAAAATGTAATAGATTGGACTGCCACATAAGCAAAATTAGATCATCTGCAGAGTATAGAAAGGTTTGAAATTCCACAAGTCCAAGCAATAATGTCACAAAGGTTTGTGAAATTAGTTCAGATATAAAGAGCTGGTTCAATAGTAACGGTCCATCCAGGGATTCTCCCCACGCTTGCCTGCGTGTTGTAAAGTCACAGTGAAGTATACCAGTGTTAGGATATTCTTCAATACGGGGGTTCCCCATGTCCGGATCTCAGATAAAGAGGTCCCCTCAATATTCAGCGTCTCTCTGGGGATAGCAAAGTCGGCTCGCACTCACATTCACTCCGGGAACTCCCCACCCTTAGCAGCGTTCATAGGGGGGCGGATGCTGTGTAGCTTTGGTTTCAGCTGATCTACAGCTGGTCTTAGTGAGACATGCAGCTGCACGCTGGGAACAGTATTAGTGACTCACTTTACAGGCTTTGGGAGCTACGACCCAGCTCAAGGACTTGTGATCGTCTTGTCCGAATGTCTCCATAAAATACACCCAACGCATTTCGTCCCGATATGCGACTTCCTCAGGGGTAAAGTTTCATAATAGGTAACAAATAAACTTTATAGGGTCCACAGAAACCATAGTTCATTGGGGAAAAAAAAACAGATCCTCCAATCAAGTTGAGACACTGATAAATGATACAATTAAAACGCATGGTGATCAAAATAAGCTAATCAAAAATACGCAGCACATCCACCCTATTAATATGTGCGGTTTATAAGTACAGTTCTATATGTATGCAATAATTAAATGTGATGATCACAACAAGATAAACAGATGCATATAGGTGCAAAACCAGGGCAAATGTAATTGCCACATGAGAAAACACTATCAGATAAAGGCGGAGTTTAGAAATAAAACCCATATATTATATGACAAACTAGACAAATCTATCAAGATTTAAAGGGTTTTGATTGTAAATACAAGATATGACAAGTCGGATCAACAGACAGAGGAGATAGGACTATAATTAATCGGGTCTAACAAAGCTGCAATATAGAGAAGCACAACTAAGAATTGTGCTAATATCAAGCTGTTCATTTAACCCATTATGGGCAAGTGAATTCAACTTGAAAATCTAGTAAGATTCTTGACGGCACGATATTTTAAATCTGGCCCAGATAATGGGTTAGGAACATGTTGCAATTCCATCATTTAAAAAAAAAAAAACGTGGTACAGTACTATTTTTTGCATGCACTTCAGAGAAATGTCTGGAGACTCCATTTGTGAGTGCACCGGTAAGTATAGCCCTCCTGTGCTCCAAAAAAAGGGAGCACAAAGGTTTCTTAGTACGACCCACATAATGGAGTCCACGGCTACACTGTGTGTGTGTGTGTGTGTGTGTCCTTTGGCCCGTCACTGCGCCTCAGGCCAATGAGAGGTGTGCGGGGGCGGGCGGGCCAAGGGAGCCATCTCATTGGCCTGAGGCGGAGTGACGGGCCAAAGGTCCAATGTGATTGCCCCTAGACACAGGGAACACACATACAGACACGCAAACACACATACGACGGTTTGAGAAATATATAGATAGATAGATAGATAGATAGATAGATAGATAGATAGATAGATAGATAGATAGATAGATAGATAGATAGATAGGATAGATAAAGTGATGATCGTTCCCAACTATCTGTCTCAGATGAACAGTTACATGTGAATCTACAAAATTGTCCATAGGGGATATTTTGGATCCATTTGTGATAATGGTTGCTGCTAGTTTCAAGATAGCTATTGCAAGCAACAGATTTAATATGGAGTGTTAGTCTTGATAGATAAAT
Source organism: Ascaphus truei (assembly GCA_036426205.1). NCBI lineage: Eukaryota > Metazoa > Chordata > Amphibia > Anura > Ascaphidae > Ascaphus > Ascaphus truei. Next base: position 26,059,832 of record CM071568.1, on the reverse strand, counting down.
CTGTATAAACAGATAATAAAATATCCAAAAATACCCCTAGGTGACAAAGTGTTTCGTTTGAAAGTGAGGCGAGCTTCCCATTTCAGAAGAAGCTGGTTTCCCTCTCCCCACGTGGTTGACGTGTGCTAGCGGCATACAGAGAAGGGTTGCTCCAGACCAGTTGATCCGGAAATCTCTGTGTGGGACGCTGCACACAGTGCTACCTGCCTTCAGACCCGACTCCAGTCCTTCATCCAGGGATTCAACCCGGAAGCACGGAGACGGGCGACGCGAGTGCTGCTGAGGAGAAGAGTGAGGTGAACGCTCCGTATCCCAGCTGCCCCGCGCATGATATTTTACCAAAATGCTTACCTTGATTTGACACCATGCGAGTGTGTTTTACCATATATTTACCTCGATATAAAGCTTTTAGCAGTCTACGCTACTTTTAGTCTCTTAACCTTATTCCACGAAGGTCCCTACACCTGTGGATATATTGGGTACAGCACCGCAAAGACACAGAACTGCCACCGATTGGGATATGCACTAAAAGATTGAGAAATCTTTATCTTGCTGTGTAACATTGTCAGAAATCTGGCTCACGAACACACGTTTTAATGTAGGCAAACAAAAGAATCCAGGCTGCTGGGTGTTAGCCCTGGTATGAGTGGCCATTAATCCTGGGCAGACAGGATATTTCTGTATTAGTACAAATATCTATAAATCAAAATCTTGTAACCAGGCACCGGAGATGCAAAATTCACACACTGAAGAGCTTTCTTATTGCAATTAATAAATACTGTAGACACACCAAGACACAATGCTTTCAAGGCAAAAAACATATCATTACAAATCAGCAAACCCCAGCTAGTACCTCAGAGCCTGTAACGCAAGCCTTTTCTTCACTAAAGGGTTAAATGGAAAAATCATGCAAACAAACCAGTCTTCCAGATCAAGTTGGGGAAAAAAAAGCTTTCGCCAGAAAAACATGCCAAGTGTCAAGCAAACATCTGCTGTCGGGCAGTGGGCATAAGCCATCTTAGGTACCACACCACGCCAGAACATATTACTATACCATTTCCATCAATGTTTTCAGGAGAGACCAACTGCACCTTAGGCGTCTTGACTGCGAAAGGCTTGGTTTTGGGATATCGGGAGGCTAGAAATGATTTAAACAAGAAGTTTGTTTTATACCAGTCGATTGTAGTCTTAGGATACGCAGACACACAACGTTAAAAACAGGTGTATCTCAAAGTGTAGGATATTGAGATAATATAAAGTCAGTAGATGAATAATAGAACAGATGCAACTTATTGAGTGTAGAAAGTGATGACTAATAATGACTAGTCATACATAAACACACACACACACACACACACACACACACACATATATTAAAAAAAAAAAACTATTGTGTAATCAAAAGTAAGTTGTTCAAACCAGTCTGAGTGAAAAAACGTGATTGAATTATAAGGAAGTCCAGACCGGACAAATGATATTATGGAGGCGATGCAGCTTCTAGGGCGGAATAGCTAAAAGAAAAAAAGAAAAAGTGCAAGCTCCATAGCGTTACTCAATAAAACTATTTAATACAAAGTTAAAAAGTCACAAGGACTTGCACTCACAAAGGGAGTATTTAATACTCTGATGCAACTGGATGAAAACAGCAGCAGCACATTGATGTTTGTTGTTTAGATACCATGGGTATTTAAATCCTCATCTGAAACAATCCAATCAATACCCTTGATGAAGTAAGTCACATGACGAAACGCGTTGGGATGTACACTTACGTTCGCCTATCAGCTGATGCGGAAGCAGAGACCATTGCAATAGGCAGGTTTGAACACCACTCTGTATACGAACTATTGGCAGGCTCACTACCATTATGGACAATTTCCAATGGACTGCTACATCTCTCTACGGTTATATCTAGTTAAGTACCTTTTGCTTTTCCAGCAAAGGTCTTAACAGTGCCCTATATGTTCAATTATACTTTATTTGTGTGCAATTTCAACAGCCAAGCTACAGGTTCTGCTAACAAGACCTAGAGCTCGTCATCGTTGGTGTTACTCTACAGGGCAACAAAGATTGTTTATTTAACCCCTGAGGTACACAGATGCATCATCTTACTAGGATTGATATGACACTCATCTGCTAGCACAAAGGCTGTATGCAACTACCAGCCTACGTACAGTGTCATCTCAACACATTTGCACCACTTGCACCACTAGTATACTTTGGCACTACAGATAAGGATTGCATTTAATCCCTCACTTATCTTTCCCCAAGGCTTCCTCACTACAGGCATACTTTAAGGACACTCGCGAGTAAGAAGGACACTCGCGAGTAAGTACATATCGCCCAATAGTCAAACGGCAGCTCATGATTGCGCCCGTCAGCACGTCCTGAACAGCAAAGTTGAACTCCCTACCTGCACCGAAGCTGTGCGCAAGCGGGGAGACTATAGAGCCTGTTACAAATGCGTTATTTACATCAGTTATGCACATATATGATGATTGCCGTGCAGTACATGCATCAATAAGTGGGGAAAAAGGTAGTGCTTCACTTTAAGTACATTTTCGCTTTACATACATGCTCCGGTCCCATTGCGTACGTTAATGTGGGGTATGCCTGTATAAGTACCCTTGGGGCTGGTGTATTCACGCAACACTGATAATACGTATCTACCCTGGGATTACAGTATACCTTAGGGATTTTCAGCGTATTGTCACTTATTTTAATCCTATTTTAAATCCCATTATTTTATCATGTTCCTAATAAAATCTAGTTTTAAATTCAATTAATCATCTCAGCACAGTGTACAAGTGCTTCATTGGGGTTCTTTCTCTCTAGTTCAATCATTTAATTCTGCCCCATTAGCACCTACACACATCTATCCCATATTATATTACAGCAGTAGCGGGGGTCTCTCTATACAGTTCATTATCTCTCTACGGTCCCCCCCTTGGGAGTTTCCCTCCGGTGGATATCGGTGATCCGTCGGATTTGCCGGTGTCGTTTTCTGCTCATCCATGGTGACGTCAGTTGCAGCAGAGTATTACTCAAACATGCGCGTTTAAATACTCCCCTTGTGAGTGCAAGTTATTGTGACCTTTTAACTTTGTATTAAATTGTTTTTAGTTACACTATGGAGCGGGCATCTCTCTCGCTCTCTCAGCCATATCCATACATATCTATACACGCACTTTTTGCACTTTTTTTTCTCAATATAATATAATAATTATTAGGGCACTTCTGGTAAAACAACCTGTTTCAACTGCACTGTAGCTTATACAGAGCACTTTAAGTGCTTCTTAAATTTTTAACACATTGGGCGCCACCTGTCACAAATGTCAAATATTAAAAATACACAAATACATAGTATTACAGTGGTATGCTAGATTCACTCTCCCTTCCAGCTTCTGACCACACACTCTTCTCTCCCACTTCTCCCCACATGCTCTTCTCCTCAACAGATTCTCTACATGTCCCCCCTGCTTCCACTATCACTCTACTCCCCCTTCTCGCTCTATTTCTCTTCCCCCCCTCCCTCTTACCATGCTGATTACGGGGCCATGGTGCCAGAGGAGCAGAGCAGATGAGCTTGGGTGAGGAGAGAGACCAGAGCACAGCGGGCGAGGTGGCACACCGGTGCGCAGGGACGGCGACACACCGCCGCCGGATCCCACACGAAGGCTAACCCGGGCACTACTATTGGCCCCGCAAGCCTCACGACAGTTCCTGCTACAGTCAAGTGCAGGAGCAGCATGGAAAAGGCAGAGGCAGCACAGGCTCCTCCCCCAATGCCGGCTCTTCCCTTATGTCCTGGCAAGAGACATGGCGGTGCTGCCGCCCCATGCTGCCCCACCGTCCTGGTCTGCGGGTCAGATGGACGTATTCCCCGGGCCGCATGCAACCTTATGTTTGACAGCCCTAGACTAATGCTAGCCTCATCATTGCATTCGTATTATGTTACCGAAGGCGTGCATATCATTTTTGCTAACCCAACTTTCAGTCTTGAGGGAGGGAACAAATATCTGAGACATGCATCCCAGACAGTCTGCCATCTTTATTATTGGTTTATACGTCTAATTTTGCCCGCCACAAGTATATATTTTTTTACCCTTATGAATAACATAACATTTTGATCATCATACATTATTAAACCTGTAAGGAACCGGAATGTGCCCTCCGTCATCATCTTTTGTCTGCTAACCAGAACCGTCTCTGGAATTTACACCCCGCCCTTGACGATAACCTAGATATCAGGTCAAATCTCCGGTACATCTTTCACCAGTCACTATAAACATGTCGCTTTTTCATTGTTTTATTGGCCCATTAATGCAAAGACATGTTGACACCGGAAACCTCACAGGAGAAAGAAAAAAAAATGTATTTTTTAAAATTAAAGTTAACCTCATGGTTGCTGTATTGTCAACAACTGATTAGGTTAAAGGCGTTAAATTGACAGCCCCTTTCTATGATAAAACGAAAACATTGTTATATCCTTCTGCCCCGTAGTGTCCCCCCCAAGGCAGAGTCTTTGAAAAATGGGGATATCCTAAAGGAGAGAGGGCACGACCGATATCAGAGGTAATCCCAGGTGTGCAAGAACAGAAATGTGCTAGTGGGATCTTATGAAACAGAAGTGTTCAAACAAAATGCAAGTGCAACAAGTGTTTAGGGATTGATTTCTTCACAAGATCCCTGAAATAATAATAATAATAATAATAATAATAATAATAATAATAATAATAAAATATATATTTATAATAATATATATATATATATTTATAAATATATATAATAATATATATATATAGATATATATATTATATATAGATTATAAGAAACACACCACACACACACGCCCCTCTCCCTCTCAGCTGTAAATACCCCAATCCCCCTCTGATTCGGAGGGGGACAGTGAAAACAGAACTCAATGGTGGTCAGGTATGTAACAGGCACCCTCCCCAACATAACTACAGTCATCCATATGCTTCTTGGAGTTGTGAATAAATACCAGATAAATAAGGACAGAATAGAATTACAAGCCGTGTCATTTATCATTTCCAAAGTGAAAATGACAGTCGGCCAGAGAAAATCTTTACAAAACAATTTATTCTACCAGTCTCATCAGATATCCCATTTATGAATACAGAAGGTTTCAATAGAAATAAATTTACCACTCCGCTTCCATTCGGATATGTACTGTAGCTATTGAACCGTTACCTTTTTTTTTTTTATTAAATAGCTTGCAATTGAATATTTAAAATGGTATCTGAGCAGCTGCTTTATGCTCTGATATTATACATTTTCATTGTCTTTTACTACATATAAATATAGCATTGTTATTAGAAAATATAGTGCACTAGATTGTCATCTTGGGAAATAGTTCTCCAAAAAATGTACATGACACGATTATTATCGTTTATTTGTGAGGCGCCAACCTATTCTGCACCGCGGTACTTAGTTATGTATAGGGCTCAACAAATAAGCTCGCCCATGGCGAGTAGCTATTACCAGCCGACAAGTAGCATGGTGAGAACACATTACCAAACACATGGTCACACACAAACACACAAGAACTTCCGGGACCGAGAGAAGCGGCGACAAACATGAACCTGCTGCCCGCCAACCCGGACGGGAACAGACTACTGTATGCAACCAGGACCACTGTGAGAACCCAGAGGGTGTGGGGGGTGGTGAGAGAATCGGAGGGAGAACTGGGGGTGTGGAGTGGGGAAGGAGATCCGCTTTCTTGTCTGTATTTTTGTTAGTTAGATTCAGGATTGTTTCTGTGACATGTGAGTGTGCTGAGCACCAGTGCAGCTACCAGCTCTAGTAAAGTCTACCAGAGCTCATATTCAAAATAAAAAAATACACTTTTTTAGGGGGCAGGTCCCTTTCTTGTCTGGCGAGTAGCGTTTTGCATAATTTGTGGAGCCCTGGTTATGTATATTACAAAAACAAACCGTTACATAAAAGGTGAGGATAAACATGCACAAACAGATACAAAGAGGTAATGAGGGCCCTGCTCATGAGTTTACACTCGAGGGAATGAGGGACAATGTTGAAACAAGAGGGCAAGGTGCCTGCTTATTGTAGGATGAAGGTGTGGTTGAGGTTACAACATGGCCCGGTCTGACAGCTGAAGTCATTAAGGTTTTTGGGGGGAATGGGGAGGGGGAAGATGTTACATACGGTGGAGATTGGTTCAGCCACACAGCTGGTCCTAATGGGGTTGGAGGGCAGTTGGATGTTGGAGGTATGCAGAGTACGCTTCCTGGAATTCCAGAGAGAATGGGGAAGCACAGGAGAAGTCTCGTGGGAGGGAGGGAGAGGAGGTAGTAAGGTGGGAGGGAAGGCAGAGGTCATGGATGGGCATAACGTAGGGGGGTGCAGGTATGCATTTGTGGATGAGGGCTGAGATAAGGAGGGGGCAGTGTCGCAAGAGTTTTGTAAGCCATTACTACGGTTTTAAATGTAATTTGAGAGGCTATGGGAAGCCAGTGTAGGGATATGTGGAGTGGTGAGGGAGCGGTGAGGGAGCAGTGAGGGAGGTCTAGCACGATGTACAATGAATGTTCCCCCAGATAACATTTCCTGTTACTTTTTTACATTGTGTGTTTTTTTATTTGTAATAGGTTTGAGCAGGCGGATCTCCGCAGCTGAATCACAATAGATTTCAGCTCCACGACCCCCTGCTCCCAGAGATACTTCCCTCTGTAGGCGGTGCCAGTATCTGTCTCAAATTGAAAAATGTCCTTGTCACCCAGGTGAATCGGAAGCCGCAAAGGATGACGTCACGACTTCCTATTGGCCCTCGTGACCCGCGACATTTAAGTCGCTATTACGAGAACCTAAACTAGCTCAGTCTATCTATATCTAATATCTATCCATCTAATATCTATCCACCTAATAGCCATCTAATATCTACCCATCCAATATCTAATATCTCCTCCTACTCCTACCGTGCACCCCAAAACTGGAACAACCAACTGGAGACTCTCACATCCACCACCAGCTTAAGTTCTTTCAAATCTAAGGCTGTCTCACATTTTAATCTGGTCTGTAACTGTTTCATACGCTCATAACATATATTTTCTTTAACTGTGCACGCAATGTCTTGTATATAATGTATACCCTGTCCATTTATGTAACTGTACTTGTAACCATGTATTATTTGTCTAAAACTCTGTGCCCAGGACATACTTGAAAACGAGAGGTAACTCTCAATGTATTACTTCCTGGTAAAATATTTTATAAATAAATAATAAATAAATCTATCATGTAATATCTATCTAATATCCAATATCTATCCAATATCCAATATTCTCTATATCTATATATACATATTTTTGTAGTCTATTAAAAACATATCTCCTAAAGATAAAAATACAACAGGGCAGTACCACAAAGGACCAATAATAGTGTTAATGGATCAATTAAATCTGAGACCGATGTCAAGAATGATGTACAGTATAATTTATTTAACATTAGCAGGGAACATCTTCACATCTTTAACAATGCATATGCATTTAATAACATCTGAACAAAACTACATTTTCAATTAAAAAAACTTATAATTTCTATGCATGTTCGTTTCTGGTGCCCGGGGTACGATAATTTTGATTGGAGACACTGGAAGGGTGAAGTAGATTGAGACTCACCAATAATCACTCTGGCTACTGCTTTTTCCATAACCGTATGCACCTGCCATTACCTCATGGCTGCCATCTTAAACCTCAAGTGAGAAACAGGAAGTTGGACGTGTGCGCAAAGCAGCACAGGGATATAAAATGAATCCAAAAGCAGCAGCCTGCACTGAAGGTGTTTTTTTCCCCTCGCTTTCTGCGCTATCCATGCTCTTAAAATATTTAGTGTCTGGAAGGTTAAAATGGAGCTCTCTCTCCACAGAGCCCAACACAGGCTAAAGGCTACCATGGTAACCTCAGGAAGCTAGATATTCTGACATTTGTAACACCAATACAAACTTTTTTTTATATATAAACAGGACAGGCACCTTTAAATATAGGCTTCTGTGGGGTGCTGCATAAATACATTCTTCCTGTATCATACAGAAGAAAATAAAGGTTTCTGTGACAGAAGAAAATAAAGGTTTCTCAATGCTCTTCTTGGGACATACCAGCCAGACGGGATTCTGGGAATAGTAAATGTATTACAAAACACAGTGTGTGAAAGTGTGATTAGCTTGTTATCCGGAAATCTGGCCTGGCGTCCCCAGAACAGGCTTAATAGCATCATGTGTACCGCTCCACTAGTGCATAGATGCATCTTGCACATATTAAACATTTATTTTAAAAAAATAAGTACAGTATGTAGTCCATCTTTACGTTTCCCATATGGCAGCGATCCCCAACAGGGCATTCAGGAGACCTCCACGAGTTCATGAGGGGTCTCAAAGGGGTTCAGCAAAAAAAAAAGCTATATGTAATGGTGGATCCCTGAGCCCGTGTGGGGACTGCACACTTAGTAAGCCGCTTAACTGCCCCTTCGCGTGGGTGTTTTACCGGCCAATCACGGCAGCAGCTTCCCTCGCACCATGCTTTGCCCCCACAGCAGCAAGGCATTGTGGGGCGTGACTTTGGAGGCTCCCGCAGTAATAGACAGCTATACCACCCGTTGCTGTCTGCACAAACGGAGGTGCAATTTGAGGCCTTATTAAACGTGTGTCCCCCACACACTACACTGCCTTTTTGTTAGCAGTAGTTTTGTTAGCAGTAGTCCGCCAAGTAGGCAAGGAGGATTTATTAGTACGGGGGTCGTACAATGTAAAAAAGGCTGGAAGCGGCTGCTATATGGTAAACTTGCTTCCACAGCGATTCCAACTCCAAATCGCAGAATTAAGAACATTAAAAAACAAACACCCTTATGTGGTATACGTTTGCACGCCTCCCTGCTGTCAAAGGCATTACATTGAAAAAGGTCACAAATAAATCCTTCCTCTAAATTAGCATTTTCACACATTCATTTGCCAGAAGGAAGGATAAATGGACATCTGACAGCTGCCTGGGCCAGGCGATTTAATGCACAGGGGTTTGGTCTTCAGAACGCACTGAAGCTCTGCAGCAGCTACATTATTTAGAAACGGAAATAGATTTAGGGAGCTTATTTGGGAAAATGGGCTGATAGAAATGTGCTCAGAACGCCTTGTTTTATCGTTTGAGAACATACTGTACAGAGGATATTTAATAGACAAAGCATGAGGGAAATCAATCATTTCCATATATTTTTTTACTTCTTCCTGTATCCACTACCTTTTCCACTAAACATGTTTTTGTAATGATCATTTCAAAAACATGTTTAGTCGACCTGTAGTGGATACAGGAATATGTTAAAAATATATGGCTAGGGCAGATATGTGGTTAAGAAAATCGGTGTTGTTATTTATGTTTTGTATAACAAGATTACATTTTATGACAGTAGAATCATAAATCTGCTTTCTCTGGATCAGTATATAGTATCATTACAAACGGTATAGTACACAATCAGTGGGAAATGCCTGCAGTTGGAACCTACACACGTCACTGTAATGACCGGCATGGTATGGTTATGCAGAAGGAAGGAAGAAGCCAAATGTTCACAGTCTCACGGAATTCCTGGGATGACTAAACGCTTTGGAACCAGAGGTCTGCTTGTGGATGAGGGATATAATCACCGAAAAATTGGTACTGCACATCTTAATAGTTTGGGTGCCATTTGGTGAAGTCAGAGAGAGACGGCAAAAACCATGCATGCAACACGATTTAATCAACATTTATATTATGTATGTATATCTTTATATAGCACCATTTAATGTGCATAGCGCTTCACAGCAGTAATACACGTGACGTAATAGAACACCTGAGAATAAGCGCTTCAGACATAGGTGACATTAGGAAAAGGAGTCCCTGCCCCAAAGAGCTTACAATCCAAGTAAGAAGAACGTAGAGACAGTAGGAGGGCGTTCTGGTAAGAGCGTCAGCAAGGGGCCATGGTTGATATATGAGGTGTATAGTATCAGCCACGGATCTACCATATGATTCGCTAAGGTTTTATGGTGGGTCTTAAAGGTGGATAGAGAGGGTGCTAGTCGGGTATTGAGGGGAAGGACATTCCAGAGGTGTGAGGCAGTGAGTGAGAGGTTGAAGACAGGAGCGGGCTTTAGATACAAAAAGGGGCAGAGAGAAAACATCCTTGAGCAGAACGCAAGAGTCGGCATGGTATATAAACGAGAAATTAGGACTGAGATGTAAGGAGGGGGCAGAAGAGTGTAAAGCCTTAAAAGTGAGAATGGTATGTGTAATACAGGATGATAGAAAGCCAGGAGAGGGATTTCAGCAGTACAGACGCCGAGACAGATTTAGAAGAGAGTAAAGTGATTCTAGCAGCAGCGTTTAGGTTAGATTGTAGGGGAGACAGGTGAGAGGCAGAAAGGCAAGACAGCCGGAGGTCACAATATTCAAGACGGGAGTGAACGAGTCAGAGTTTTAGCAGTAGAGGGACAGAGGAAATGACGAATCTTTGCAATGTAACAGAGGGAAAAAACACAGGTTATAGCTACATTGTGAATTTAAGAGGACAATGTGAAGGAAGAGTCAAATGTGACCCCTAGGCAGCGTGCTTGTGAAACTGGGTGTATGATAACAGCATTATAGAAGGGGGCAGTAGGGCCAGGCTTGGGAGGAAGTATGAGCTCCATTTTTGACATGTTAAGTTTGAGTCGATGGAGGGCCAATCCATATGATTATTTTATACAGTATACATTATTATTTCTATTTGATACAAATGTGACAGCTCCAAGCCAAGTGTCATCACATTTATAGACAAAGATCAAGATTTAGGTTACACAAAAATGTAGTGTTAAGCTTAAGAGATGATACACTGCACAGAAACATTCCATGTAAGATAATGTAATCGTATACATGGTCTTCCAACTAATACAATTACCCACCACGAGACTCTACAATTATATTAAAGGAAAGAGATGTACTGTGGGTTGCATTACTTTTTAGCGGAGCAACAGACAAGTTGTTTGTAGAGTAAATCACACGTACGCAGAGTTTACAAAACCTTTCTGCACCTGTACTGTAGCAGCATAGCTTGAAGGAAATATCTATCTGCAGTGAGAAAGGGTAGGGATAAAACAATATGGCCACTAGAACTTTAAACTACATCAAAATAAAAGGAAACGATGAGATGCTCAAAACATAAGCTAAGGATTTTAATTGCCAAATGATGCTTAAGAATATAAGATAGAAATGTCTGTAAATATCATGTATAACCCTGTTTATTTAATGTAACCATGTATTGTCATCATAACTCTGTGCCCAGAGCATACATTAAAACGAGAGGTAACTCAATATATTACTTCTTGGTAAAACATTTTATAAATAAATATATGATAATACTATACAACTCACAGAGAAAAGATTTCTGAATTAGAATATTCAACAGCAATAATATAAATTGAATCACAAATCAGAGATACATTATTGATAAAATACCTGGCTTTCCGATCGACGTGTTGTGTGTTATAGGTAGTGAGATACAATAAGTAGCTCCTGAAGAATGTGCACCAGGGGAACGGAGATAAAGTAGGTCTGCAGATCAAACGCTGAAGTCAGCACTATCGGAATTGCTGGCACAAAAGCATCGCTAACGAGAACTGTACTGTACAGCCCTTCAGGTTGTATTATAAGATCAAGACTGATTGCTACAACACAGAGATCATTTACCAGAAGCAGGCTAACCAAGATTGAATTTATTTGCTACAACACTAATGCCAAACCTGTAGGGCAAACATTGGATATAACAGTGTCCTGTATAAGCCTTTAGTATATAAGGGAAACAGATGTCAAAGCAGAAGTACCAGCTACACTTTCAATTTTGCTCCTTGTTTTTAAAACTTACCTAACGTGGCCGACAGTCACTCTTTTTGAAATATACTGTACTGACAGGGGTGGATAAAAGTCTTAAATACTTAGGAGCCAGACAGAATTTTTGGGAGCCAGCATTTTGCTAGCCGTGTGGGGGGGGAGGGGGGGAGTTGCGGGGTCAGCGACTCCACTGCAACCGAATGGGACATTTCGTCATGGCCCTTTAGCCGCAGACTATTTGCCACTGGAATCCCCACCGCTGGCCGCTTCTAAGGCAAGTTTTATTACTGGTTAGGGCCGGGGTCTGCAACCTCTCAAGGAAGAAGAGCCATTTTATAAAAAAAGTCTTTCTCCAAAATATTCCGGGAGCCGCAACGCATGCATGAATATTACACCCCGACAAACACATACACATACATATACTGTGCAAACACTAACAGGTATATACTGTATAAGCATTAACATACAACACATGCATGAATATTACACCCCGACAAACACATACACATACATATACTGTGCACACACTAACTGGTATATACTGTATAAGCATTAACATACAACACATGCATGAATATTACACCCCCGAACAAACACATACACATACATATACTGTGCCACACTAACAGGTATATACTGTTAAGCATTAACATACACACAGCATGAATATTACACACCCCGACAAACACTAACACATACATATACTGTGCAAACACTAACAGGTATATACTGTATAAGCATTAACATACAACACATGCATGAATATTACACCCCCAACACATACACTACATATACTGTGCAAACACACTAACAGGTATATACTGTATAAGCATTACATACAACCATGCATAAATATTACACCCCCACAAACACATACACATACATATACTGTGCACACACTAACAGGTATATACTGTATAAGCATTAACATACAACACATGCATGAATATTACACCCCCACAAACACATACACATACATATACTGTGCACACACTAACTGGTATATACTGTATAAGCATTAACATACACGCATGCATGAATATTACAACAACCCCACAAACACATACACATACATTACTGGTGCAAACACTAACAGTATATATACTGTATAAGCAAACATACACCATGCATGAATATTACACCCCCCACAAAAACACATACACATACATATACTGTGCACACACTAACTGGTATATACTGTATAACATTAACATACAGCGCTGCATGAATAATTACACCCCGACAAACCACACATATACTGTGCACACACTAACAGGTATATACTGTATAGCATTAACATGCACACATGCATGAATATTACACCCCCACAACACATACATATACTGTGCACACACTAATAGGTATATCACTGTTAAAAGACAAAGAACAAGCGCAAAACGCAAATCGTGAAGTATATATCAAAATCAGTTTTAGTGTTAAAAAAAGGTAATTATTCTGCGTACACAAAAATAGAACGAAGCGTTTCGTGTATCAATAACACCAGTTACCACACACAGCTGCATCATAGTTGACATAGAACGGTTTCGCCCAGTACTGGATCACAGCACTCTCTAGATGTCATCTGATTTTCGTGGCTGGTGTTCGTCACCAGTGTCCCAGTCGGCTTCCCGATCACCCGTGTTGCAGGAACTCTGTTGGCGCCTCTGTGGGTAATGGTAAAGAAGGATCTTACTTCAAAGACACACTATGTGTGTGTAGAGACACAGTTTCTGAGTCCACTCAAACAAAGTATCATTATTCCGATACAATTCCTGTTTCAGGCGTCTGTGCCTGAAGTCCGTCAGCTGATAGTGAGCTTCTGTCTACGCGCATACGTGTGACGTCACACGAGGGGCGTACCTCCAACAGGGACACCCGAGCGGTATAACGGTGATACACGAAAAAAAGGGGTTTGTGCTGATAACTAAGCAACAAAACTGTTAGGGAATAATAGTAAATGGCAAAAAGGTACCAATAAAGCAATAATCCTACGCGTTTCGTAGCTAGATGCTACTTCTCAGGGATAATTCATTATCATTACCCCTGACCACTATATACAGACACATCCCCCTCATTGGACAGCTAATTAAAGACCAGGATCCAAATCAAGTGTACTGAATAGTGAATGGTTATGGTATTGAATTACATGTTTGTAAATATAGAACGGCTATGAGAAACATAGTGTGTCACGTCACTTTTGAAATATCACCAAAAGATCCCTCTTCATTAACATTCAAGGCATTAAACATGTTCCTTGTAATAGAAGGGGAGGGGATAGATTAAAGCTTATTCTGCTCAGGATCATATTGGATTCACAAATTAGATTGTATGGCCCCTAAGGGGTTAAACGAAGACCTGGATGTTTGTGCTTTTTATTAATGCGTGTGTGAAATGTTTGGTATATTCTCTGGTCTTTTTGACCTTTGGTAATTCAGCCTCCATTGAACAAGCACAGCGATCAATTATTGTCATTTAATAATGGTTTAGTTTATTAAGTTTACATCTCAATAATATGTTTCTCTTTTTTCTTCTTTCTTTCCACAAGTTTGTTTTTGTATTAATAAAGATATGTTATAGTTAATCAAATGTATTTCCATGTAATTCAATACCATACCCATTCACTATTTCAGTACACTTGATTGGATCCTGGTCTTAATTAGCTGACCAATGAGGGAGGATTTGTCTGTATATAGTGGTCATGGGTAATGATATTAATTTATCCCTGAAGAAGTACATCTAGCTACGAACAGCGTAGGATTATTGCTTTTATTGGTACCTTTAATCCTATTACTATTATTCCCTAACAGTTTTTGTTGCTTAGTTATCACACAAACCCCTTTTTTTTCGTGTATCACCCGTATACCGCTCGGGTTCCCCTGTTGGAGGTACGCCCCCTCGTGTGACGTCACACGTGTATACGCTTAGCGAACGTCACTATCAGCTGACGGACTCTCAGGCACAGACGCCTGAAACGCAATTGTATCCTGGAATACTGATACTTTTGTTGAGTGGACTCAGAAACTGTGTCTCTTTACAACACACTAGTGTGTCTTTTGAAGTAGATACTTCTTTACCATTACCACGGAGGCGCCACAGAGTTCCTGCAACACGTGATTGGGAGCCGACCGGACACCTGGTGACGAGCCACAGCCACGAAATCAAGAACAAACACATACACATACATATACTGTGCACACACTAACTGGTATATACTGTATAAGCATTAACATACAGCGCATGCATGAATATTACACCCCCACAAACACATACACATACATATACTGTGCAAACACTAACAGGTATATACTGTATAAGCATTAACATACAACACATGCACTGATATGTACACCCCCACCAACAAATACACATACATTACTGGGCACACACAACAGGTATATACTGTATAAGCATTAACATACAACACATGCATGAATATTACACCCCCACAAACACATACACATACATATACTGTGCACACACTAACTGGTATATACTGTATAAGCATTAACATACAGCGCATGCATGAATATTACACCCCCACAAACACATACACATACATACTGTGCAAACACTAAAGGTATATACTGTATAAGCATTAACATACAACACATGCATGAATATTACACCCCGACAAACACATACACATACATATACTGTGCACACACTAACTGGTATATACTGTATAAGCATTAACATACAGCGCATGCATGAATATTACACCCCGACAAACACATACATATACTGTGCACACACTAACAGGTATATACTGTATAAGCATTAACATGCAACACATGCATGAATATTACACCCCCACAAACACATACATATACTGTGCACACACTAATAGGTATATACTGTATAAAAAAGACAAAGAACAAGCGCAAAACGCAAATCGTGAAGTATATCAAAATCAGTTTTAGTGTTAAAAAAAGGGTAAGTATTCTGCGTACATCAAAATAATAGAACAGAAGCGTTTCGTGTATCAATACACAAGTTACCACACAGCTGGCATCATAGTTGACGATAGAACGAGTTTCCCCAGGTAACTGGATCACAGCACTCTCTAGATGTCATCTGATTTCGTGGCTGTGGTTCGTCACCAGTGTCCCAGTCGGCTCCCGATCACGTGTTGCAGGAACTCTGTTGGCGCCTCTGTGGTAATGGTAAAGAAGTATCTTACTTCAAAAGACACACTATGTGTGTGTAGAGACACAGTTTCTGAGTCCACTCAAACAAAGTATCAGTATTCCAGGATACAATTGCCTGTTTCAGGCGTCTGTGCCTGAGAGTCCGTCAGCTGATAGTGACGTTCTGCTACGCGCATACGTGTGACGTCACACGAGGGGCGTACCTCCAACAGGGGACACCCGAGCGGTATAGCGGTGATACACGAAAAAAAGGGGTTTGTGCTGATAACTAAGCAACAAAACTGTTAGGGAATAATAGTAATAGGCATAAAAGGTACCAATAAAAGCAATAATCCTACGCGTTTCGTAGCTAGATGCTACTTCTTCAGGGATAAATTCATTATCATTACCCATGACCACTATATACAGACACATCCCCCCTCATTGGACAGCTAATTAAGACCAGGATCCAAATCAAGTGTACTGAAATAGTGAATGGGTATGGTATTGAATTACATGTTTGTAATATTAAGAACGGCTATGAGAAACATAGTGTGTCACGTCACTTTTTGAAATATCACCAAAAAGATCCCTCTTCATTAACATTCAAGGGCATTAAACATGTTCCTTGTAATAGAAGGGGAGGGGATAGAATTAAAGCTTTATCTGCTCAGGAATCATATTGGATTCACAAATTAGATTGTATGGCCCCTAAGGGGTTAAACGAAGACCTGGATGTTTGGGCTTTTTATTAAGCTGTGTGTGAAATGTTTGGTATATTCTCTGGTCTTTTTGACCTTTGGTAATTCAGCTCCATTGAACAAGCACAGCGATCAATTATTGTCATTTAATAAGTGGTTTAGTTTATTAAGTTTACATACTCAATAATATGTTTCTCTTTTTTCTTCTTTTTCCACAGAGTTTGTTTGTATTTTAATAAAGATATGTTATGTAGTTAATCAAATGTATTTCCATGTAATTCAATACCATACCCATTCACTATTTCAGTACACTTGATTGGATCCTGGTCTTAATTAGCTGACCAATGAGGGAGGATGTGTCTGTATATAGTGGTCATGGGTAATGATAATTAATTTATCCCTGAAGAAGTAGCATCTAGCTACGAAACACGTAGGATTATTGCTTTTATTGGTACCTTTAATGCCTATTACTATTATTCCCTAACAGTTTTGTTGCTTAGTTATCAGCACAAACCCCTTTTTTTCGTGTATCACCGCTATACCGCTCGGGTGTCCCCTGTTGGAGGTACGCCCCTCGTGTGACGTCACACGTATACGCGTAGCAGAACGTCACTATCAGCTGACGGACTCTCAGGCACAGACGCCTGAAACAGGCAATTGTATCCTGGAATACTGATACTTTGTTTGAGTGGACTCAGAAACTGTGTCTCTTTACACACATAGTGTGTCTTTTGAAGTAAGATACTTCTTTACCATTACCACGGAGGCGCCAACAGAGTTCCTGCAACACGTGATTGGGAGCCGACCGGGACACTGGTGACGAGCCACAGCCACGAAATCAGAGGACACCTAGAGAGTGCTGAGATCCAGTTACCTGGGGAAACTCCTATCGTCAACTATGATGCCAGCTGTGTGGTAACTTGTGTATTGATACACGAAACGCTTATGTTCTATTATTTTGATGTACGCAGAATACTTACCCTTTTTTAACACTAAAACTGATTTTGATATACTTCACGATTTGCGTTTTGCGCTTGTTTTTTGTCTTTTGTCTCTAGTTTTTGGGAGTGCTGAGCCACTCTGTCACTGTAGCAGCATACGCAACACACCAATTATATATGGTTTTAAATAATTTTTTGTCACTTCCACAGTAGGGTTGTGCTTGAAACCATTGTTTGAGTAATTTATTAAGGAGGGTTCACACCAAGTAGTGGTATTATTTTTGATATTGATCTTTCAACACAATTGGGTTGTTTTTTGGGTTGCGCACTTTATTTTGTTATTTACTATATACGCATTAACATACAACACATGCATTAACATACAACACATGCATGAATATTACACCCCCACACACACATACATATACTGTACACACCAATAGGTATATTCTGTATATGCATTAACATACAACACATGCATGAATATTACACCTCCACAAACACATACATATACATATACATATACTGTGCCCACAATAATAGGTATATACTGAATAAGCATTAACATACGACAAAATATGTGGGGGAATAAAATGCATCTTACAATAATAAGTCCCTTTATTTAGTTTTTTCCATTGTTTTTCTGTACAAAAGTGTCTTTTACAAATACACAGTCGATACATACACTACCCCCCCCCCACCCCAAAACACACCTTCCCCCACCCCCAAATACACCACAGGACAGTGAGGGAGAGAGACAGCAGCTGGGGTTCGGCAACCTGCAGAGAGGCGCAAGTAGCAGCGGAAAGAGCCACATGCGGCTCAGGTGGTCGCAGGTTGCCGACCCCTGGGGAAGGGGGTAAATTTAAGGGGTTTTAGCCGTTAGGGGATTCATTTAAGGGGTTGTAGGTGGCCTTAGGGTAGGGGGTGCACATACCGTAGCGGCCGGCGGCCGCAGCAACCAGCGGCGGTGTCAGTCGTGGCGGCCATTTTGTTCTGGCAAAAACAGCCACGGCCAAATATCCTAGACCGCCACTGCCCTTCCCACCTGTTGGCGGTTCTGTCACTGTGTATGTGTGTGTCAGGGTGTATCTGTGACACACACACGCAGACACTCCTCCCCTATCCCAGTGTGCATGAAGTGCAGGGAGGGCTCCGACTAGCCTTTGGAGTGGCCTCTTATGCTAATTTCATTTAAAAGGTGCTCAAGCAGCCAAGTAAGGTAGTGGAAATATCTATGGTACAGGTGTTCAAAATGATTATACCCAACAAATGTGTAAGGAATTATAGCTCTTTAAATGTAGCCAAAATGATCACACTTGTGGCCCTTCTTCCCCCCTTCCCCACCACCCCAAAAAAAAAGTATCAGGCTCCTTTGGAAAACGAGTTCAAAAGCCCTGATAATGTATTCGAGTTATAAGCCCCAATTTACATAAAGACCACCTGTTCATCAGATATATTTTAATCTCGAGTGCCCGACATCAGATGCGGCAGCAGCAGGATGCAACTCAATTCTGCGCTCCCGTACGCACACCGTCTGCTTTGTAGATATTCTTTACTGAACCGAATCACCTGCAATCAAACGCTTCAACCTTCTGCGCACACATTCACATATATTGTTGGCCTTGAAGAAGGGAAACGGCATATGCCAAATAAATTCAGACACACACAGTATGAACTAAAAGCCAAACCCCCACCAGCACGAGACAGAAATGGGGCCGGTGCCGTTATCTTCAGACACCTAACAAATCATGAAGAAGATTATTCTACAGCATGGACCGTATGTGCGGTGCTGTGCGTGGTCGGCTAGGACTGGCCAACTCCAGTCCTCAAGGGCCACCAACAGGTGATGTTTTAAGGATATCCCTGGTTCAGCACAGGTGGCTCAGTCATAACTGAGCCACCTGTGCTGAAGCAGGGATAGCTTTAAAACGTCACCTGTGGGTGGGCCCTTGAAGACTGGTGTTGGCCAGTCCTGTAGTAGACCAACAGAAATGCAACAAATACCCTTTTATCAGTGAGCTAATGAGCAGCCCCGGTGACTTGAGGATTTATCCCTGAGTAGAAAGTGAATGTGCTCCCACTTCAGAGGTCAGCAGCCAAAGCACAAGACTCATTTGCCAAAAACGGTCAATTTAAAGCCGCAATCCACGCTTTTCCACGGATTTTTTTTCCAAATATTTATTTTTTTTAAACTTATTTAAGCAGGGGGTCTCCAGGGCTGAACCCCATTATTTTCAGCTCCAGGGACCCCCTGCTGCGGGAGAAACTTACCTCAGAAGTAGGTCGCCTTAACGGCAATGCAATTAATTATCTACGGTGCCGATCGATCGGAGAAGATCCTGCTTCCCAGGGCACCCAATATGGCGGCTTATTTTAAAAGAGGGTGTTGTGGCTTCCTAAATAGTTACTATAGCAACCCAAGGAAGCTTAATACAGGCAGTCCTCGGTTATCCGACACAATGCGTTACTCAAAATGGCGTTGGATAGCGAAACGTTGTAAAGCGAATCACGCTTTCCCATAGGAACTCTGTTTAAATGAAAGGTTCCGTTCCTGAAGGCATTTTTAACACTAAAATACACCAAATATTTTACACAGGCAATAAGATATGCAGCACACACATAAATTATATAGAGTCTTTATACTGTATTATATATTAATATAACATAATTAAATAATTATATATATAGGATAATATATTAATCAGTATAATAATATATATTATGCTCTTAAGACGCTTTGCAACGTTGTTTATGTGCTATGGTGTATATATATATATATATACACACATATACACAAACAACGTTGCAAAGCGTCGTAAAAGCGTTGGATAAGCCGTTTTGGCGTTGTAAAAATGAACATAGGTATGCATTGCATAGCGTTGGATAAGCCATTCGTTGTAAAGCGAAGCATTGTAAAACGAGGACTGCCTGTACATTAAAAATCATTACAAAGGGGATAGAGTGAAGAAAAAAAAAAATGCAGAATTACCTAATACTACAGAACTGATTTATGAAACTAACAAATAGGATTTGAAATTAAATGCCGTTTTGAGGCACAGTACCTTATAAATAACCTCAATTAAACACAGAAGCTTGACCTACTGTGTACAACACCAGACATTCTCACAAAGAAACAAAACCTATTGATAAAGCAAGTGGCAAGAAGGAAAGAACTGGAAATGCGTATTGTCAAAGTGCTTTTTAGTTATAAGAGATCAAATTATCTTGCTCCGAAAATGTTAAATGTTCATCTCTGCACTGCCAATCCATAAGGTAACAGACAGGATAATGCCCGGGCTCAGAGATGTCCGGGGGCACGCTCTCGCTAAAAGGTTCAAAAACCCTTTAAAGAAATGGCCTTTGCTTCATGCAAAACATCACACATTAAATGCGACGGGAGTTCCATCATTTCCTCCTTTCTTGAACTTTGCTTAAAAGGGACAATTTCATGCATTGGCCAGATAAGTAAAAACACAACTTATCAAGTGAACTGGTTTCCTTGGAAACCTTCATATTTACATAGGAGATGAGATGGGGGGGAAAAAAAACTATACATTTGTATTGACAGATTGATCCAGAGGAAGGCAAACAAAAAAACCCTAGTGAAACCTCCAATTATGTCTCATAAGGGCAAAAGTGAAGACTGCAAAATGCTCCAAAGCATCTGTTTACCAAGGAATCCTTAAGTTTAAAAAAAATATTGACATTTGTGTGAATTATTCTTAACCTTTTCGCTGCCGGCAGCAGAGTTTCACTGCGCAAGCAGCATTTGCAAGCATGTGATCGGTCCTAAATTGTGTAAGGTAGTAGAATCAGAGCAGGATGTAATTTCTCTCCAGAAGGACTTGGGTAGACTGGAAACTTGGGCAGGTAAATGGCAGATGAGGATTAATACAGATAAATGTAAGGTTATGCATTTGGGATGCGAGAATAAAAACAGGCGACTTACAAATTAAATGGGGATAAATTGGGGGAATCCTTAATGGAGAAGGATTTAGGAGTGCTCGTAGACAGCAGGCTTGGCAATAGTGCCCAAAGTCATGCAGTAGCTGCAAAGGCAAACAAGATCTTATCTTGCATCAAACGGGCAATGGATGGAAGTAAACATAATTATACCCCTCTATAAAGCATTAGTAAGACAACACATGGAATTCAATATTGAACACCAGTCCATTAAAAGAAAAAAGAAAGACATTATGGAACTAGAGAGAGAGTGCAGAGAAGAGCCACCAAGATAATGAAGGAGATGAAAATTTTGACTTATGAGGAGAGGCTAGCTAAATTAGATTTATTTACATTAGAACAGAGGCGTCTAAGAGGGGATATGATAACAATATACAAATATATTCGGGCATAATACAAAGAGCTTTCAAAAGAACTGTTCATCCCACGGGCAGTACAGAGGACTCTGGGCCATCCCTTAAGGTTGGAGGAAAGGAAATTTCACCAGCAACAAAGGAAAGGGTTCTTTACAGTAAGGGCAGTTAAAATGTGGAACTCATTACCCATGGAGACTGTGATAGCAGATACAATAGATATCTTCAAAACAAAAGTTGGACATCTTTTTTTAGAAAGGAAAGGTATACAGGGATATACCAAATAAGTAAACATGGGAAGGATGTTGATCCAGGGAGTAATCTTTTTGCCAAAATTTGGAGTCAGGAAGGAATTTATTTTCCCCTTATGAGATATCATTGGATGATATGTCACTGGGGTTTTTGTTTGCCTTCCTCTGGATCAATATGCTGTAAGTATAGATATAGGATAAAGTATCTGACGTCTAAATTTAGCATAGGTTGAACTTGATGGACGCATGTCTTTTTTCAACCTCATCTACTACTAATGTATAGAGAGTCAATGACCGTGTCACACTAGGGGAAAAAAAATTATATTTTCCCAGGTATGCAAGACCGGCCGGTAATCAGTATAACAGACATACCTGAGAACATAAATCCAAACAACAATATCTCAATACACACCATGCACATAAGGGGAAAAGAAGATGTAAATCTGGTAATAAGCACATAGATAAATGAATAATGAATAAACGTCAACGGATATAAGGGAGACAAAAAACAAAAAACAAACAGGGAGCTCACGGTGTGCAGTGTTGAGCTTGCGCCAGAGGCAACGCTTAGAATTTAGACCAAAATTTCCATTTGTGTTGGTGAAAAAGCATCTAGATGATACTACAGACATGTGGAAAAAGGTTTTTGTGGTCAGACGAGACAAACCATTTTACTTTTTGGTCTAAATTCCAAGTGTTGCGTCTGGTGCCAGCCCAACAATGCACATCAACCAGTAAACACCATCCCAACTGCCAAGCATGGCGGTGGGAACATCCTGTTATGAGAATGCTTCTCTTCAGCTGGGACGCTGGTCAGGATAGAGGGGAGAATGGATAGTGTCAAGTACAGCCGAATCCTTGAAAAAAAAAAAATAAAAAATAACTGGTTAGTCAGCCAGGACTGTGAAACTTGGGAGGAAATTCATATTTCAGCAGGACAATGACTCGAAGTACAAAGCCAAAGCCACACTGAAGTGATTGAACAAGAAGATAATTAATGTTCGTGAACGGAATAGTCAAAGTCCTGACTTAAATCCAATCGAAACATTTAAGACGAGACTTGAAAATTGTAGTCCATCCCCAACAAAATTAGCAGAACTGAATCAATTATCCCGGAAAGAACATGGGGGGGAAAAAATCACCATCCTTCTGTGCCAAGCTAGTAGAGAAACCTATCCAAACAGACTCATACTATAGCAGTAATTGCTGTAAAGGATGCTTAAAAAAGTACTGGCTTAAGGGGCTGAATACTTATGCAACCAGTACACTTCACTGTCCCCACCACACCCCCCACCCCTTTGCTGACATTTAACCTCCTCATATAACAGTGTTCAGTTTAACCACTACATCTTTGTAGCTTTCAATAAGAATACTTTACGTGTAAATCAACAATTTGTGAGATTGTTGGTAGTGGGTGAATACTTCTGCAAACCACTGTATATACAACACACACACACACAAAAATCTCACAAGGTTGTTATTACAGACCCTGTTATTTTTCAAAGCTTGTACATCATAAACCATTGTTACTCAAAAAAATAAAAAATGTCAAAAAAAAGCTCCTGCCATTTTTTCCCCCACATACAATAAGGGGTCCTTACAACTATAATGATTTCCTGTCTAGCTTCCGCAGAAAGAGTCAATCACCCTTAAAAGAGAAAGTAGTGCCGATTTGTGAAAAACCTTTTTTATTTTTCGACGTGCCGAGAAATTCTTATCAGATAATTATCCTTCTGAACTTTCAGCTGCTTGGTCAATGAAGGCATCATAATTACTCTCCAAACCAGGGCGAGGGCAGTGACGTGAAGGAATTCGCCCCTTCCACAACCAGCATTATCACAAATCATTAGGTACACATGGCAACTACGCTCCAAAACGTTTGGTTACCATGGAAACATTTGAAGTTGAAAAACAGATTTAATACAGTCACGTTTTAACTCACTTAATAGCGCCCTTCTCCCCCTCTCCAATGGTGGTATTTTAAATCCCGATGCTCTGTTCAGGAGATACAATTTTTACATTTAACCCAATAACCCTGGGGTTCTCAACTCCAGTCCTCAAGACCCACTCAATAGGTCAAGTTTTCAGGATATCCCCGCTTCAGCACAGGTGGCTCAATCTTTGACGGAGCCTCTGATTTGAGCCACCGGTGCTGAATCTGGGATATCCTGAAAACCTGACCTGGTTGGGAGGGGCGGGGGGAGGGGAGTTCTTGAGGCCTGGAGCTGAAAACCTCTGCAAACACATCCTTCCTATTAGCATGTAGATGTACACTACTATAAAACACCTGAAAAGGATACTAGTAAGGTATCAAAGGCTTATTTATCTATAAAATGTTTTACCAGGAAGTAATACATTGAGTTATCTCTCGTTTTCACGTATGTCCTGGGCAGAGAGCTATGATGACAGGATACATGGTTACAAATACACGGTTACATTAGGTGAACAGGGTTATAAATTACCGGTAAATATGAAGACATTGTATGAACAGTTATAGAACAGATTACAAGGTGAGACAGCTTTAGTTTTGAAAGAACTTAGACTGGCGGCGGCTTTGAGCATTTTCCAGTGATGTGTGTTGTAGTTACATTAGAGCAGGGGAGGCGCAAAATTTTTTCCCTGCGCCCCCCTGCCAACAGTCCCCTCACTCCCGTGCCCCCCCCTAGCCTCCACTTACCTGCGCCATGACGTCACATTGCCATAGCAACATGACGTCACATGACCTCGCGGCGGCATTTTGACGCCGCGTTGCCATGGCGACGCAGAAAGAAGCCGCCGGAGCCAAGGTCAGTAAAGGCTTACAGAGGCCCTGCAGCTCCCCCGGCACTTAATTTAAGTGCCTTCGGGAAGCGTGGGCCTCTGTAAACCCCGCGCCCCACCCGCCGGCAATCTCGCGCCCCCCCTGGGGGTCGCGCCCCCCCAGTTTGCGCACTGCTGCATTAGAGGACAAAGCGGCGTATTGAATTGTAGACGGTGTCTAGTTTGGTAAGCCGAGTTTGGGGTGCTGTGCCACATACTATGTCTAGAACAGAAGGATAGCTGAGCACACCAAGAGAAATGCAATAATTTATAAAAAGTTCATTTTATTGACTGCAATCAGTCAATAAAAATGAACTTTTTATAAATTATTGCATTTCTTTTGGTGTGCTCAGCTTCCCTTCTGTTCTACATGCAGCTACCCAGACTAGGTTTTTTTCTGCTTGCAGCACCGACTACTATTCCTGTTTGTTGCTCTTGTTCCCATAGAGTTGGGGCATCCCAAGTTGCATTTAACTTGACTCTTGTGTGTTTAGCCACATACTATGTCCCCATAGTCTACAGTTGGAATTAGCATCTGCTGTGTTATGCGCTTCTTGCAGTTAATTCATTTGGTGGAACATCTCTTACTAATGTATTGTTGCACACTGGGAACCACTGGCCTAAAACTTATATAATGACGCACAACAAATTATTTTTATTAAGCGCAAACTCACTGACGCCTTAATAAACTTATTTTGCATTATTTTCAATAATCTACAACCATGAAAAAAAGCAGACGGAAAAAAAACAAAACATGGCAAAAGCACTTGCTTTATAAGGATATTTTCGGTGCACTGTGGCAGTAGAGCGATAAATTAAAGAAATGTATGTTTTGGCTAAATGAAATAAAATTGTGTTTCTTTCAGAATCATCGCAGTTATGCACCTCTGCTGCCAACATTTTATTCTGCAATCGTAACAGTGTGTGCACGGTCTTCTCTACCAGAGGAGAGAGGGGAGGAGAGGGAGCAGTGCGCGTGCACACACAGTGTGTGTGTTTAATACAAAAAAAACAGTGATCATCTTTAAACTTTTGCGAACACGTGACAGCACTCAAACATATATGAAAGAGGAGTCCTACTCTGACAGTCAGATCGTGCTCAGTGCAAACGCATTCGTTCTCCCATACAATAACAAGCAAAAAAGCCCATAACATTGCTACTAGCGTGCCAGATCTCAAGCCATGATAGCTAGGTCATGGGGCACTGAAAGGGTTAAGGGGTGCGATTCTTTATACAGAGTGTCTGCCTGCATTCTTTCTGAACCCCCCCCCCCCCCTCCTTCTCTAAATTGCGCAAAAAAAAAAAAACACGTTCACACCTCCTAGCCCCAGAATGGGAAACTATGAGCACAGCAAAGTATTTCCATTTTCCTGCTCGGTGCATCTGTTTTGGGAATTGGGGAAAGAATTCAGAGCAGCTACTTTGAGCACAGCATAACCACTAGACATATCTTCAAACATAGAATTAAGCGAAACAGTAGCATAGAAGATTTATTTATTGCCCCGAGACACTGAAAAATAAGTAACAACTTATTTTATCTGGTTTTCTGGCTTGTTTGACACCTGAATGAATACACATATTTGGGGGCATGTGTTTTGAGGAGAGTAGCCTTGTAAGGCAGGTGATGAATAGCTTACACAAGGAAGTCAATACCGAACAAGAGAAATAAAAGATGAAACAAAGCAATAAAATGCACAGAGCAATAGACTGTACATAATAACACAGTACATGGACTGAACAGATATGTACACACGCGCCCTGTCATCATAGCCAATGATGATATATACAAATGTTCAAAAACCGTGAACGCAAGGATAGAAATGGCTGGAATAAAGTAACAGTGAAAGCCTCTCACTGGGAGAATGTTCAAGGCCTAGGAGTTCCACCGACATGCTGCCTCCAGTGCCAGGGGATCGCTACCACAGTGACGCACTGGCACTGGCTCAAGCCCAACATCAGGAACATAAGAGGACGCTCTTCTCGTCTGTTACAAGTGCCTCCCAAGAGCTATGGATGTGGGCTGCCCTCAACACGAGCCATAATGCTATGACCAATCACTGCACGTCAGAAGGGCAATGAAAGTATATAAAAAGGTGCAGTCCTACTGAGCTCAACAAAAATAAACACGATACGTTCTGTCAACAATAGCTTACTGACCCAATTGTAATGAAGATCAAAAGCAATCATGTGGTTTCACTGTAGCTTAGGAAAGATTCTTACTATGAATTTAGGTTGCAAGTCAGTCACCCATAGTGACCCCCATCCCAGTAACAGTTTATGAGGAAATGTTGCATGCAACCTTATAATTAGGCATTCACTGACATGGTGGAAAGAATACCCTACACTTCTACGGCCGCGCGTCTAGTGCCCGCGACACGACGCGTGACGTCACCGCTAGCGAAAGTTGTATTCTGCTTTGCGGTGGCGGCGCAGGCGACCAGGCCATTGATTGGTTCAGGGGCTGTCACATTAGGCGTCAGCCCCTGAAAATATTCCCGGCTCCCAAAAAATCGCGTCGCAGTCGCGCTTACTATAAGCGCACGCGGCGGCGACAATGCATTTGTTTTCGGGCGACGTCGCATCGCCGGCACTATAAGCGCGGCCATAGAGTATAAGTAAATAGATCCATTTTACTTCCGGCCTAACTCGCACGCAAAAATGCAACATTGTGATTGGATAGAATATTGAGCGAGAAAGTACCGTTTTTTTTGAGGAAGAGAGCATTTGCCTTCTTGCAAAAAGGCCAACTGGCACCTTCCAGCCAGCTCCCCCTTTCTTTCTGTATCCCTGTACCAACAAGGATCCTGGATAGATCCTATTGGGATATAAACCAGGGTACGAGGAGGGGAGGGGACGGGACAAAGGAACCCTCGCTACTGCCTAGGCACTGGTGCTGGAATCAGGGGAAATGAATGAACAACAACTTGGGAGAAAAGGACCCCTATAATGAGAGCACTCAAGTATAGGTGATACTGGAAACTAATGGACCTGATGGAGAATCGTAACATGTAATGATGGGTAACTTAAAAACTATTTTATTAGGAGAAATCCTCAAATAAAATAAGGTTTATATGGATAGCCCTCTAACTAAGGTGATCCTAAACAAATGGCGAATTTAAAATATGGTAAGGGGATAGGAGAGGTAAGTCCTATAGGTGTAATAGGTGCTCCTAAAAGGCTTCGCTCACCTCTGATGAACCACAATGCTGATTACAAAGGTAAGTGTGTGGTAAGTATAAATGCTGTATATAGCTGCAACAGACAGAGACTAGGTGAAATGCTATATGAACACCCACAGTGCAGTAGTGACTCCAAGAGTCAAACAATGCCGTAGGACAGATGGGCACACATGTTTGCTAGCAGCCGAGAACCTAAAACTAACTAGTAATTCCAAGTCCAGTGCTGCGAGTCAGACAAGTTGGCAGGCAATAAGTGTCTGCCAAAGTGTCAGATGACAACGTCTTTTGCCCGGAGTCCTGTCTAATGCTAAACACACGTATTCCTAGCAACAATTGTGGACCAATATACAGGTAATGAAGACATCAGAGCAGACAGCACATAAACACTGTATAACTAAACAGTGTAGCAGACGGGATGAACACGGAGCCTCGACAAAGCATTCCCGCGAAACGTACGTCGGCAAGAGACGTACTGACGTCATAGGTGACGGCTCCCCGAGACCTCCGGGCCGCCACTACCGCATACCGCAGAAAATATAAGTATTCTTTTTACTGTAAAAGACTTGTTATGTACACAGACTCCCACAGTCCGTGTTCTTTTGGTAAAGGGTATAAGTGATATACTTGCTAAGAGGATTACTGATACAATTGTATCTAAGTGTTAGCACAAAAGATGCAAGTTCTGTGATACACTGATTGCAGACACATCCCGTCTGCTACACTGTTTGGTTATACAGTGTTTATGTGCGGTCTGCTCTGATGTCTTCATTACCTGTATATTGGTCCACAAATGTTTAGCATTAGACAGGACTCCGGGAAAAAGACGTTGTCATCTGACACTTTGGCAGACACTTATTGCCTGCCAACTTGTCTGACTCGCAGCACTGGACTTGGAATTACTAGTTAGTTTTAGGTTCTCGGCTGCTAGCAAACTGTGTGCCCATCTGTCCTAGGGCATTGTTTAACTCTTGGAGTCACTACTGCACTGTGGGTGTTCATATAGCATTTCACCAAGTCTCTCTCTGTTGCAGCTATATAGAGCATTTATACTTACCACACACTTACCTTTGTAATCAGCATTGTGGTTCATCAGAGGTGAGCGAAGCCTTTTAGGAGCACCTATTACACCTATAGGACTTACCTCTCCTATCCCCTTACCATATTTTAAATTCGCCATTTGTTTAGGATCACCTTAGTTAGAGGGCTATCCATATAAACCTTATTTTATTTGAGGATTTCTCCTAATAAAATTGTTTTTTAAATTACCCATGTTACGATTCTCCATCAGGTCCATTAGTTTCCAGTATCACCTATATTTGAGTGCTCTCATTATAGGGGTCCTTTTCTCCCAAGTTGTTGTAGATCCTATTGGGGTCTGAGCCATAGGAGAGACAACGACACTGAGGGGATCCTTGTATAACAGTTTCAAGGTTGTAAACTATTTATTGTATTTACCCCATTTAATATACTCGGAGGGAGCGCCCGGGTTTTTCCTGTTCTACCTTCCGGCCAGCAAACTGATCAGTAAGGGTGAGGTCACTGCTCATTCTTACCGACTCACAGCTAGCTCCCTGCTGACCAGCAGCACTGATTAATGCTTTAGGAAAACGTGCAGGGCTACAGGAGAGAGAGGCTTACAGCCATTACCCAGGATCTATTCATTGTACATTTGACAAAAAGAAGAATTTACTTCCACCTGCGTTTGGGATCATGGTCAATCTTATTAACCCCTTCAGTTCTTGAAGGACACGCAACAACCTGCAGTACCGCTGCGTGCACTTCAAGATCTGAAATGGTTAAGAATGCCACATTACACCTTCGAAACTTAAGGGGAAACCGATTTCTTGAAGCAGCGTTAAGGATTTGTATCCAACATGCTTTAAGGGCATTCCTTAGCGCAGGGGTGCGCAAACTGGGGGGGCGTGGGATTTTTTTGGGAGGGGCGCGGGCGGTTGCCGAGGCCCCGCGCTCTTCCCCAAGGCATTTAAATTAAATGCCATGGCAACGGGGTCATGTGACGTCACCCACGGCGTCATTTGACACCGGTAAAAAAGTAAGGGGGAGCGCAGCTCCAAAACGTTTGTACTCCCCTGCCTTAGCGTATTAATTCAATAAAATGGATGAACAGGCCGCGTTTGCCAGATGTACATGAATATAGCAATTTCCCAAGAAATTACTGTCATGAGGCGTTTGTTGCCATTTTAAACCACAGAGCAACACTTGAGAGGCTTGTCAAGATGCCAAGAAACCCTGAGAGAATAATTTCCCAGTAATCAACTTCTAGTCCATTTACTGTTCTGTACAGTACAAGACGGCTTCTTCGTGCCAGCGCTTCACTTCTCTGCCCGTCTCGCCAACGCTCACTACGTCGTCTTCTACTACTTTACAACCTATAGGTATACTGTACAAATACAGGACAAGTATTTCTCGTCTAAATTTAGCATAGGTTGAACTTGATGGGCATATATCTTTTTTCAACCTCATCTACTATGTACTGTAACTATGTAACATGTAACCTGGATTAGGATAGTTTAAGTGAGATGAAGGAAAGAAAATCATTTTGGTAAATACCACCAGAAAGTAGAGCAATACTGCCATTTCATAATAGTTAAAAGCTGCCGTTGCCAATCCTGACTGCTTACCAACGTCAGCAGGGTCACCCGTTGCGGGTCTGAAGAACCCCCCTCAGGAGTATAATCATTATATGTGTGTGTGTGTGTGTGTACCACCAACACCTGCTTTTTATACCCATATTCCTGATCGTATGAAACTCATAGTTGCAATAATAAAAACCTTTATCTAGTTAGTTCACACAGGGAGGAGATGGACGTTACCCTTTTCTTGGAGGAAATAATCCTCTTAAACTGATCTGTGAATTAAAAAAAACGTTCAAAACGTATTTGTGTTATACATATCATTGCCATTTGCTTGGATCCAAGCGGGAGCCAGCTTCAATAATTAATAACCCAACTGTTGGTGCCTGTGGCACAAGGAGATAAAATCACTTTCCTAAGGTTACAAGGAACAGACAATGAAGACATATCCTCCTGCTGCATTCTTCCCATCAGAATTTCTAATGATTTAACATCAGCTGCTACTACCTGTTGTGCAGTTTTCCATTCTGAACGCAAGATAACAGACTGTATTAAATGCTCTGCTGGATTAACAGACGACCATCACATCCATTAACCAGCTCTCTGCAACTCACAGAAAGATTTAAAGTGCTGCACAGTCTGTTATGGACAATTAACCTGTCCCTCTCCTCTCTCTTGGGACAGCCTTTGTCTTCCTTGGCCGAAAACAAGGATTTTTCAGAACACAAAAAAACTCGCCTATTACGTAGTGAACAAAAGCAAAAGGGCAAAAAAAAACAAAACCAAAAAAAAAAACTAGTTAAAATAACAGATGTCCTTTAAAAGTATCAGTTTCAGTAATGAAATGCAACATGTATTGTCCCTTCCTCTTAAAGAAGGGAACAGTCTCTTTTTTTCTTTTACATTACAAGTTTTACTTGTTATCTCTATTTAAATAACAGAAAATGTATACTACAACACGATCAGACTTTGGTGTTGTGTATTATACTGTCCGTCAATGCCAATACAGGCAAAAGAAGAAGCGTGAAGAATCCCTTGCATACGTCCAAACATCCCTTGATGAAGTGACCATGTGAGTCACGAAACGCGAAAGATTTTGGACATTGCTGGTGATGCTGGAGACCCTTTAACTGTACTGGCACTGTCCCCTTCACCTCGCGTCTCCTTTATTCTTTACTGACATCGATTCGGAACCACCGACGTCATCTGAGAGACGTCACTGGAGGTGCGCCGATTCCTCGGAGGTTCCCTCTGCTCGGGTTGTAAGCTCCGGTACTCAGCGTGTGAGTATTCAGATGCTTGGAGTCAGAACCACTTGAGAACAACTCCCGTGGGGAGACTAACCTTACGGAGCGACATCTGCATGACTAGAGAGGATGGCTCATCCAGATGAGATGGGCTCCCCGGTCTTCTACAGATCACCAGCTGCAATTGGATTGTGGAGCAGCAAATCCTGGCATTATCGTGGATATTACGGTTTTTAACCATTGCCTAAACGATTTGTTGCTGTACGTGCATCTTTTACCTATACATTTTACTTTTACATACTACACCAGCAGAAGTCTGCGCTTGTTTCTCTTCTCTCTATACGTCCAAACATGTATGTTTGGAACAATTGTTCTAAGTATGGGTTTTAGCGGCGCGGACATGTTAGATTAAACTGAATCGCTCTACACAAATGCAATATTATTCTGAAGATTGGCAAACATTTCTCTTATTAAGGAGCGGCTCAGGGAGTAAAGGCACCGACTCCGAAAACAACGACACTGAGTTTGAAGGAGAGGAGCCTGGTGCAAATCACGGTGTCAGCTCCTTGTGACCTTGGGCAAGTCACCAATTCCCATTGCCTCAAGCACCAAAATTAGATCGTAAACTCTATGGGGCAGATAATCATTGTGCCTGAAAAATTATATGCACAGCGCTGCGTACACAGTCAGCACTATAAAAAAAATGTGTTAACATACAATGAAAGTTATATTAGTGTGAAAGGTTGAGTCCCAGCCTTTATTTAAAGAAGCAGCAGCATCAGACCCTGAGAAGAATGAAAGAGGCTTTTGCTGTTCTCTGAACCTTCTTTTTATTAGGGATTCCACATTCAGGTGTACAACAAACAGTTCCCCCAGCGTGATGTCTCCAGCCACAAAATAGCCAGCAATATCTGCATTAGAACGTTTGCATCCTTTCACTGAAGTTCCACAGACATCCTCATATCACATAACAGCAATAAGGAGTGCAGAAAGAGACAACCTCATATCACATAGCAGCAACAAGGAGTGCAGCAGGCCCCAGGGAAAGAAACCACCTACCTTTTATTACTGGTTAATTAGGACACAACCAAATGAAGTAAACCACACAGGGGAGTTGTTACACAATTTGCAAACATAATAAACTTCACACAGCATACAATTTTCTATAGCAAGCCCCAAAACAAACAGTACCTTTTACAAACATCCCATGCATGTCTTTACTCTGCAAAATAAATGACATTCAGTATCACTTACTTTAATTCCCCCCCTCCATACCATGGTATAATCCACCCTGAATGGTATGCAGGAAGGAAACGCCCTTTTCCTTTTTAACAGAGACTGCCTGTGTAACATCAAACTGTGTTTAACTCCAACCAGACCTGTATTGTACTGACTGAGCTCAAGACACCACATTAAAGGTTAGTAAAGTTTCAGATAAAGGAAACAAAAAAAAAATCGCTGGGCCCAGCAAAAAAAAAGACAGAAACAGAATGAAAGAAAGATAAAGTGGTGCACTTGATGCCAGAAAGCAAACATGCATTTAACTTCTACAAAAGTGCAAGCAGCCCTGTCACAATTAGATTTTAGGTTTTGAGAGAATAGGGCTAAGAAAAATCATTCGGTTTTCAGCACCATACTTTTCCGCTCCAATAGTATTTTCTTTCAGCTGTTTTTGTTAATTACTTGTCCACAATCCATTGGAAACATACCCTTTATTATAGAGCTTATATATGGTAAGAAAAAAATTACAAGTTTTTTTTATTTTTATATAAAAAGAGTGAATAAGAATCAGAAGTTGTACAAATGTGACATTCCTGTCCTTTCCAGTCTGAACATTTAAACAACTAGAAAACGAGATTTTACTTGAGGAATCTATCCAGCTTTGCCATAAATGTCCTAACTAACCTTGAAATTGAAGTAAACTCAATAATCAGTTTTTAAGGAAGAGAACAATACAAGTCTAATCCTTGAAGCGATTCTGCATTCAGTCCTTTTGTTTATGATTTTCAATCCTTGTGGCCTAGGGCTTCTCAAAGACCGTTCCTCATCATGGACATCAATGTCACCAACCATGCAGAGGACCAACAAACTTAGTCTTGTACATCAGAATATTACAAAAACTGGTCGTGAAGCTGAAAAGTAGCCGGTCGCTGATCAAAGTCCAAGATATTCTCACTGCAGTTACTCAGCGGGGAGCCCCAGGCTCACTATCAAAGCAATTCAACATCAAATTCCAAGATCGCACACTGACAATGATTTTTAATCTTCGGAACAATGGAGCACCTAAACAAGACAGGTAATAGGGCTTTGTTGGCATCAGGAGTATGGAGCCCTCGGAGGAAACACGGAACCCCCAAAACAACGGGAGACTTATAACTTATATTGTGTTTAATGTTCACACTAAGGCAGTTCATGAAAAAGGCAAAACAAACAGGTATCTTTAAAGTCTGCACAGCTAGGTGCACAAAGTGAGGTAGCCAGGGAAAAACAAAGAGCAGGGGGAAAGAAGTGCAAGGTTAAAGAAGTGCAAGGAGAATAAAAAGCAAAACAAAAAAAAAGGTACCTGTAAAATCTGCAGAGCTAGATGCAAGGTAATATAATAGTAGCCAGGAAAAGACAAAGAGCAGGGGGCACGAGAATAGCCCGACGGCTGCTCAGGAACAAAAAGTTGACAAGCAACAACTAGCAGGCTGGTATTATATACAATACATGGGAGATTCTAGTTCCTACCAACCCTGGGTCTGATCTCGACTCCTCTGTGCACCCCTACAGGGAGTATTCCTGGAAGGAATCTGGACAGTTGGATAATGCCGGTATGGGTTATTGTAGCTGTTCTGGCGTTAACTGCCATTGACTTGAATGGGAGTTAACGCAGGAACAAGTGCGACAACACATACGGCACTTGATGCATGTGCCCCATTGAGACTTCTTATCTAGATTTCACACCAGTAAGACTTCATTCTGGCTTTCACATATTTAAATTGTGTTATTCTAAGTCTGTTCCTGGTTCACCCAGTTATCCAGTGAGCACGAGAAGGTATGTGAAGCCTAAACATAGCATTTCACAGCAGAACAGAACCCCTTGGCCCACCATGTCTGCCCATGTTCCTATCTGTTGCAAAACCCCAGTATATCCCAAGTTTAATAACAATTTATTGAGTGACAGAAAGCATTCAAATGTACTCCCTTATTTTTAAGAATTAAAAATTTCCCCCTATAGGGGCAAGGGTAATAAGTCTAAAAGTACACTCTTCAAACACATGAAACACAGAGATACATACAGTATGGGCAGGCATCTTTTAAGAAACATCAAAGTGACACATAACGGGATTCTTCTGCCTGCTCTCCAAAAAAAAAAAACGAATAGCCCACTAGTCATAACCGACATTAAGAAGACATCTACTCCCCGCCTCATACCTTTGGAATCCACTACCCTTTTTCTTTTATGAGAACATTAAGAACACCTAAAAAAAAGTAGGAAAATTAAAAAATGTATATGGGGTTGCGATATGCCTCGCACCGACAAAACTAAAATAACCACGTTACATACTGCCATGCCAACCCCGAAGAACACACCCTTTATTTTACACCACCAAACTGAAACCTGTATCACTATGCAAATATCGTAATGACAAATGAAAATTATTTTGGTCATGTAAAGGTGGAAACTACCATGAGGAGAGAGAGAAGAATGAGTGAGGCAAGTTATATTATTTAGTTATAGGACTACAATACATGCTAGAAACACTTTCTAGCAAGTGCTAGAATGTTTCCAGAAACATGAAATCCAAAGAACCTTCTGAAAATAATTATAAAAGCTCATAGATATGTACAGTAGGAAAAAGTTTGCAGGCGTGAGGTATTCATGCTGACACTCATCCAAAGTACTGAAATCACATGGCTGCAAAACTATGAATCACTGCTCAAACTACCCAGTTGACTTATCTATTGTACTGTATATCCTGAATTACATGCTGCCACCTCCTTTACTTACTGCTGCACAAGCAAAAAAGAATTAACTCCCCTTTCACACAAGCTTTTCAACATTTTTTTTTTTTTTTTTATAACTTCAAGTTTATTGGAATATTTTCAATATAAATAGCATCGCAATACAAATAACACGAACATTCACAGTATTACAGTCATGTACGATACTGCTACATTCTCCTTCTGGAGCCACAAGCGTTCATGCGTTGCACATGATATCTCTAAAACCAGTTGGGATATTTATGTAGGTTAAACTTGAGGGAACACAAAAAAAAAGTAAATTAAGGCGGGGGAGGGTGGGAAGGAAGGAAGGGGAGGGGGGGGGGCGCAGGCACGCTGCACTGCCACTTTCCCATAGGTGTTTTTTTCATTTTTTATACATGATGAGTATTGAGGAGTCTCCTAGAGCTAAACTACGTTCATTTCAGTTTCAGGGACCCACCGGTTCACAAGATCCTTGATGACAAAGTTACCAGCGTCTGCCCTCCAAGGGAAAACAAAATGGCCGTTCAAATCTGCCAAAACATGTATGCTAATAGCAAGCGACAACGTTATCAGCTGTAGCTTCCTACTGGACAGCCGTTTATACCCCAGTGCGGCAACCTGGAAGTGATACCGGTGACATCACAGCTAAATATCTTGGGAAGCAAGGGTTCCCGTAACTGAAATGAACAAGGTTGAGCAGCGGAGGGGTGAGTCAGGTAGGGAGGATTGCCGCTTTAAAAGGTAGATCCAATGGCACTTTTCCAATACACTCTGCTTGAGATTTGTCATCCCTTACCCCCAAAGCGTCGCCATTCGCTCCTGCAGTGAAAAGTCTAAAATAACAAGACTGTAGAAGGAACGCATGGTATCACGGATCTGATTTGGAAAACCTGCTAATCATGGAATACCACTATTCCAAAATAAAGAGAGAAGAAGGAGAAGGAGGAGGTGGTGCTGGTCTATTGACCTGCTCTTGGTCTGCTACTAATGGATTGTCAATAAAAACAATAGGTGTGAATTAGGAGCTCTTGTTGACCTCCATAAAACTGATGACAATGTGGTATACAGAAAGGGCACTGAATACAGATGACACAAAAAAACAAG
The DNA here is from genome assembly GCA_036426205.1 of Ascaphus truei. Classification (NCBI taxonomy): domain Eukaryota; kingdom Metazoa; phylum Chordata; class Amphibia; order Anura; family Ascaphidae; genus Ascaphus; species Ascaphus truei. The sequence continues at coordinate 26,022,736 of CM071568.1, read as the reverse complement.
GTCTGATCACTGGGATTTAGCAGTCACAAGGCACACGCAAATGTTGTACTGTATTCATTTACAAAACTCATATCATCCCACAATAGGAAACATCTAATGTAGTATTTGATCCCACTTTGTGATGCCATTGTGTGCCCTTTAAACCAACCACTTTAGGATGAGAGAAGTATCTAAGTCCCCATACGTGAGTGGGGGTCCCCTGAGAAAATATCCATCACGAGGGACATTTTCCCACAATTATTTACTCAAAGTTTAATCAATGTTATACTGCAATGTTTCACATGTGCCAAGTATTTAGTATATTTATATTAAAATAATTTTTAAAAATATATTCGCCTATTACAATAGTATTTTTATGTCCATAGGATATGGTGCCTTCGGTTCGGCAAACATACTGGTAATACATTTCCTAATGTTTCTTCAGTTCTTTAAAAAAAAAAGGTATAAAACCACTGATCTAGGTAGCTTCACGGGTAAGCAAGGGAGGGGAAGAAAATGTTGGATAAATCTCAACTGCTCAGAGATAATCACTCTTCAGAGCTTATCAAATAGAATGTAGGACACCTACTGTAGTTTGGTGAAAAATACTCATTGGAAACACTTTCTCACTGCTCTCTTCGATATTAAATACAGTTAAGCTGTCTGACTTTATTAGTGATACAATTAGCATTTAGTCACTACAGACATTATTGAATCTCGACGACGACCTCCAATGTCATTCATCTTAGTACCCACAACAGTTATGCCATTATTTTACTCTGCATCATACAAAAGAACAGAATTTCTCATACCACCAACTTTGTACAGGTGTCATAGTACCAATATAATCCCAGACTAATTTTCCAATTATTGCAGTTTTACTTCTAAAATTACTTTACTGTACCGATATTGTGCTTATTTTCACGTGTGCAATAGGCACTCAAAGTCCTACACAGTACACCAGTGGTACCCATTGCACTGGTTTGGAACCCCTGTGCTAGAAAAACCTCTGGCGATGCCAAGTTGCTGCACCAAGCCTTCAATAAGCTGCCCGCATGTTTCCATGGGACAAAACTCAAGCATGTTTTTGCTGCCCAGATTTATCAAACATAAAGGAGTGATGTGAAATTTTTCTTTGATACATCTGGATGTGTTATTGCAGCAAGGAAGGTTTGGTGCCTGGCTCCGAATAGAGATCCTGTATTTTATCCATGACATCCCAAAGCCCAGTGTTTATGTTGTGGGTGCCCCACTCACCTTGTGCTATAGCTATGGATTCAAATCGGTGTAGCTCCCGCAGCAGGCAGCTCCTCTCGGTGGCATGAAGGCTGTATATGAAGTCCCTGGCTCCTTGCCCTGTGTTCAGTGCCTCAATGGGCTCCTTCCCTGGGTGGGTGCCCAGAAGCCTGCAGCTTGGCATGGCTGAATTTCCCGGGCACCTCCTCTGGCCCACCCAAAGCCAGCTCCATGGCTTCATGGACACAGAGGGACGCAGGGCAGTCCGGCTCAACAAGGGCAGTATGGACATTGTCTTATGTGCCAAAGGGACCTGGCTACTGTTGTCCTATTGCAGTGTTCACAGATGTGTGTATCTGTCTCTGTAGAGACTTGATGCCGGTGCAGCGTATAGATTAACAATGAAACAGAACGGATGTATTACTATATATGTTATCATGTATAAATCCCTGGAAGGGCGTGCATAGATTAGCTTCAGTAGATGTATAAACCTAGCAGTTTAAGAAATAATGTTCATGGAAGTTTAGTGCTTAAGGAGCTACTGTTGTTATGGGCAGATGTGCAGATAGCAGCGTGAAATATAGTGAAGAATGGAGATCAGTCACATAGGTGCATAAATAACAGGAAGTATGTTATAAAAGGTATAGGCAGAAATAATATACTTAATTATCACTGCAACAGGACTTACAGGAAAATGCTGAGGAGAAACTACACAACCGGTAACTTACAATCAAAACTCCTGTGGTTATTATAAAGTATAAGGATAAATCATCATCAGGTGATGTCTATCCACGAAAAGGATTGTACGGGGTGCTACTTGCATCTACACCCCACACCCAGATAGTTCAAGTAAGGGAATGAGCTACAGATGTAAGAGAATCAATCACCTGCAAGGGTGAGAAGTAAATAAACTGCAGACAATGTAAGTGAAGCAGCCTGTTGCAGGTATGTGGATCACCTGCAGACACCATTTATATATAAATGCACATACCTACAAAATTACAGGTGTAATGTGCACAGCTGGGAGTGTGTGCCACTACCTAACACTACAGATGGGATACAGGAGTGCAGGTGCCTGACACTGCATGCACTGGGATAAGTGTGCACATACGTACATGCATGAGATTACATGTGCATGTATAGATATTATATATATATATATAGTAGGTGTATGGTAATGTATATTTCTGTGTGTGTGCAGAGTGTATATGAGAGCTGTGCACACAGCAGGGTGTGGATGTAGAAGTCAGTCTTGAGATCGGGTCCTGCACTCCCTGGGCTGTCACACACTCAGCGGGCGTTGCGCTGCATCCAATCCTCGGGTGTTTAGGGCGGGGGGTGCGGGTCACCATAAAAAAAAAAAGCTCCACCCAGAATCACACTCCTCACAACCGGCTACCGATCGCCTTCCAGCCCCCTTTCAACAAAGAAGCGCAGCGTGTTCCCGCGAGGAGAGAGCTGTCCCCGGGACCGGCAGGTCTGAGCGGCGGCGGCTGCGGCGTCCCAGGGAATGAGGCGGGGATTCCGCTCATGGAAGAATCCCAGCGCTGGCAGCTACTACGCAAGCGCAGCCCGGGGAGGTGCTGCTGATGGAGATGCGCGGGCACGAGGGGCGCTCCCTGGCAGTCGCGCGTGCGCAGTGGGTGCTACTGGAGGAAGGGGCGTTTGGGGGTCAAGCAAGTCTCTTTATGTTCCATTTTTTTTGTGGGGTTTCCTAATATTTCTTCTTTTTTTTTGTATAAAGATGTTGAGCAACTGTGCCCGTTTCGGAGGGAGGGAAGGGAGGACTCCTCTTCCTCCTAAATTTTACTTTTATGTCTGATGCACTTATTCCCATGATCTGTTATTTGTATTATTTGTTATTTATATGATTGTGACGTGTATTACTCTTGTGAAGCGCTATGTACATGTAGCCAGGTCCCCCCTCTGCCTGTGGCCCACCTCACCTTGCGGGTGCCGCCGAGCACAGTGGCGGACCCATCGGGGGGCTGATAGGAGCGTGTGTGGGTGGTTGCTGGGGGAGCTGTTGCGGCGGTGGTTGCGTGGCCGGGTGCCTCCGACGGCTCCCGTTGCAGGGCGTCGCCATGTTCTGTTGCCTCGCGCATGCGCAGTGAGGACCGAGGCGACGGGAGGCCCCTGTACTTCGCGCATGCGCAGTGATAAGCGCGCGAACCCGGACCAACCAGAAGAGGGCTCTAAGCAGGGACTACAAGTACATTTCGCGGGGTTTGAGCCCACGTTAGTCAGGACCCGGACAAGCTAGGGGTAGGAGGTTAGTGCAGGGGTCAGTGACCTACTGCATTAAGCCAGCAGACCCCTAGGTCCCAGTTAGGTCCTGAGCCACTGTGAAGTTTGTTGTGCTATAGGATAGGGACCCTGCCCCATTAGCTGTTTGATAGTCAGGGACACCGTGCTGAAGCAGTGCAGCCCTGCGAGGTGGGTACTGGGCTCAGAACGACACCAAAGACACAAATAGACTCCAGTTGATATTATCCACGCCGAAATTCACCCAACGCGGTGCGGAGGATGACATCGGATCGGGCGAAATCCCTGTCGTAGTCTGCGGAACCCGGGGTGGGAGCCCCGGGCAGGTATTATTCTTCAAGTGCACCAACACTTTACAGCAACGCAAGAAGCACACCTAAGGGTGGGGGGTATCACTTGGGGACACTTACGTGGAGAGTGGCAGTCCTGTTTTACACCCGTGTGAGTATCGTGATTGTTTCCTGTGAGGGCCTCCTCCCACTCCGTTGGGATCCCTCCCAGGTGGAGGTGCTGTACCCCGAGATATTTATATGTATGTACCCCAGGCTCCCCAAACGGAGGCTTAGGCTCCTGAGAGCCACACAGGTATACACAGCAGTAGTAGCGTCTGTATTCACAGGGAATACCCGTTACATACACTAATGGCGCTATATAAAGAAAGACATACAATACACTATGTTTTCTCTCTGGAAATATAATGTATATGTATAATATGTAGGGAGAAGGAGTGGCTCAGTGAGTAAAGACACTGACTGACACTGAGATTGCTGCAGGGGAGCCTGATTCAATTCCCGGTGTCGGCTCCTTGTGACCTTGGGCAAGTCACTTTATCTCCCTGTGCCTCAGGCACCAAGAACATAGATTGTAAGCTCCACGGGGCAGGGACCTGTGCCTGCAAAATGTCTCTGTAAAGCGCTGCGTACAATTAGCAGCGCTATACAAGAACATGCTATTATTATCCCTAGTCAATGTTAGGCTGGGGCCATGGTACTGCAGGCCGTGTGGAGCGCACGCAGAGCGAACTGACTGCCTTAAGGCAGTGTTCGCGTCCACGTGGCGTGCGTGATTTCTTGGCGCGAACCAGCTCTGTGACGCCCCTAAGAATGACCAACAGACCCGTCCACCATGGCCAGGGTGTGAGGATTCGCCATTCTGGCGGCTGGAGAACTTCCCCTCACCTGAGTACCCCTGCCATGACAGACGCCCAGGATGCATAATATCACGGTCCGGTTACATGCGCGCGCAGACTGCACGCAGTCAGTATGCCCTCCAACGGGTTCCGTCTCCAAGCTCCGCCCTCGCAAAGGCGTATGACGTATGCGTTCCTCCAGCCTCCCCAGTCTCCACTCCCGTGAAGGGCAGGCTTGGCGCGGGAGTGACGCGCGGTCCTGACTCCGCTCCCTGATCCCGCGCGCGGATCAGCACATGCTCGGTACCACCTCCAATCAGGCACGCTGTACAGGGAGACGTGGGCGGGTGACGTGCGAGCTGGTCGCCAGCCTGCCACGTCGGTGACGCGTGCGACACGTAGCTCCACCTGCGCTTCCAATCAGGCTGTGTCATAGGGCTCACCTGTGTGACCCAGCAGCCTATGGGATTCTCCATCTCTTGCTCTGCCCTGGCGCTCCATTGGTTGAAGGTCCTTTAAATAGCTGCCTTGCTCATTCACATTGCTGAGCATAACCTAGTGTGACGCCGTGCCTTGCTGCATTATGCCTTGTTCCTTCTGCTACAAGGAAAAATGATACCGGGCGCTTCTAATAGTGAAATTATTAACGTGATATAAATATAATAACTGAACTTCAAAAGTATATATGTATATATATATATGGAATAGAATATCCTTCACCAAAAAATGTGAAACATAAAAGTGAATAGTGAAATATAAATAAACAGCAGCTCTACACCCTTAAAGGACTGTCCAGGTCCAGAATTCTTGCGTTGTCTTCCAGGTAGGGGGAGCGCTCAGATCTCGAGATGATATACAGGGAAAAGAAGTGGAAGAAATAATAGTGCAGACCGTGTATATATATATATATGTGCAAACAATAGTCTCTAAATAGGTCTCACTCACAATAGGTTGAATAGTTACAGACGTGTCAGAGATCCATCTCTCTCTGACAGGAGCCCTTTTATAATGGAAGCCCTCTGATACTGGTAATACTAGAGCTGTACATCTGGTGGACTAGATGTGTCCATAAATGCTGAGTGTACCTCCCGAGGATGTGGTAAAAGAAAGAGAGCACACAATGGTATAGTACACAGGGGTATAATGTGGCACAAAAAACACACAGGTAATGCACTCACATTTGTACAAAGATTTCGGTACGTTGGAGAGGACCGTTGGTGACTCTTTGGGAGACGCCGGTGGTTCAGTCACTCAGAGATCCTTCCGCGTGCATCACATTCGGTGACGTCACTTCCTGTGACGCTGCGGTCAGGGCGGAAGACGGTGTCTACCGCTACGATCTCTACAGCTTACTTGCCAGCACCTCCTCACACCAATTCTCCCCAAACAGTGTCCTCCAACAGGCTGATCCTTCTGCTGCCTGACCCTGCTATGTTTACTGGACTCCGCTCTTCTCTCCTGACCTGGCTTACGTACGACCATTCTACTATCTCCAATCCTGACCTTGGCAAAGTACCCCAACGATCCGCTACTCTCCAATCCAGATCCGGCGAAGAATAATGACTATTCTACCTTCTGCACTCCTGATTCGGCTTGCAGGAGCATTCTACACTCTAGGCGTGCCCTCGCGGTTTGGGTTGGCGTTTATACAATTCCCTACCTCAGCCTCGCGGTCGCGTTTGGTTTGTGGTGAGCTACGCGTTACACAGGGAAAACACCCGCTTACCTTACAGCCTCCGCACGGGCAGAGGCACCATGGCCCCAGCCTTAGAGGAAGAGATCTCCAGCGTTTCCTCGCCAACCCTCTTTCCATATAGTGATTTAGCATTTTAACACGAGTACAATTTTTTTTTTAAAAAGCCTACCTGACCACCGTTGGGTTTGCCAGGTGACTTCTCCAAAAATACTGGACACAATGGCGAAAGGAGCGACGTGCTCGAGAACAGTCGGTGGGGAGGTGTGTTATTTATAAATAATCTAACTGTTAACGTCATTTTTTTCAATATTTCCCTCCAAGTGTGCACCAATTTGCTCCCATTTAATATTCTATATATATTTTTTTTTTTTTAGTTCTGGGGTGGGGTTTCCCTCCCAGAATGTTTTTATGAAATGGTGCAAACTTGGAGGGAAATTTTGAAACGGTCAGATCATTTATAGATAACATACAGGCCCACAGTGAGCAATACTGATCTTATTGCTCCTCTCCCACAATTTTTAAGATTGTTGCACCCCTCTTCACCCTCTCAACCCCCACCTGCTCTTACCCTCCCTTTATTATCTCTCTCATCCCCTGTCCCATCATTCTCCCTCACCCCCCTCCCTTCATCCTCTCACACACCCCTCCCTTCATCCTCTCACCAACCCTCTCTTCATCCTCTCTCGCCCCCCTCCTCTCAACCTATCCCCGCTCCTTGTCATTCTCGCCCCCCCCCCTCCCTGTCATTCTCACCCCCTCAGTTCCTGTCATTCACACCCCCTCCCTCCATGTCATTCTCACCCCCCTCCCTCCCTGTCATTCTCATCCCCCTGTCATTCTCACCCCCCTTGTCATTTTCCCCCTCTTCATTCTCACCCCATCCCCATCATTCTAACCCCCTTGTTATTACACACCCTCCATGTCATTCTCACCTCCCCCTGTCATTCTCCCCCTTCCCCCTCCTGTCATTCTCACCCACCGTGTCATTCTCATCCTCCCCCCTCAGTCATTTGTAACCGCCTCCCTCCCTGTCATTCTCATCCCCCCTATCCCTGTCATTCTCACCCCACCCTCCCAGTCATTCTCACCCCACCCTTCCTGTCATTCTCATCTTCCCCATCCCTTTCATTCTCACCCCCCTCCCTGTCATGATCGCCCCCTCTCTTTCATGATCACCCCCCTCCCTGTCACGAACCCCCTCCCTGTCATTCTCACCGCTCTCCCTCCCTGTCATTCTCACCCCAACGTCATTCTCATCCTCCCCCCTCCGCCATTTTTAACCGCCTCCCTCCCTGTCATTCTCATCCCCCCTCACTGTCATTCTCACTCTCTCTATCCCTGTCATTCTCACCCTCTCTATCCCTGTCATTCTCACCCCACCCTCCCAGTCATTCTCATCCTCCCCATCCCTTTCCTTCTCACCCCCCTCCCTGTCATGATCACCCCCTCTCTTTCATGATCACCCCCCCTCTTTCATGATCACCCCCCTCCCTGTCACACACACCCTCCCTGTCATTCTCACCCCCCTCGTTGTCATTCTCCCTCCCACTCCCTGTCATTCTCATTCCCCCGTCATTCCCACTTCCCCCCTACGTTATTCTCACCCCTCACTGTCATTCTCACTCCCCCTCCCTGTCATTCTCACCCCCCCTCGATATCACCCCTCCCTCCCTGTCATTCTCACCCCCTTGTCATTCACACCACCACGTTATTCTCCCCCCCCCCCCATCATTCTCACCCCGCTTCTCCCTGTCTTTCTCATCTCCCCCCTCCCTGTCATTCAAAAAAGGATGGGACCACCAGATTCTGCTTCAACTATAGGAGACTAACCCATTTGGCGCATACCCCATGGCCAGGATAGACCAGCTGGCAGGTGAAAACTACTTGACTATTATGGACTTGAGCAGAGGGTACTGGCAAATGCCCATGACGCCAGAGTCTCAAGAATGGTCCATGTTTATCACCCCCCTTTGAATTATATGATTTTCACGTCCAACGACTCGTGAATCATCTGTTAGAAGACCTAGAAGGAAGTGCTATAGCTTATCTGGATGATATTGCAGTATTTTCACGATTCCTGGAACAAGCATCAGATGCACTTGGCAGGGGTGCTGGATCGCATAAAAGCAGCAGGTCTGACCATAAAACCAGAGAAGTGCCAGATGGGAATGACTGAGGTACAGTACCTAGGACACTGTCCAAAGCCCGGCAAGGTAAATACCATTACTGCTTGGTCCAACCTAAGACTTAGAAACAGGTGTTGTCCTCTTTAGGTAATGGGGGGTACTACAGAAAGTTTGTCCCTCACTATAGTACCCTGGCTAAACCTCTGACAGACGACAAAAGGAAACTGCCCCCTTTACAGCCCTAACCTCGCTAACTCACATGTGTAACGCCCCCTTCCCCGACTCCTAAGGGTGTCACCTCTGTTAGTTGCAGAATATAGATACAGTTATATATGTACATGTTTAGTCTTTCAGGCCAACATAGATGGTGCGGCGTTGGTGCTGACTGGGTATGGATGAAAGTAGGAATATAAATGGGCGCCAAGAACTTTTATGAAACAAAGACATATTTATTGAATACAGTCCAGAAACACTTCAAAGTATATAGACAAAGATGAAGATGAAACAGCACAACATATGGCCAAATAGAATCTTTAGGGAATCATCCTCTGGTAGGTTCCAGGCCTACCCAGAGGAGGTACTTATCTTGGAAAATGTAGAAAGGATGGACTGGAAGCATCTTGCATGCAGTAGTTCACTGGGAACCTTCCGGTTTGGCCGATTCAGGTTACAGTATGGGCACCGGAATGAGACTGTCCTGCGCTTCGGTGGTTGGTCTCAGCACCCGTGGGTGTCAATGGAGTCACTAAGGGATAGAGAGTGAGGGTGCAATTGGGGACCTCTGCAGTAACCAGAGTTGGAGGGGAAAACCCTTACCTATATAAATACTCCGGTCTGGGTCCTGCTCTCCTCTGCTCTCTTGTATCCCGCGTGCAGCCTTCTGAAGAGATGAGTAGAAAGAAAGAAGATCCGGCGCCACTGTACGTGACAAACATCCAAGCTACTTCCGGGTAGATTGAAGAAACTTTATTGGCACATTACACATACAAGGCTACAGCACGATCTCCCCCTCAATGCGTTTCACGCTATGGAACAGCGCTTCGTCTTGGGTACGAGAGGCGCTGTTCCATAGCGGAAATGCGTTAAGGGGGGATCGATGGTTGTAGCCTTGTGTGTGTAATGTGCCAATAAAGTTTCTTCAATCTACCCGGAAGTAGCTTGGATGTTTGTCACGTACAGTGGCGCCGGATCTTCTTTCTTTCTACAGTATGGGCAACCCTATGTGAACTATGCTGCATACTTCTCATATAGACATGAGGTTCCTGATTCGCTCTACAGGCGCTTTCTTAAGAACAGAGGCACGTTACTAAACTCCAGAATAATTAAAGGTCAAAGACATAGCTAGCTGCAGACTAGTAACACATAAACCTATTTACATGATGTACATGAAAACCTCAGTTATAACAAGGAAGAACTGAACTCTGGGATACGGGCGTGGCTATATATACCCACATGTTTCCCACAATGACATCACTGGTGACCAGCCAAAATGGGAGAGGGCAGAACCTGGTGAGCCCACACAGTTAACCCCTTCTAGTAATTATCCCATTTAGTAGACAACCAAGAAGGAGCTACACCTGTGTTACAGGCCCATGACTTCACTAGGTGGTTTGTAGTACAGACTGACACTTCTAAGGCAGCGGTCCCAGTCTGCACTGTAGCACGTGCGCCCGGCGGGATGGCTGCACATGCACAGCGCTTCACCGCGATCTGCAGCGAGATGCAGGAGATTGTGACAGGGGGGGGGGGGATTTGCAGGGGCATGGCCATGACCTCACGCAGCTGGTTTTCCCTCATTGGCTGAACAGCTGGGGGGGCATGGCCCCCCTTCCACCGAGGCGTGCACTGTGACTCTGTCTGTGACCCTCTGCACTAGGCCAGATTTCCCCCCAGGCCCCGACTCACAATCATAGTTTGTGGCTGCTATAGGGACAGGCCCTTAGGTAGGGACCCTGCCCCATTAGCTATTTGAGTAGTTAGGGACACAGCTGCTAAGCAAGCCATCCCTGATAATTGTGGCCTGGGATCAGACCACACTGGAAGACACAGAGACTATCCTCACAGTGGGACACTCCCGCGGGATACCACCCCACGCGGAGGCGGACTCACCGCGGATGACATCGCTGGATCGGCGGATCCCCATCTGTTCTCCCGTCAGCGCGCCCGGGTGCTGGAGCACCCGGCAGGTACCTTTTTCAGCAAGTGCACCAACCACTACTAAACTTTCCATAGTGAGCCACATGGTCTCACACATTGGGGGTTGGGGTTGGGACACGGTGTGGACTAAACGGTGGTGGGTCACGCCAGTGCGGGGCTGAAGGGTAGTTGTACAATTAGTAATCTTTATAGAGCCGTTAAGATATGTTGGTCCTGCGAGGGGCTCCTCCCACTACGCTGGGATCCCTCTCAGGTGGATGCGCTGCACCGATCACGTTATTATTGCACTTTAGGCTCTCCGTGGCGGAGGCTCAGGCTCCTTGTGAGCCAACAGGTAAAGGCAGCACCAGTAGCCATCTTGTTTAGGGGGAAACAGGGCTACAGTAAGATATCCATTTATCCATCTGTAACCGGTGCTCCTCCACCCAACGGGAGAGTTCACTGCTACACAATGTTGTGGTGCTCACCTGCAGGTAATCAATGAAGGAGGCAGGGCACTGCGGATTTCTATTAAGCTATTTATTGCCAAGGAGTTGACGTTTCGACCTCAGAGGGCCTTTTTCAAAATGAATGGCACAATACAAAAGTTCACACAAAAACCTAATAAGTAGACCTACATGATCAATTAGTATATATAGGTGCATTGTTATTTAACAATATCACACTATGTTGTTTTATTTATCTCTTTCCATGTGCTGAGCGACGGCTGGATCCATCATTTCACATCCTTGGACTTTTTGGGGACTTTTTCAGCACTTTGTCACACCCATACAGTTGTATTCACATATGTTGTAATTTAATTAATTGCATCTTATTTGAGTGTTATTCACTTTATGTAGGTGTAAGGGCGCCCCTAATATCTGTTTTTTTTTTTGTATTATTTTATATAACTGCCTGCTTTAACTATATTGTATGTTTGTTGTAATATAAGTTTTCTGTACTATTTTTATACTATATGTACTGTCTCTAAATTAATCTAACACCTTTTGAAGAGAGTAACAGCATTTTTCAGACACATTTTGCTACAATAGGTTTTTGTGTGTTAATCACCATATTTCCAAGTAAATTGGAGACAGAGGACTCAAAGAGGTGAGACCTTAATATTATCCTTGGCGGTGGCAGTGAATTGCAGTGTAGTGCGATGGTTTCGGGGGGGGATATAGCTCATTTTAGGGACCCTGCAGCGAGATAAGTGGGTCAGCTGGATAGCTGGAGATATTAAACCTTGTATCTCTGTCCCAGAGGAGACATGGACTTTGTAGAATGTGTTTGTCTATGCTGTGTTGGACTTGGGCCGCGCTGCATCCGGCGGCGCGCACCTCTGCGTGCGCTTCACTCACCAGACCTGAGTTCCTCCCGAGCCAGCCCCAGTTCCACCTCGCTGCAAGCCTCGCTGCGCACTGTGATGTGTCAGCCAGCAGGGGATACATGAGGATCGTGATCCCAAGCGGCGACGCGTCACGTGGCCTCGCAGTGAGCCAATGAGGAGGGGAGCTGTCTCGAACTACGGGAGGGAAGTCTGTGCAGCCGTGCATAGCCACCCCCCCCCCCCCCCCTCGGGGCCCCGTTTCCAGGGGCCCCCGCGGGGGGGCGCCGGGAGTGAGAGAGGGGAGGGAGGGGCCAGCACGAAAGCCCCCCCCCCCCCCCCCCCCCCCCCCCCCGTTCCAGCTCCCGCTCCCTACAGATCACAGGTAGCGGTTAATTGCCTCTCACCGCGCCGCCTGCATGCAGTGCGGGCGCGCTGACTGAGGCAGCGGGGCCTCAGCCTTGGCTGTACAAGCAGGAGTTTCCTCGCCTGAATCGGTTTCACCGCACGTTGGAACGGTATTAAACCATGCCACATACACACGTCACATGCTCACACACGTGTGATGCTCGTGACAGCACCGCTTACTAAATATGGTCCTCAGTCCTAGACAGTCGATTATTTCAGGGATTTACATGTCAAAGTGCCCAGGATTAGAGATGGGCGAGCAAGTCCAAATCTGTTCCCCGGATTGTTTCAACCAAATCCAGACAGAGAGAAAGACAGAGACACTTTCAAATGTAGTAATGTCTCCAGTTGTATATATGCCGATGCCAATGTGTTTCAATCATTGATCTTGAATGCATAAGCTTCTCGTTTGGATTCCGGCTTTAATCACTTAAACAACTTTATTATATCTTCCCGGCTCCACTAATATATATACATCCGAAGAGTAATAGAATTGTTACTTAATCTCCTCTGCCGTCGGAGAAGTAAGTTCAGACCACGGCAGTGATGCCTTTTACCTTCCGTTGTGGAAGTAGAAAAGAGGTATGTAAATACAAGGTAAATATACCTGATGGATTTGGACTTATTGGAAACCTTCTGAATCCTTCCCAGTTTCCATGGCTTCAAAGATTGTAACACAGCCTTGTTAAATGTCACACTTATCCTATTACAATGTTGTTATCGAAGTCCAGAAAAAGACATTTGTGAAATGTAAAAGCTTGAACACTGTCAATTATTTCTTAGTGCATGTTTCTTATGTATCTAAGTTCCTATGCTTTAGTTCCAACACAGTTGTGTTTAGGAAATAGCCTGTTCATTCCACGAGAAGTGAGCTGGGGTGTGTTATTTAGCAATCTCCTTGAGTCTGGCCTTTTTTGTCAACCAGCCAATCTCTTACTACTCTGGTTTGCAAGTTGAAAGGGCTGAGGTTACAATTCTGCAGCCGCTTTGTATGCAGGCGTTTAATGATGTGCCAGTGTTCGTGTGCCGTGTTTTTATCTGGCTTAAGTTATATACTGTAGGTTCCTATGTACTTAGCAGTACTCCTCCATAAGACACCTTCCAGCACGTTTTAGTACATATGGCCCAGTTAAGTGAATGTGCTTTAGAGGCTCCCAGTTGTGACCTGCCTTCCTCATGGGGAAGGAACAACCCCCAACTCTAGGGCGGTCCTGCCCTTAAGTACTGCCAGAGGGCGGGAATCCCGTTGGCCCAGCCAGAACAGGATATGCCACCCCCTGCTGTCACTCAAGCACAGCACCAAGGATTAAGGGGGAAAACCCCATGATAACTACTGGCAAACCTGTGAACACCAAGGTTTACTGCCAGCCCATAGGGTAGATTTAGTAACCAGGGGGTTCCCAGTCACACTTCTTTTAAGATATAATTTTTCTTCAATTTATTTATTTTTTGGCAACTATTGTAGAGTTTTAGAACCCAATTGTATAAACTGCGATAGTGCCGATTGTACGCCATTGCAGTTTATAGAATACGTTTTGTTTAAGGCCTCCATTGGGTGTGAAAACAATGATTGCAGACAATGCTTTTCCTATTCTCCTGGTTTTCTTACATTACTGTGACCCTGCAGTGTTTGTGCTTTCTAATTTGTGATGTGACAGGCTCAGGAGTCACAGAGCTGTAATTATCTGCTCCTAGGAATCCTGTGGCCCAGAAGTCGGCCTCATTCTGCTCCAACATTACGTTTCAAATGACATATTCTATTTATTGCTGCCAGCTCAACGCCAACAATGGTCTCAGTTACTGTATATTCACATGAGCTGCTAATTATGGTTCAGTAACTTGTGCTTCTTGGGTAACTCAGCCCCTTCTCCCTTTGATCAAGACCAGAGCAGTCCAAACAATCTTCCACTGGCTGCATTGTTACTTAATCTGGATTATCACGTCCATGCAAATTCAAAATGGATTCTAATCCTGATTTCTTCAGTTATGGGTGTCTGTCTAAAGCAAGAGTGGCCAACTCCAGTCCTCAAGGGCCACCAACAGGTAGGGTTGTAAGGATATCTCTGCTTCGACACAGGTGGCCTCAATCAACGCGAACCAATTCAATGAGCCATCTGATGCTGAAGCAGGGATATCTTTAAAACCTAGGCCTCGTTGCCAGCTAGGCCATGCAGGACTGGGGTTAGGGGCTGCCGCCCTTTCCTTATGCCTCATTCTGGTTTTGTTTTTGTACCCGTGGCTAATAGCTTTCTCTACACTACCCGGTATGTCTATTCGCCCCCTTGTTGTTCCCTCTTGTTTCCGTCTCTTGTCCCCCCTCAAGTCCTGTTTACTGCCTTACCCGCCTCGCTGTTCTCTTTTGTATCCTTTTCTCTCTCGGACATGTCCACATTATCTTTGTCCAGCCATTTTCACTTTTTCCCCCTTGCGCATTACCCCCCTCCTTCCTTTCTTTGGCCTAAATACCGCAAACCACCCCATGTTTCTCTTTTCCTGCCCGCTCGGCCCTCCCTTTTTTTGCCCACTTGACTCCCTTATTTAGCCTCACTCACATCCACTCTTTTTATCATTTTAGTATACCTCTGTAGTTTCCTTATGTGTGACTGATTAGTACTGCACATGCAGCTTTATTAGAATACGTTTTGTTTTAGGCCTCCATGGGTGTGAAAACAATGATTGCAGACAATGCTTTCCTATTCTCCTGGTTTTTTACATTACTGTGACCCTGCAGTGTTTGTGCTTTCTAATTTGTGAATGTGTGACAGGCTCAGGAGTCACAGAGCTGTAATTATCTGCTCCTAGGAATCCTGTGGCCAGAAGTCCGGCCCTCATTCTGCTCCAACATTACGTGTTCAAAGACATATCTTATTTATTGCTGCCAGCTCAACGCCAACAATGGTCTCAGTTACTGTATATTCACATGAGCTGCTAATTATGGTTCAGTAACTTGTGCTTTTGGGTAACCAGCCCTTCTCCCTTTGATCAAGACCAGAGCAGTCCAAACAATCTTCCACTGCGGTGCATTGTTACTTAATCGGGATTTATCACGTCCATGCCAAATTCAAAAAGGATTCTAATCCTGATTTCTCAGTTATGGGTGTACTGTCCTAAGCAAGGTGGCCAACTCCAGTCCTCAAGGGCCACCAACAGGCCAGGTTTTAAAGATATCCCTGCTTCAGCACAGATGGCTCAGTCGTTGATTGAACCACCTGTGCTGAAGCAGAGATATCCTTACAACCTGACCTGTTGGTGGCCCTTGAGGACTGGAGTTGGCCACCCCTGTCTAAAGGGATAGGTTGGGTAGCTCTCCTGCCCTAGGATATTAACTCCTTATCCTCATCTTAATTGTTGTTCCTCGTTAGTGCTAAAATATAATTATGATGGCACAATTATACTTTTGTAGTCTTGAAGAGAGAGTCACACCGCAAGCTTAAAAATGGTGTATTAGTGTCATTGACTTCATTAAAAAGATGTATTCGCCCTTAAAGTAAACATTGTATTTATGTGTCATTAAATAATGGGTTTCCTGCACTCAAAAAATCAGCAAGTGATGAGAATTTGTCATCAGAAAAGTTTTACTGAAGATCGCATATCTCAGGGGAGCTCCACTCCACTCCACTCCTCAAGACCCCCAACAGGTCAGGTTTTCAGGATATCCCTGCTTCAGCACAAGTGGCTCAATCAGTCTCAGCTTCAGCACAGATGGCTCAATCAGTGCTCAGTCTGATTAAGCCACCTGGGATGTAGCTGGGATATACATGTAGTCCTGGTCTCCAGCGGCTCCTAGAGACCCACCTCCTTTGGGACAGCACGGTCGCGGGTGCCGCCGGAGCCAGCGACGGACCTGCCGGCTGCTTCCAAAGGTGGGGGCCGGAGCAGGGAGCGGTGAGAGCCTTAGGAGTCTCGGAGGCGCACCTGGCTAGCGGGGGCCGCCATTGCAAATATTCGCGCATGCGCAGTGATCGCACATGCGCAGAAAGCTCACAGGAGACAGGGAGAAGTCGCGCGAGTGCAGAAACAGGCAGGGAAAGGTTGCGGCGGCCATTAGGTGTTTGCGCATGCGTAGGAGAATCGCGCACGCGGCCCCAATGCTCAGACAGGCTCCCCAGAACTACAAATCCCATGGGGCATAGCGAGGGAGACACCAGGTGCCTGATAGTGGCCAATGAGGGCCAAGGATTCCCAGGCAAGGATAGAGATACATTTCATGGGCTTGTAATACGCAGTTCAGTTGGAGCTGGGAGCAGGAAGGGAAAGGAAGGGTGCAGTGAGAAAGTGGCTCCTGCACCAGGTAAGGTCCCCCAGATACAGGCCCAACTCCCCACCAGGTTAGTGGGTAATTGTTAAGGGACGGCCCAGGTTAGGGACCCTGCCCTTAGGTTCGTGCGTGGGTGCATTCTTGTCAGGTCACAGCGGTCAGTGCTGTGAGGGCTGACAAGAGATCACCGTGTAAGGTTGCAGTGCGTTGCTGCAGGGATTGGAAGGGTTAGGTAAGAGTGAGTAAGAGAGGACTCGGGTGGTACGGGAGAGGTAGTGTGGGTGCAGGGGGTCCGGGACCCACCTGCATAGGATAGGCTACCCCGTAGGCCAGTAGGAGTTTTCCCCTGAAGCCATTAAAGGTTGCTGTGCTGTAGGGACGGCCTATAGTACAGCGAGCATCATCACAGTTCACAAAGTTAGTTAGGGACTCCGCAGACGCTCTGTGCCCGTCCAGAGGGTTGGGCACCGATCATCATCGTTGCTGCCGAGGCTATCCGGGTGGGATCGTCCCGGATGGTAGTTCCTGTGTTCAACCGTCATCGGATCCTTTGTGAAGCTCCGTTGCAGGTCCGAGCACTGGAGTGCTCGGCAGGTAACCCTTATCAACAAGTGCACCAACGACCTTATTAGTTTCTAGTGACTGCGCAGTCACACATATCCTCTCTCTGAAAGAGTGCGGGACATTGTGTGGGGATTGTTGGACATGGGGTGGGATCACCCGGTGTAGGGGGAGCGTCCTGCGAGACGCAATAGTCAGTGTCTCCTCTAGAGAGGGACACCCGTTATTCTGTTGATGCTATATGGTTCCTATGTTCACCAGTAAAGGTGTTGGTTATTATACAAATGGTGTGCTGATTATTGTATGTGTCCTGCGAGGAACAATTCCCGCTCTGCTGGGAACCATCGCAGGTGGAGGCGCTGCACCGAGTACAGGGTTACTCTTAATACACCTACCCCAGGTTCCCCGTGGCGGAAGCTCAGCTCTCCTGGTTGCCAAACAGGTACCACACCACACAGAGAAGTAGTCAGAAATACCTACCCACCCCAATCTCACTTAGGGGGGGGGGGGAAAGAGGGCTACATACAGTACTACTGAAAACCTGACTTTTGGGGGAGTGGGGTGGGGAAGATGAAGAGGAACCGCCTCGAAACTAGTAGGGTGGTTTCTGATTGGTTATTGCAATACTGTGGGCGTAGAATGAACTAGTGTGAAGGAAAAGGAGAACTGGAGGAGTGTGCAGCACTAGCTCCAGCTCAAACCACTCTCTGTACCCAATCTTGCGATTACCGTTCGGCAAGCAGTGATGTCACGACGTGGTGACGTGGCGGCGCATCGTCCATCTGATGCGGAGGCACGGGGACATCTGAGATGCCACCGGACGGGTCAGTTGGGCAGACGCGCAAGCAGGAACGTGGGACTCCACACAAACACACTGCTATTGGACTGCAGCAACCACTATACCTTCTGCTCTTTATGCACAACGGTGTCTTGTAAGTGCATTTTTAATTATTGTGCCAAGTAAAGCCTTTAATACTGCACTATGAGGTGTGCGCTTCTCTGCTTTTTTTCTCTCTTTATAGTTTACTTGTGGAACGCCTGGGTTGCTTCCAGTTGAAAATAGCAGCACCCTCAAGATTGGACTTTTAAATCGCTATGGTTTTTATTCATTCATATTTATATGTGGAATTGATTTTGTTTGTACATGGTTTTTTAAGGCTGAACTAACCACATAGGTAATTGAGCGCCCCCAGCTGACTATTGTTTTCTATTTTTATACAGAAACTAATTTCAATATTAAATTAATTTTAATTATATATAACGGTGTTTCCCCCACCTGGTGGAAGATTTGGCCATTACTAGTTGTGTGGTGCATGATACCTGCTGGTAACAGGAGGGCTGAGTCGTCCGCTGCTGGTAGTGGGGACACAGGACTAGGCTTCTGGGGTTCATACCCCACATATCTCTTTAGCAGTGCAGCGCCTCCATCTGCCGTGGACTCAAGGAACTGAAGGTGATCTCCCATGGTAGAACTATTACCTCTCCCCCCAGCAAGGTCACGCACCAGGCAGGAGGTATATGCAAACAGGAATGGTTTATTACTCTTCTGTACAGTACAGGAACAACGGCAGACTTTTGCCCGATACAGTCTCACGGCTATCACTGAAGGATGGTCCCTGGACCGTCACTACAGGCCAAGGGCACCCGCAGCCATCCTAGCTCTTCTCCACCTCCCTAGCAGAGGCAGAGTTATGGTCCACACTCACTCTCCCCCGGAGGGAAGAGGATTGGAGAAGGCCCAATCTCAGCCTCTCCACTGTGTGACTGTGACGATTCAGGGGATTCCTTCCCCTCCTTGTCCCTCTGTCCCATCTCCTGTCAGTCCCTCTGCCCTTCCCCACTCCTGTCCTGTTCCATCTACCTCTCTGCCTCAGCGCATGCCCCGCAGGTCTCGCGCGCCCACGCGGTCCCCGAGCCCTCAGCGACGCTTCCCGTTCCCTGACTCCCGCGGTACCCACGTTACTTTCCCTGACTGAGCCGTCCACTCCGTTGCCTCCCTCCAGCGGGGTGCCCGCGGCTTGGCGCTCCGCGCGCCTGGTGACGCGGCCTGTGTGCGCGCTCCCTCAGCTCACAGAGGGCGCGCGCACACGCTCCTCCTCTGGGATCTTTCACCCTTCTGCTCCCTCCTCTCAGTCCCTGCGGGCCATCTCCGTGGCACAACCTGTGCACGCGCACCCCCAGCTTACAGAGGGCGCGCGCACACGCTCCTCTTATCTGGCCTGTCATGTTCCTGACTCCTCCTCCCAAACCCTGCAGGCCATTCCCCTGACTGCCTCTTCTGTCTCCTCCTCTTCTCTCCCTGACCTATCTCTGTTGTCTCCCACTTCTCTCTCTGCTCCTCCCCTCTCTCCTATTGGTGTGTCTTCCTTTATAACCCCTGTCTGTCCACTTCTTCCTCGCTCTGCATAGTTCCTGTTTCCCTGTGTGTGTTGACCTATGCTGTGCTCCCTCTGTGTCCCTGCTGTATCCTGCTCTTGTGTTTTACTTTGGATTTCTCTGTCTTTAACCCCTGCTCGTCCTGGACTACCCTGCTCTCTGTACCCCTTGAACCTTGCTACGAACTCTACCTTGCTGCTCTCTGGAACCCTCGAACCTGGCTTTGTACCCTGACGACTCAACCCTCTGGACTCCTGGACATTGGCACACGGACACGACCATTCTTATTCTATTACCAACGGACGTTGCAAGTATTAATAACAACTCTCTCAACAGGCCCAGCAACGCTATACCACACTCCGAGCTTGCTCCCACTGCTGTGGGTGTGTGGTGTAATACCGTTCCCACCTCAGTACTGGGGTCCTGCCAGGTCTGCGGGCATACAGGCGTGACAGTGACCTGCCTTCCTCAGTGGGGGATGGTACAACTACCGAATATGGGTGGTACCTGCCCTTAAGTACAGCCAGGAGGAGGGCACCAGGTCCGTCTCATAATTGGTCATGCCCAAGCCTGATGTCAACGCATCCCGCTGTCACTCAAGTGCAGTACCAAGGAGGGGGAAAACGCCATATCAACTACTGGCAAACTGATTGTACCAGGGTTTACTGCCAGCAAAAGGGCAGACTAGTAGCCATCAGGTGACCTGGCTACATATACTATTATAAACTATTTAATCATCAGCTATGTAAAAAAATTATTTATAATGTATGTTATATTTCTATGTGCTTGATATACTGCCGGTTTATATAACATATATTATATAGACAGGAAAACTGTGTAAATCAGTATAACCAGGGGATACATTTTAAGTTAAAAAGAAAAGCTGAACAGTAGCTTGATGATTAAGGGGAAAGAAAGCATGAGCTGATGACATTTTCTGCAGACTTTTATAGCAAACTTGGGGTAAATTAAATAATTTAGAGAAATGCATGATCACAAATGCTTTTCACAGTAAGTCAATAGATCCTGTAGCCGGCTGTAAAAATCTATAAAAGACAGAAAAGTCTGTGGTAATTCAACAATTAGTTGACATGTCATGGAAGCAAAAATAACTATCTTTATCCAGCAGCAATTACATACCAATTAAAGACCACTGTTGATTTGACCCTGACAGATATCTTGCAAACAATGGTTATGCTGCAAGTGATGCTGGTCTCAGTCAGTGTTAGGGGCTTAGGGCCTCATGCAGTAAGCGTCGATTATGTGAAATCGGCAATCTTACCGATTAGTCATGTTATTGGCGATTTTTCCTCTCCGTATGCAGTAAGTGCCGAATACATTCAAAATCAACCCGAAAACCAATCCGCCCACTCTCACGATGATTAGCCGATCACACACAGGTGTATCGGCGTGCGTGGCGGGGTGCTGTTAGGTTGCCCAATCACAAATCTTGTTGAATCAGGCGAAACAAGCATGTATTGGATAGCGCGCCATATTTAAAGGCAACGTGTACTGCTAATCATTCTCTGTGTTGTTGGGAGTGAGAGAGAGAGAGACGCACAGAGCTGGCTGATTGAAGATTTGCATATTGACTGAGAGACTTGTTGTGTATTGGGTGAGCTTTGTCCATTGTTGTTTTGTTTATATCTTTGTCTTGTTTTATATGTGGAAGTGTTTCGTGTGATTGGCTGTACATTTATTGTCTGTTTTTTGTGAGTGCTGGAAGTATGCCCGCAAAGCGTGGGAAGAGTGATGCTGGTGGGAGTGGGAGTGCTACTCGTGCGAGTACGCGTCGGAGTGAACGTACTGTTCAGGGGAGTGATGTTGCTGGTGCACCGAGTGGTGTTGCTGGGAGTGTGAGTGCTGTTGCTGGGAGTGTGAGTGCTGTTGCTGGGAGTGGGAGTGCTGTTGCTGGGAGTGGGAGTGCTGTTGCAGGGAGTGGGAGTGCTGTTGCTGGGAGTGGGAGTGCTGTTGCTGGGAGTGGGAGTGCTGTTGCTGGGAGTGGGAGTGCTGGTGCTAGGAGTGGGAGTGCTGGGAGTGGGAGTGCTGGTGCTAGGAGTGGGAGTGCTGGTGCTAGGAGTGGGAGTGCTGGTGCTGTGAGTGCTGCTGGTGGCGCAGTTGCTGATGGGGTGGATGGTGGTGGCGTGCTTGCTGGTGGGCAGCTTTTGGAGGCTCTTCCATTGGAAGAAGGAGAGTCCAGTCAGCACCAGCCAAGCTCTGACCCTAAACCTGCTCGGAAGAAACGTGTGGAGAAGCCACGTAATCCTCGCTTCAATGACCAGGAAAATACAGCTCTTGTCACTGGCATTCTGGAGCACTATGACAGTATATATGGACATTTACTAGGTAAGTGTACCTTTACATTTATTATTCAAATACATGTGATCCTAGGTCATCTGAGTTTTGTTCATATGCAAATATGGGTTCAGAAGATCTTTCTATGTTAATTAGTCTGGAAACACAGCTTTTTATCATGCCTTACAAGGACAACTAAACACAGGCGGTCAATTTGCCATAACTGCATACAATATGAATGCAACCTTGCTTACATGTATAGGTTTAGTAGTGAATGCTCATGTGCTTCACATATTACACCTAAAACAGCATGTTTGCTATCTCTTGGAACAGCTAGCAGTGTAGGAAACTGGTGCTTCTATTATTATTAATTTACCTCATATATTTTATATGTTTTTCAAGGGCGGACAAGTTCATCAAGCAGAAAATAAATGTGGGACACAATAGTCATTGGTGTCAATGCGTGTGGGAATCATGTGAGGGACAAGCGGAATTGTCACAAGAGATTTGATGATATTAGGTCCAAATTGAAAAAGAAAATACAACAGCAACGCGTGCATGCTACTGGCACTGGAGGTGGGCCGACACCACAACGTCTCATATTAACTCCATTGGAGGAGCTGCTTCGGGCAAAATTACTTCCCGTCGTCGTGGAAGGCTTACCTGGTGACCGGGATATTGGAATTTATCCCTCACAATTTCCACCAGGTGAGAAATATTACTGTACTAGGCGTGTCGTTGCTTACAGTTATTTTGCATATTTACACTGCTTTTTATACTGTCTTCACAATATAAGCATACCTGCATCTATATATGTATATGTCTGATTCTGTATATATATATATATCAAAATAAGATACAGGCCCTTTAGGGGGTGCCGGTATCCCTCTGCTCTGCTTGGTTTACAGGCCGCGATCACGTGATCGGACCTTTAAACCAAGCAGAGGGATACGGCCACCCTAAAGGGGCCTGTTCGCGGGGGGCAGGGGTCCCCAGACCTAAAACCAACGCGGTTCAGCTCCGGAGACCCCCGCACATCTACACTATCAATAAAAATGTATTTTCAAAGTATTTTGTCATTTATTATTATTTATTTATAATTATTTATTATTTTTTGGCGCCTGCTGTGCTGTTGCTGTGTGTGTGTATTTTTTTTATTGTGGGTAGTGGGTGGGGATGGGTGAATGGGGGTATTAGCCCCAACGGTGCTTGTTTAGGGCTTGCGGGGGGGGTAGCGGGAGGGCTTAACCCCTTCATGACCGTACGGTATTAAATGCTACGGTCGTGAAGGGGTTAAGTGCACCCGCAACCCCTAAACTCCCACAAGGGCCAAATACCCCCCTCACCCACCCCACCACATACACACAATAAAGGGGCACGGTGGGTTAACCCTTCATGCCTTAGCGGCTATCCGCTTATGGTAATGAACGCAGCATTTCTGTATTTTAATAATATTGAGCAGAGCAGGGGGGGTCCCTGAGCATTAATTTCGGCTCAGGGAACCCCGCTGTCACTGTACAATATATTAATACAGAAATGATGCTTCTTTTACCATAGCGCATAGCCGCTAAGGTAAAGAACGAGTGTTTATTTTACTGTATATTGTATGTGTTTATTGATACTGTACATGTGCAGGGGGTCTCCAGAGCAGAAGCGCACAGGTTTCAGGTCTGGGGACCCCGTGCCCCCCGAGATACAGGCCCCTTTAGGGGGTGCCGGTATCCCTTGCTCTGCTTGGTTTACAGGCGCGATCACGTGATCGGACCTTTAAACCAAGCAGAGGAATACCGGCACCCCCTAAAGGGGCCTGTATCTCGGGGGCACGGGGTCCCCAGACCTAAAACCAACGCGGTTCAGCTCCGGAGACCCCCTGCACATCTACACTATCAATAAAAATGTATTTCAAAAATTTTAATGTGCGGAGTTTGCGCAGAGAGAGAGCAGCGGATCTCTCTCTGCTTGCCAAACAATCCGCCCCCGCGCCCATACAGTAATATCATTTATGTATGTGCTATACAGTACTGTACAGTATGTAGGGCTTACAGGGGTTGTTGTTATACAGTATATATATATATATATACAGTATATATACTGCATTACAATTCATTATAGGGGACGGCTTCACAGAGAACAGCTCGCAAGCGCCACCATGTGTATTTAGACGGCATTGCAGTATTTCAGCAAGCCGGAATAAAAAGCTTAAATTCCTGCCGGAAAATAACGCAATGCACTCTGGCAGAAAACGATCAGAAACCTGAAAACACCCGAGTATACCCGAATTCGCGGGACTAGCCGTGCTCGAATAAAGTGTGTCGCCAGTGTATACCCCAATAACACACTCACAACCAGGTATAATATAACTTCTTTACTGTGGTCCCACAGAAGGCATCAAATAATATGCACAACACAATACACAGTAATAACAGGGATAACAGTAATATCGTCCGGGTTAGCTAGCCCCAATAGTTCCCAGGGTGCTTGGGCACCTGTAACCCAGTGTCCAGCAAGCGACCCCTCCCAACGTGTGTGTGTGTGAGGGCAGCACTACCCTCTCCCTTGCGTTGGTGCACAATACCTTCCTGGTTTAAGGTCCCACCAGGCCACACTTCCAAGTGAAGATAAGAATAGCAACAGGGTCCCACGCTGCAGGGTCCCACGCCATGTGGTCTCTGACAACAGCCACTCACACCTCAAGTCCGGATGTTGGATGGTGACACAGGCTGCTGTGGAAATGTCCCTCTGCGCTCCGATCTGCTCCGCTGGGCTCCATAACTACCGGGAGCTACCTAGTCATAGGGCCAGCCCTGCACACATCTCTACGGTAAGGGGAATTACCTCGGGCCTAGGGGCAAGCTTTGGGCCTAGTCCCGGAGCTTGACATGCTTCCCGGACACTACCTTACTCCTCCCTGGCTCCGGATGCTCTGACAAGGCCACCTCTGTCCCGCGGAGGAAATCCTGTTTTCCTAGGTCTCTTCCTTCCGGTCGCGCCAACCCCAAGATGACCGCCGCATTACACATTACACCGTCTGAAGGGCCATGCCAACCATAACATGGCTGACACAACACTGCTGTTTCTCCTTAACAACGGAACTGTTCTCCCCCCAGGAGGTAAGAAGGAGGATCCCTGCTACATATATATGAAGAGCACTGAGTGATTCAGTCACTGCAAATACAAGTATTAAACACCAGCCAAGCAGTTCCCCAAATTCATACATTATTCATTGTTTTTTTTTTTTCCAACCTCAGCCAGAAAATATTTTGTGATTCATTCATCATTTTCTGAGTAGTTCACCAGCGGTTTCTCAAAAGGGCCATTTTTTTTTTGAGGGGAGGCAGATTATTAAGCTACCGTGCAGGAACTCAACATATTTGTTTAGCTTCTGGCCAAAGAACAGGCGACATAGAAATACAATACATCTCTTATATTGCTTTCTCTTTTGCTTTCCTTCTCTTTATGGTCCCTGTTCAATGCTATGAAACCGTTTTTTTTTCCTTGTTGGGGAAGCAATAAGCCCCACCCAAGAGAATAGAGCTTGAAGCTTCCCTAAAAAGAAGAAAAGGGCTTTACTTTAGGCTGAGTCCCCTGTGCCGCTGACTGCACTCATGCTTGGAGAGCGGTGAAGTCACCAACTCTCCAAGCTTGAGCGACGGGTGTCCGCGCAACTTCGCAAGCGCGCGCGGGGGGGGGGGCGTTGCAGGCAAGCTGAGTGCGGTTCAAAGACAGTTTTTTTGTTTTTGCAAGCACCAAGCATGGGTGAGCGTCCGTGCTTACGCGCGCTCCCTGTGAGCGGGGACATCCAAATTTAAATAGTGAGCATTTACCTTGTCAAGCACTGCACGGTCAGCGTGGTCAGCGGCACAGGGGACTCAGCCTTATATTGAGTGTGGGCCTTTAACTTCTTCCAAGTCGTCCAGTCTCAGAACAACTGTCTCAGTTTAAACCAATCATTTGCCTATACTTTTACTGCTTCTTCCATCTTGGTAAAGCAGCTGTGCAATGTATTTATAACTCTTTATTGCAAGAATCTGCAGTGTGCAACACACACACTATGAAAATGCATTTGAGGTTGTATTCCCTACTACCTGTTTTTGGAGCACGCTCTGTAAAGTCACACATTTATCCAAATATAATAGGCAGCGTAAGAGGTAAAATATGTCAAGGACACGTAAGAAGTTTACGTTACTAAACGAGAATAAGGAAAGGTGTTGACCTTACTTGACACTATTTGTAGCCCAGAGACAGATCCTGTGTGT
The DNA here is from genome assembly GCA_036426205.1 of Ascaphus truei. Lineage (NCBI taxonomy): Eukaryota > Metazoa > Chordata > Amphibia > Anura > Ascaphidae > Ascaphus > Ascaphus truei. The sequence goes on along the minus strand of CM071568.1, from coordinate 25,996,688 downwards.
TGTGGAAAGTAGACGTCCTTAGCCAAGTAATGGTACTACACTATTACTAGAAAGGTGATGACCCTAGTCTCAGCCCAGAGAGGCATTGTGTTGTTACACAAGAGGTTTAGTTTGGATTTGGAGACTTTTGAGTGCATGGGTGAAATGAAGGTTGCTGGAGGTATTGGAAATGCAATCACCTTGTGTATTACAAGCACGGAGGCAGACAACGTTGGAGGCGACAGCATCTCTTGAGGAATGGGATCTGAAAGACACAAGCACGCTGAATATCAATACATTGTGTGCGTCAGGGAGACAGCTGACCTCTCTTCTAAAATAGGAAGCTCTAAAAATAAAGAGGAAGGCTTCTAACGCAACGGAAATCCAGGCTACCATTAAAATCAGATCATGTCAAAGTAATGTGACTCTACAGGAAAAGCAGTGACAGAATTATTATGCTTCGTGTTTTCTAACGCGCTACTCACCAGGAAACTCGGTACTAGAGCGCGTAGTCATGCATGCATTTAATAAAACAAATAGGAGAAAATACATTGAATTTGCTTATTTTTAGCTTTTTTTTTTTTTTATATATTTCTAAAAATGCAAAATGAGGAAACAAACACAATGTGCTAGAAAATCTAGCTAAAACCTGTGCATTCATTGCAGTATCTCACCTAGTGTTGTATTAAACATGTATGGATATAAGTAACTTTTTTAACCACCACTGTTGCCATGTTACTTTTACACCAGAATAGTGATCATGTAACGTGTACTAAAGCAGGGGAGCGCAAACTTTGAGCTGCGCCCCCCAGCCTGCTCATGACCCCCCCCCCCCCCCCCCACCTTGTTTTGCGGCGTCAAATGATGCTGCAGGGTCACGTAACCCCGTTGCCATGGAGATGGACGCGTGACACAGAGGCATCATTTGACGCCGCGATGCCATGGCAAGGCATCTTAGCAGCTCTTCAGAATCCCGGTAAGTGAGTTGCAGAGGCCTCACGCGGTCCCCCGGCATTTAATTTAAATGCCTTGGGGAAGAACGCGGGGCCTCTGCAACCGCCCGCGTCCCCCCTAAACAAATTCAGCGCCCCCCACTTTGCACACCGCTGTACTAAAGTATAGTCATACCACAGTAATGCTCTGTATTACACCTTTTTGTTAATTGTGCTGGCATTGTCCTAACATCCAGGGCAGTGATAGTAAGGCTGCACTTATAGTGACGGCGACAGCGCCGCGACGTCGCGTCAAAACAAATGCATTGTCGCCGTCGCCACACATAGTGGATGCAATGGTGCAATGGAGCGACAGTGCTACCAAAATTCTGGTAGTGAAATTTGATTTTTGGAGAGACGGTCTCCACATGTGACTGGCTATAAGCCAATCAGAGAGCTTCTCTGCCCCTCTGCCTTCCCCCTTGCTGATGTCACTGGCCTTGTAGCCAGCGACGTCTCCAAAATCCGAATTACAACTTTCGCAATGGCGACGGGTGATGCCATCGGTCGCCGTCGCCGTCTGTATAAGCGCAGCCTAGGGCAGCGGCCAGGGTGAAGTGAAGCGCGCGCTCATGCTTAGCACGATCAGAGTGATTAATCTGAATGCGCTTGTCCAGGGTGCGGGTGCGTGAGCTTGCTGCTTGCCGAGACAGTCAAGTTTGATTTTGCTGCTCGCTGATGTGTCACGTGAGCGGTTCGCCCAATGAGGGCGAACCAGCTCTGTGACGTCACGGACGCACCCCTCCCTGCCGTGCACGCAACTAACAGGACAGAAATCACTGGAGCAAAATGAGCGCTGAGCTCGAGCGCCAGCGTACTCTCTTTCACCCTGGCCAAAGCCTTAGGCAGGGTGCTGGGGAACTCTGGTGTGCTGAGACTCTCTACCAAGGGTTGCCGCAGCCCGCAAGGAAAGACTCTGCTGGCAGCTCAGCGGGCACCTCCCACACTGCCTGGCAAGCCCGATCACCTGGGCAGAGATTCAGGCTGCTCACAAACCATATACAGATGCACACAGCATACGCACATGCATGCCCGCACCATACAGTAAGCAAGCTTCATACAGCATACAAACGCACAATAATCACTCATACTGGACCAGATACACACATTGTATTGTATTGTATGTCTTTATTTATATAGCGCCATTAATGTACATAGCGCTTCACAGTAGTAATACATGTGGTAATCGGATAAATAACAGATAATATAAATAACAGATCATGGGAATAAGTGCTTTAGACAAACATAACATTAAGGAAGAGGAGTCCCTGCCCCGAGGAGCTTACAATCTAATTGGTAGGTAGGGAGAACGTACAGTGACAGTAGGAGGGAGTTCTGGTAAGTGCGTCTGCAGGGGGCCAAGCTTTATGTATCATGTGTTCAGAATGTTCACAGTGCTATTCATATGCTTCTTTAAGCAAGTGTGTCTTAAGGTGGGTCCTAAAGGTGGATAGAGAGGGTGCTAGTCGGGTACTGAGGGGAAGGGCATTCCAGAGGTGTGGGGCAGTCAGTGAAAAAGGTTTAAGGCGGGAGAGGGCTTTAGATAAAAAGGGGGTATAAAGAAGACATTCTTGAGCAGAACGCAAGAGTCGGGGTGGTGCATAGCGAGAAATTAGGGCTGAGATGTATACATCATAATGTATACACATAATATACTTATGTATCCACATTAGGCACACATACCACACACGCATGCAGTCCAGAGGCACACATCATGCATGAACATACATACACATACACACACCATACATATATACATTTATACATGTAGCCCCGTTTCCCGTGTCATAGGGAAACTACCTGTGCAGAGTGAGCCCACGACGCTGTCTACACGATCCCTCCACGAAGGCTTCCGCCTCGGAGGGAGCGCCCGCTGGAGTGTGTCCCTTTGAATGTCTACGGTTGCCTTGAGATCTGGTCCCACATCGCTGCGTGGCTTTGTCACTGGCGCAGCAACACTATAGTGCAACTAAGGGAAGTGTCCCTACCTGAAGGGCCTTCCCTAAGAAACTACTGTGAGTCGGGGACAAGCTGGGGCCTATAGGAGAGATCTGGCCTTGTCTCAGGGCCACTGGCACCTGAGGCACTACCTCTCTCCTTGGTGTCCTACTCCTCTAAGCGCGCCAAATGTATCTATCTGGTGCTCCGTTAATTCTTCGGCCCTATTGGCTGTGCGCCCTCATGTGGGAAGCAGCCCCTGTGACTGATGGGACTAGTAGTCCCTTGCGGAGCCGGTCTAAAGGCCGCCGCAACTCTACTCTATTGCGCATGCGCGAAAGGCAAGATGGCCGCCTGTGCCGCGGAGCTGAGAAGTTCCCTCCCGATCAGCTCGCAGCCTCCGGGATGACTCCTGCACTCAACCGGGTCCCCTGCATCCCCGGCGGCACCCGGTCAACTCTGCAGCCGTCCTCATACCCCACGGACAAGGAGGTAAAGGAGACCCGGCTACATACACATACAAACCATACCCACAGACACACGCATATACATACAGATGTAGTAAACCTTATCGTGCCAGTCACGGCCCGAAAGGATTAACGCTGTGGGGTGTCCCATTCAGAAGCATGAACCAGCAGCGTGATTGCGGCAGACAGGCCTGGTGCTGAGGACAGTAAGGCTACGGCCCCAGTCCTCACTGCTACATGTGCGCCTGGCGGCATGTGCATGAGTGAAAGACGCGGTCTGCGGTCTGCGGTTCAGCTGCAGGTGAAGAGAAGGAGATCCGCTAAGGGGGTGGGGGGGGGGGGCGTGGTGGGGTCACGGCCATGATGTCACCCGGCTGGTTTACCCTCATTGGCTGATTGTTGACCGGGGCTCCCGGGTTGATGGGGGTAGGGGCAGGAGGAGGGGAAATAGTGCCCAACCTCTGCATAGTTGCCAACATTCTGAAAAGCTTTCCAGGGACAACCAGAGTAGCGTCTTAGTGTGGTGCGCTGCAGCTGCCAAGAGCGCTTATTGTGGTGCGCTGCAAGCTGCCAGGGAGCTCTTAGTTGGTGCGCTGCAGCTGCCAGACTCTTAGTGTGGTGCGCTGCAGCTGCCAGAGAGCGACTTAGTGTGGTGCTCTGCAGCTCCAGAGGAGCTCTTAGTGTGTGTGCGCTGCATCTGCCAGAGAGCTCTTATTGTGGTGCGCCTGCAGCTGCCAAGGAGCGCTTAGTGTGTTGCGCTGCAGCTGCCAAGGAGCGCTTAGGTGGTGCGCTGCAGCTGCCAGAGGAAGCGCTTAGTGTGGTGGCGCGCAGCTGCCAGAGAAGCTCTTAGTTGTGGCGGCTCGCAGCTGCCAGAGGAGCGCTTAGTGTGGTGCGGCTGCAGCTCCAGAGGAGCGCTTAGTGTGGGTGCGCTGCAGCTGCCAAGGAGCGCTTAGTGTGGTGCGCTGCAGCTGCAAGGAGCGCGTAGTGTGGTGCGCTGCAGCTGCAGAGGAGCGCTTAGTGTGGTGGTGCGCTGCCAGCTGCCAGAGGAGCGCTTAGTGTGGTGCGCTGCAGCTGCCAGAGGAGCGCTTAGTGTGGTGCGGCTGCAGCTGCCAGAGGAGCTTTAGTGTGGTGCTCTGCGGCTGCCAGAGGAGCTCTTAGTGTGGTGCGCTGCGGCTGCCAGAGGAGCTCTTAGTGTGGTGCGCTGCGGCTGCCAGTGGAGCTCTTAGTGTGGTGCTCTGCGGCTGCCAGAGGAGCTCTTAGTGGGTGCGCTGCAGCTGCCAGAGGAGGAGCTTAGTGTGGGTGCGTGTCAGCTGCCAGAGGAGCTCTTAGTGTGTGCGCTGCAGCTGCCAAGGAGCGCTTTAGTGTGGTGCGCTGCAGCTGTCGCCAGTAGGAGCGTCTTAGTGTGGTGCGCTGCAGCTGCCAGAGGAGCGGCTTAGTGTGGTTGCGCTGCAGCTGCCAGAGACTCTTAGTGTGGTGCGCTGCAGCTGCCAGAGGAGCGCTTATGTGTGTGCGCTGCAGCTGCCAGAGGAGCGCATTAGTGTGGTGCGCTGCAGCTGCCAGAGGAGCGCTTAGTGTGGTGCGCTGCAGCTGCCAGATGGAGCGCTTAGTGTGGTGGTGGCGCTGCAGCTCCAGAGACGCTTAGTGTGGTCGCTGCAGTGCCAGAGGAGCGCTTAGTGTGGTGCGGCTGCAGCTGCCAGAGGGAGCGCTTAGTGTGCTTGGTGCGCTGCACCTGCCAGAGGAGCGCTTTAGTGTGGTGCGCTGCATCGGCCAGAGGAGCGCTTAGTGTGGTGCGCTGCAGCTGCCAGAGGAGCGCTTAGTGTGGTGCGCTGCAGCTGCCAGGAGGAGCGCTTAGTGTGGTGCGCTGCAGCTGCCAGAGGAGCGCTTAGTGTGGTGCGCTGCAGCTGCCAGAGGAGCGCTTAGGGCATACATCAAACTCCGTTAAAGTGGAGTTAATATCGCACCCTCTAAAAAAACAAAGTACGAGCCTTATTACTGCAATTTTACCGCATTTTTAAGTTGGTGTACATCAAAATTGCAGCACACACTGGGTAAGGAGCTCTCAGCAGAGAGGTGGGTAGTGCACGGTAGAGTGAGGTAACAATAGAAGGGTAAGATCACAGAGTAATCAAAGTACAAGCACGACACAGGGGGTGATGCAAAAATAGGATTTATTGATCCATCAGGCAAACATAACCCGACGATTTGGTCCCCAAAGGGCCCTTCTTCTGGGATTACCTAAGCAAGGTGGAAATCACACATTAAATACACAAATTTGGCGCCAAAGGAGCCACACAAGGGGAGGGGAGTGAGGGGTGTTACCTAGCAACGCTTAAACATACTAATTAGCATAGGTAAAAAAAGACATGTCAAAAAGGAATAGACTAATTTGTTCAACTCGCATAACAACCACTAGATCAAAGAGACACAGTCATCACTGGAAATGTAGCTGGAAGAGATGCACACAAAAACTATCTGCTGTGATCATGTGCTACTGTGTCTGCTTTCAACAGGCAGCCTGTACTCATAATAGCAGCAGTCCTGCATGCACAGAATAGCTCAAAGCACAACATCCTCAGTCAGTGGCGTAGCTAGAAACGAGTGTGCAAATTTTATTTTAGGGCCCTATTAAAAATCAATGTATTCTATAGATTCAACATTAAATATACCGCACACATATAAATACAGATTACATATGTGTAAGGGGGTCACCCCCGGTTCCCCTGATCTTCCTTTGCCCCCTGCCTTACGCCTGTGGCAGTGGGGGAAGGGGACGGCGACTTCTCCCGGTTGGCGCCGCCATCTGGGCCGGCGCCGTTGGGGTCCTGATGTTCGCGCATGCACGAAGGGTTGCGCATGCACAGGTAGCCGCGGCGGCCATGTTGTGGTTGGCGCGAGGTTCGCGCAATGCGCTGAGGTTGGCAAGCATAGCGGCAGCCATTACATGTGTGCAGGAGCTATTGAAAGTTGCGCATGCTCAGTTAGCAGCGGCGGTAGCCATTACAGCTTCAGACATGCGCAGTAAAGATCGCGCACACGGTCCCCATAAGAAAGAGCTGTACCAAGAACTATAATTCCCAGCAGCCTCTGGGGACTGCACTTTCACCCTGGTCACAGGCAGCCAGACAGCCAATAAGGCTGACAGATTCTCATGCTGCAAAGTTGCAACAATGTTGTGTGAAGACAGGGATTGTCAGTTAGGAGCTGGGACACAGAGAGGGGAGGGTGTGTTTGTGCAGGGAGGAAAGTAGCCTCCTGCACTAGGCCAGAAGTCTCCCCTTAGCCCCCAGCAAGGCCCTACTCACCTCAGCTTGTGGTTACTACAGGGACTCCCCTTAGACTAGGGACAGGGTCCTGTAGAACCTAGACAAGTGAGGGTCCAGCCAGGAACCGTGACTATCCTGGAAATTGCTGCGAAGGTAATACATCCTCTGCGTTAGCAGAGAAAAGAGACATTATAAAGGTGGATCACTCCATGAGAGAGCCACCCACCGTTGAGGCGGAGGCATCTTGGATCATCTCCTGGAGCAAGGGATTCCAAGCAAAGGTCATCTGCGCACCCGGTAGCAGGAGCACCGGGCAGGTATTATCCAAGTCACCAAGTGCACCACCTATACACTTCATCTTAGTGGGCAGCGCTGTTCCACACGTGGGTGGGGTTGTGGGACTCTTGGGACTTTGGGTACAAGGACTTTGGGATACTGTGTAAGGAGGTTATAGCCCAGTTAGGGGCAAGGTTATAGCTGCCAGCTAGTGGCAGAGGGTGGCATATATATCGTTGTGCATACTGATGATGTTGCACTGTGAAAGTATAATACTCTGTGTTGTGTTGCTATACAATATGATGTGATGTGATGTTATTGTGTTATTTGCTCGTTCAGTAAACCTTTTAGCCATAACCCTGGTGTATGTGGTTTCTGGGTGGGTTCGTATGCTAGGCCCATTCTACATTCCTATAGAATCCTACATAGGTGGAGGCGCTGACTGACGAGAACGTTCCAGAGTTTCACCCCAGGCTCTCACTAGCGGAGGCTCAGGCCTCCTGTGAGCCTGACAGGTATCACGCACCACACCAGGTAACATTAGGTTCCCCGCACACACACACTATATGCGATTGGGTGGGGGGGGGGGAGGAATACCCGTTACATATAAAATATAGATTACTTATCTATATTGGGGGCTGGACATTTTTACCGCCCTAGGCCCGGGCCTAACGGGAAATCTGCCACTGGAAAAGCTATTGAATCTCATTGTGGATGAGTGCAGAGAGGTTTCCACCTTCTGCTTTACCGTAAAGTAGAGGGCTGGAAACCTCTCTGTGCCCATCCACAATGAGATTCAGTAGCTTTTTCCCCCTCAAATACTATTGGGCTTTTTTCTCCAAAGTTGTGTAAAATTCACCATACACTTTAAATAAATCAGCATAGTAATATAAGATAATACTGACTGACATTTTTTTCTCCCCCTCCCCATCCTCTCATCTTCCCTCCTCATCATCATCATCCCTCCTCAACCCTCCCCCTCATCAGCACTCTCCACATCATCATCAGATATACCCCTCATCATCATCATCGTTATCAGATCTCCCCCTGCCCTGGAACAGGATTGTATATTTTCTGTCTATTTTTTCTGCTCTCAGGCTGCCAGCTTTCCCCAGTGAAAGTTGCATGTTTCCCGCCTGCTCTGAAACAGCCAGTGCTGCTGTGTAGTTGCAACATTGTTGTTACAATATAGCCTTTCCACAAGACACCAGTCAGTTACCTTGGCAACCTCCCACTGCTCATATCTTGAGTTTGTTTAGCTCTCTCCCCCTCTCCTTCTCTGTTTATTAGTATGCCCCTTTGGCTTGTTCCTGTCTGGAAAGGAAAGTGTGCTTTCTCTTATCATCAGCAGACACAGTGAGTAGATGCATCGTCCACTGCTCCTTTGGCCTCGGCCATGTTCCCTGCTTGCTTGCGCTCAGCACTGAGCCCCTACAGCTGCAATTAGAGCGGCTTTAGTAGGGGCTCACCTATGCTTCCGCAAGCGCGCGGAAGCGCAGGTCTTAGGGGAATTTAAAATTCCCCCGCTTGCCGGCGCGACAGGCAGGTCACGTGAGCGGTTCGCCCAATGAAGGCGAACCAGCTCCGTGACGTCACTGGCCCGCCCCCTGACAGCGCGTGCGGTAAGCAACCGCAAGGCCAGGGAAAGCACCCGCTTTTCCTGAGCCTAAGCACGCCTCAGCGAGCAAGCAGGGAGCCTGGCCGAGGCCTTAGAAAGGAATTCCTTTTTACCTTCCCCTCACAAAAGCCACTTCCCCTCACAAGAGACACTTCCTACCACAAACTACATGCAAGTGCTTTTATATTTCTGTTTAGCCCACCCAATAAAGTTGAAGAAAATAGAAGGACTGTGTGTGCTTTTAAAGGGGACGAGTTTATGCTACATGGACCTGATCACATGCGAAAGTGAGCTTGGGTCCAGAATATTAAAAAGGACACCTTCTGCTTAGGGATTCAGCTCAGAAAGCTCCAGTTTCTACAGCCATACTGCTGGGAGGCAAACTGCAGCTTTCTGGAAGATCAGATAGATACTGCATTACAGCTGCAGTCAGCATGCGTGCGGGCCACCAGCCCCTTACCTCCAGTCTGGCTGTCCCCACTGCCTCCTCCCGACGTGGCTCACTACGTGCTGTGACGCATCAGCTGGCCAGAGCTACAAGGCTCTGGTGTTTTGCAGCGGTGACGCGTCACATGGTCTCGCAGTGAGCCAATGAGGAGGGGAGCTGTCTGGAGCTACAGGAGGGAAGTCTGTGCAGCCGTGCATAGCTCTCCCCCCCCCCTGCTCCGGTGCCGTTTCGCAGGCTGCCCGTGCTGCGTGCTGGGGAGGTTGCGGCCAGCTCTGGCTGCTGAGCTTGTTGGCCCCGGGAGGAGAGGCAGCAGAAGATGCACGGGGGGGGGGGGGGGGGGGGGGGGGGGGTGTGTGTGCATAATAGGAATCCCGTCTCAAAGGGAAAGCAACAGGGCAGAGGGGTTTCCAGCCTGGGCGCTGTGTGTAGGAAAGGGTCAGATGAGTCAGGCTTCAGTGTCTATTACTTTCCCCCTCCCTTCTTCCAGTGGATGGCAAGTGTATCTATCAGTCTATTAATGTGTGTGCCTGTGTGTGTAATGGCCCCACCCAACCCGTTTTGGTCACGCCCCCCGTGCCAAAACAAGTTCACTGCAGATCGCGGTGCAGCAAGCAAGGTGGCCGTGCGGGCGCATGCAGCGGGGCCTTAGCCTAAGAGAGTAGAGCCCCTGCTTTCTACACAACTGCAGCCACAGCTAAACAATGAGGTACAGCCATCACACCTACCCCTGCTCTATGTTCCAACGGCTAGGGCTACCAAAGGCCATGCCACCGGACAACCGCCAGGACATGGGTCAGAGCCACGGACACCTGTAAGTAGAGCTATCACTACGCTGACCGCGACAGGACACCGACCGGCACCTTCTGAGACAATCATCCATTGCTGATGCAGGTAACAGACCGCACGCCACACCCACTGGCTAAAGGTCTACATACACCTACAGCATGGCAGAACTCAGACCCTCACCATACACCACACAGGAGAGTGACAACTCAGACACTGAGACCGCTACACAACTTCAACAGATGCAAGAAGGCACCAGGCCTAAGCGGACAGTTACACATCCACAAAAGAAATATGAAGCTGACATTGGCGCGCACCGCGACAACTTAGAGAACGCCTGGGAAAAAATTGGACTTGAAATGTGTAATGTTGCAAGCTTTGGCAATTATGGTAAGCAGTTCGAGCAGGCAATAACTCAATTAAGGCATAACCACTCGTGCTTCCGAGTGGTGTCAGAGACATACTGTATAACAATTACTTGACCAGAACTAATACCAGGGAAAGCCTGCAAGAACGAGACTTACAGAACAATATTGACCTGATACGTGACAGTCACGTGCAGACAGCTATCACGGAAGCTGAGAGTAGGAGAAGGACCTTGCACTGGAGACCACATCACAGCGCTCCAGCACATCCAGGCATTCATCAAGGTCAGCAAAATCAGCACGATCTAACGCATCTAGCGCAAGCGCAAAAGCTACCAAGGTGCGAGCCACCGCAGAGGCCGCACGTGCTAGGGCTGAATATGGTGGGAAAGAGGCAGCCATAAGGTTAGAGAGAGCGCATGTAGAAGAGGAGGAGCAGACTGCCGCTGCCGCAGCCACTGCGCGTAGGAAGGCTGAATTGGATGCGGACTTCGAAGCTCTAAGTAAGGAAGAGGATGCTGTCGCCACTGCAGTCCAAGCTGAAATCTTAGAAGCAGTCGCATGAGAGGATGGCGGGGAGCGATCGTACAGTCGGATAGCCTCAGAAGATCCAGCCCAACACACTGAAGCCTATGTGAGGAGCCTTCCCAGCGTAAACACCAGAACACCACCTCTACATAATGAGGAGGATATCACAGCTGCCGAAGCCCTGCAATGTCCACGTGGAGAAGATGCTGTTTCGTTGAAGGCATACACTGCCCGGGATAGCTACAGCCACAGCAGTGATCCACACACCCGCACGCATATGGATTCACTACAACAGGCTCGCAATCCGGGTACGCCCAAGCAGAGAAACACAGCTACCCACACTAACCAGCAGTCATTGCACATCCAGACCAAGGAAGAGACGACTGCAAGGTCCCTCCCGGCAACCACCATAGCACCAAACGCACACTCTGCAAATAGGTCAAAGATGCACGATCGACCTTACGATCCAACGCTGCAAATATAGATGGCGGACAAGGCACCATACCAGGACACAACCGACCACATCCTCCGCAAGACCAACACACTGATGCATCAGGCCTCACAGACATAGGCAAGTACATGATACGGCATGATATGGTTCAAACAGGACTTGCCAACTTCGACGATCGTCCTGAGAATGACAGAATATGGAAGTCGAAATTCAAGGACGCAATCAAGGGTCTGGGCTTCTCTGCAAGGGAAGGACTCAGCCTGCTAACCAAATGGCTGGGGAAAGAATCTGCGGAGCATGCGAAGAGGCTCAGGGCAGTAAACGTAAACCGCCTCCAAGTAGGTCTCGACTTAGTGTGGGAAAGGCTAGAGAAGTGCTATGGTAACCCTGACGCAGTCGAAGATGCACTCTTCAAGGGAGTCGACAACTTCCCCAGAATTACGGTCAAAGACTATTCGAAGTTACGAGAGCTCGGAGATCTGCTGCAGGAATTGGAGTCTTCAAGAGCAGACCAATCTCTTATCAGGTCTCAACGTCTTAGACTCCGCTCGTGGAGTGAAACCCATCCTGGAGAAGCTACCTTACAACGTCCAAGAAAGATGGTCTTCGCAAGATTCAAAATACAAAAGGGAGAAGCAAGTCGCCTTCCCTCCTTTTTCATTTTTCTTGAGCCAGAACAAAAAATTATCCCAGCTTCATCCTAGGTCCACCAACTGCACCCAGTGCAAGCAACCTGAAAAATGAAAAACCAGCAGTGAGATACGGTAACACTAAACACCCATCTCTGTCCACAGGATTGACGTGTCTCCTACTACCTACACAAGTCCCAACCAGTCAGCCGCCATAAACAAGAAACCAAGGGACCTTAATAGAGAATGTCCGATACACAAAAGACCGTACCCACTTAACAAGTGCATTGGGTTTAGAATGAAGCCCATAGATGAGCACAAGAACCTACTCAGAGAATTTGGAATTTGCTTCAAATGCTGTGCTTTCACAAGTCCCTTGTTCAAGGACTGTAATGAAGCTATAAAGTGTACAGAGTGTAATAGTGACAGGCATGTAGCAGCTTTACATCCAGAGACATTTAAACCTAAACCATTCAAGGCCCCTAACTCTGTGACAAAGAAGGGCGGGGAGGAGGAAGAGGAGAAGATACCCCCCATCCGTAGCATCTAAATGCACCGAAGTTTGTGGAGAAGGGCGCAATGGTAGATCCTGTTCTAAGATATGTCTTGTTGCAGTACACCCAGAGGGACAGCTCGAAAGAACTATAAGAATGTATGCTATCATCGACAACCAAAGCAACCGATCATTGGTCAGGTCAGAATAATTAGCCTTTGCAGCTACTTCATGACTTTGGGCACTATTGCTAAGCCTGCTGTCTACAAGCACTCCTAAATCCTTCTCCATCAAGGATTCCCTAATGTATCCCCATTTCATTTGTAAATCGCCTTTTTATTCTTGCATCCCAAATGCATAACCTTAAATGTATCTGTATTAAACCTCATCTGCAATTTACCTGCCCACGTTTCCAGTCTCTCCAAGTCCTTCTGAAGAGAATTACATCCTGCTCTGATTCTACTACCTTACACAATTTAGTATCATCAGCAAAGATGGAGACTTTGCTCCCTATGCCAAGCTCAAGGTCATTAATAAACAAGTTAAAAAGCAGGTGTCCCAGTACCGATTCCTGAGGTACTCCACTCACAGCTTTAGCCCAACCTGAAAAAGTTCCATTTATGACAACCCTCTGTTGTCTGTCCTTTAACCAGTTTTCAATCCAGGTGCATATATAATTACTGAGTCCAATTTTCTTTATTTTGTCCACCAACCTCTTGTGTGAAACCGTATCAAGAGCTATGGCTATTTACAGGCCAGAAAAAGACAGAGGCACAATTCAAGGTCTCATAAAAGTATAAACATATATCATATATCCGGGAATCAATCAAACCAAAAATAAACACATTGTCAGTGTACATGTGAAAGACCAGCTTGGTTAGCACATTCTTGAGCATCATCAACCGATGGTTATGATTGTCAACCCCGAATCCATGGAAACACAGCAGCTGTCAAATAAATACTTTCAGCATCCTTAATAAGGAAGTCTTGTTGGTCCCTTGGTCACCAAGAGAAAGCTGCATCCTACTTTAGTTATTTGTTAGGGCATTTAATCACATACACCACATACTGTGAGTCACAATTAAGTCTGTGCCTAATTTTAATTAGTTTGCCAGACTGTGGGTGATTAAATCCTGGACCAGCTATTAAATGCATACAGGTAACACAACCTGAGTATTGGCAAGATCTTATCCTGGTGCTTAGCCAATAAGCTGTTCCTAAAATCTTTGGTCTGGCAAGGTCAGTTTTCACTAGCCAGTCCCTTAGGTTTATTCCTCTGGTATAGCTATATAGAGGTGTAGTGTTCAGAGTGCTTACAATGATCGGGTCAGTGTATATAATATGCCAATGTTTAATGATTATATTTTTAAAGCTTGTGATGGTGTAGAGTATGGGTAAAGCCCAATCTGTTAAGGCCAGTAATGTCATTTTTGTCCTTTGCCCTCAGCAAGTCATCTCTGTTCAGAAGCTTTTCTTTCTCAATAGAAGCATATACTTCCCTGGGAAAATACCCTCAATCAATTAATCTTTTACCCATTTCACCCCCTTTTAACGAGTTACTATCAGTAGTCTTTTGAAAAAAAATTGTATGCAAGCCTGTCAGTCTTCTCTATCGTAATGTCAATAGCATTAATAGTAGTATTGCTGATAGTCTGGGTCTGATGGTCTCTCTCCCCATAGTGTAGGGGGGGAAGGGAGCCTGCAGTGGTGTTGGTGTCTCTGTCCCTCCTCGCAGCTGCAAAGTACTGCCTTTTGAGATGTATCGGGCATGGGCAGGGGGGAGGGATAAGGGGGGGGTGGAGACCCAGCTCCCGGTCTGCTTTCTGTGTTGGAGCACAGTACAAACAAGGACAGGGAGAGAATGGGGACCCTCAGCTAGGACCCTGGAAAGAGAGGACTGAGGAAAGTCAATAAGATAAAAATGTCTTACTTTTGTGTATTGATATGTGTGAAGGAATGTCACCAGCCATGTACCTGGCAAACCTATGTTTAGGCGTGCAGTGCAGCAGTGAGGAGGCTAAGCTTCAGGGCTGATTAATTAGTCTTACCCCAGCTGCAATCTGCCAACAATCAAGGTATTAAAAACCCCAGGCTGTACACACATGCAAGAGAGCTGGTCAGGAGAGAGGTTTTGAAAGTACTGAGGAGATTGCTGCTATAAGGCCTGTTTGCAAAGTACATGGTTAATGAACTGTTGTGTCCTGCATGCTGAAGAAAAACTGTTTTGTTATCCATGCTGAAGAGAAGCTATTTTGTTTGCCATGCTGAAGAGAAGCTATTTTGTTTTGTCTGCTGAAGAGAAGCTATTTTGTTTTGTGTGCTGTATGTTTTTTAAGGCTAAATAAATAAGCCTGGTCAAGAGACCCCGCGTGTGTGGTTGCATGTACCCTGCAACAATATGCAACCCATTCACGAAACCTAAGTACTGTGCCTCCTCACCCCTGCTCATATGCAGGTGAGGAAGAAGCTGTAACCGTAACGATTTATTGAATAAAGAATGCTTGTTATAAACTACAAAACTCCTGGCGCCCATCTGTACCATCATCAAATATGCCCAGCCTGCGCGGACCATCACTCTGGATAAAGGTAATGCACCCTGAGTAGCCACCAGCACACACTTTGTAAACTCCCTTACAGCCGGGCAGGGAGGGTTACATAAGGTAATGTAATAAAAACTGTGACATTATCCTATGGCAGACACATATTTGAACCACTTTGCTATCTAATTGGCTTCCAATGCATAGGCCCTCAGGCAACAGTGGGGTTCAAATTTGACACCCGTAGTCTACAGTCACTATCCCTCTTGCATACCGAACAGGGTAGTAAGGCACTGCTTGCTAAATAATTGGTTATCCCCAACATCCCTCTGCTGGGGGGCTAACTACCCACCCAGGGGCATCTACCCCAATCACCCACCTCCACCCTAACACACCTAAGAACCCCCCATCTAGTTGAATGACTTACACTCCTATTAGCTAATGCTGGTAAATAGGGTTGTAGATAGAAGAAATCCAGAGCACACGATGTGATGCAAAAAACAAACAGTATATTGTATTATTACATATTTAAATAAATCAATCCAACGTTTCGTTCCAGTTGGACCTTCACCAGGAATTATAAAGGTCCGATTTGGACCGAAAAGTTGGATTTGTGTCCTTGATGATGTAATAATACAATATATGTTTTTTGCATCGTTACATCGCGTGCTGTGGATTTCTTCTGTTTACGTGATTCTTGTGATGTCTGCTCTTCCCTGAGGCACCGACTGGTAAAATGCTATTTTTTCTTGTTTATTATGGTTTGTCATGTTGTATAACCATACATATTTTTCGGTGTGCATTGTTGCCTTTTTTGTATCAAAACAGGGCTGCAGGCCATTCAATAAAACATCAAAATAAACATGACATATTTAACATATGAAAATGAAACATAACAAGGATAAATAGATTTTTTTATTTTCTTCTCTTTTGGGGACTTCAGGCATTGGCCCATTGGATTAACTTATGCCATGAAGGAGCTCAACGTGCACGGAGTGTTTTTATTTTATTAACCCCTTCCGTACCAATGATGCTGTTTAGGCTTTCCTTGAGAGGGCCTGTTTTGCCTCGACGGTACTGAAACGGTTAATGGCCAGTCAAAGAGGCAATCCGAGCGTGCAATTTTGTTGGCAATTTTTTTTCTTCTTTTTAACATATGATTGAATCCGGGGGTCTCCAAAGCTGAACCCCATTAATTTCAACTGCGGGGACCCCCTGCTTCCAGAAACACATCCGTAGGGGGGTACTGGTGACCACTTCGCTCAGCTATCAGGGTTCATGTAATGGCAGAGTTTCAAAGCCCTTGCGCCCTGCGGACCAATAGGAATCTGTGACGTCATCAGGTTTGCCTTCCTATTGCCCCATGTGACGTGGGACATGTAAACGCCGTTATTTCGTTAGGTGCCCTATTTCCCTGGCTGCAGAGACACCGGCACCCCCTACGGAGGTAAGTATCTCTGGAAGAAGATGGTCCTCGGAGCTGAAATAAACGCAGCTCGGCTTCCGGAGACCCCCTGCTTCAATCCTGTAATTATAATTTTTTTTTAAACATTTAACCTGTATTGCTGCTTTAATAGACCCCAAAAGGGAGCATCCAGGAAATCGTTTACAGGAAAGGAAACTAATAGACATCTTTGGTTATATTTTCAGTAAATGATCCCAACAAACTTTCATGTGTGGATTAAAGATAAGGATGAACATGTTTTGAAATATAATAAACAGAGTTGTATCTTTTGTACAATGGTCTTTATTTTGGTCTCCTTGTATTGGTGGGAGCTAATGTTTAGTCTCTGCCGTTCTTAGATTTACATTGACTGCAGGCAGAGATATCAACGTACAGCTGAGAAGCACTAAGGAGGTGCAGAGAACAGAGAATTGTCATGAATACCAGAAACTCTACGGGGCCTATTCTAGTACTGTAGCTTCGATAACCAACTTATCGAGGATTTTGAGCAGCTGTCGCAAAATGTGGCTAGGTAGCTATTCAGAAAGCCTCGATACGTTGGTTAAATCGTGTGGGGAAGGCATTTTCTCGCGATTTCTGGCTCCTGGCCAAACACATCGCACGGGAGCCGGCCGAGAAGCCCAAACTCGCAATTTTGATCAAATCGTGCAATTCTTGTAGCCTCGATAATCTTATCAGGGCTCTGGAATTGCAATTTTATCAAAGATTCTTCTCGCCAATAAAAGCTTTTGAGAAATGATGCGAGAGAGGGACTTAGAAAAAAAATAAATTTTTTCCTGCGTCGGATCGATGGGGTCTCTGGAGCGGATACATATTAATATCAGCACCGGAGACCCCCGGCATCAATCCGATGCAAGAAAAATGCATTTACAGGCAGCGGCTAACTGCTAAGGCAATGAAGTGGTTAACTACCAGTGCCTGGTTTATTGTGGGTAGCGGGGGTGGGTGAAGGTGGTATTTGGGCCAAGGTGAGTGTTTAGGCCTTGGGGGGGGGGGTGCGGGAGGAGTTAACCCCTTCATTACTTTTGCGGTAATGAAGGGGTTAACCCCCCCCCCCCCCGTAGTTTTTTATCTGGTAGTGTTAGGACCTGTGAACAGGGTCTGCCTTGTCATGGCTTACAATGCTTTAGCCAAAGGGTTAAACTAGATGACCCTTTTTCAAGAGAATATATAAGTATTTTACTGTGTATTTTTGTCATGTTGGATGTAGCATTGGGCTTCTCTGTCGCTTGTTGTATACATATGCCACGCTCAACAGCACTCCTTTTTGACACTTATATACATATATATTTTGTGGGAGCTCAGGGGTTCCCAAAAAGAGCTTGCTGGGGTTCTGTGTGTTTGTTAAATCCGTGTATAGCTGCAGATATAGTTTAACCCCTTCATACCCATTTACCTTGCCTGGATGATGCTGCAGCAGGAATCCTGGCGGTGAGCTGCAAGAACATTTTCAGAGTCAGAGTTTGGCGGAGTAATGTGCTTGGCTGTATCCGAGAATCTCACTCAATTCCCGGATACAACTTTTGGGGTACCCCATAACTCTGGAACCCCCGATACATAGACACATTCTGTAAAGACTTTCTCCGACAAACCCACTCTGAAACTTACAGCTTAGAAATCTCCTGATCCCAGCACCCCAGTAAAGGCCAAAGACAAATAAATCTTTAATGTCGCAAAATTAGTATACAGTCCCAGTAATACATTTTCGACATCTGGGTCCCAGAGCTGACACTCTAAGATCCTAACACACGGGACAGGGTTAACCAAGTGGGCTTAACATTTATTGATGAGCCTGGTTAACCCCATCACCGTCACACTGCTATAGTAGCATATCATGCTCATATTATATAATCATGATGTACCACTGTGCTAATCAATGGGTATAGGGTAGGGATATTTCCCCCGGAGTGGGTGGTTATGCCATAGCGGGACTGGTTAACCCCTTCATTACCATAGTGGTTCCCACCACTATGGTAGTGAAAGGGTTAACGCCTCCCACAACTTTCCTGGTAGGCATAACCACCCTCCCTGTGTCTACTATCACCTTCATCCACCTCCTCTGCCCCAATAAACAGGCTATTCAAGTTTAACCCCTTCATTGCCTTAGCGGATTGCTGCTAAGGTAATGAAGCAGCTTTTATTTTAATACTAGTGTGGGTGAGTAGGGGTTCGCCGGAGCAGAACCGGGGTGATTTCAGTTCCAGGGACCCCATGCCTCCCGATATACAGGCCCCGTTATGGGGTTCCGGTATCCCCATGCAATGTTTAAATGTCCTGCGTCACGTGACCGGGACATTCAAACGCATAGGAGATACCGGCACCCCCATATCTGGGCCTGTATCTCGGGAAGCAGTGGGCCCCCGGACCTGAAATCAACGCGGTTCTGCTCCGGAGACCCCCTGCTCACGTACACTAATATTCATTTTTTTTAATAAAAACATTGCGTTCGCTTGTGAGATATGTGCAGGGAGAGGCAGCTCTCTCTGTGCAGCTCTGTAGCCAGATCGTACAGGGGAGACCTTTGAGAGAGGCTAAGATCTCGTCACTTCCGTCCCGTACGGTTACTGACAAACCGTTCGGCGAGAACATGTCACATTGTTTGAGAGAGCACCAAACTCATCGAGGCTACTAGAATAGGCCCCTAGGAGTGTTCATTATATTTATTACTATTTATTTATAAGGCGTCAACATATTTCACAGCTCAGTACCACACGGTGTGAGAAATGAATTATAACAAGGAAAATACATGAATTTATAATTACAACACTAACATGCAACATTAACATACAATGGTACACACAGTAGGTTAGTGTAATAGACTGTAATGCTCACATATTCATGTAATTTGGAGGCCCAGTGTGGTATTGATCATTAATGATATTTTGTTAACAATCTCTAAAGGGCGTCATTTATTATTTAAACCTTACCTTAGAACAACACACTTTGTCTTCGTCTCTCGCAGATGAGGAATCTGCAGGATAAGTGTGTAGATGGCTTAGCCATGGTCTGGTGTCAGTCCCACCTTTGACCATTATAAGAACAATGGGACAACAAAAGACAGGGGTGCCCAATGCTACATCCAATTGACAAATCATATAAAGTAATAAGTATAAAGTTTAAATACTTCAATAAAAATAATATTTACCTGGTTATTTAGGTAAACCCTTTGGCCAAAGCATAATAAGCCTGTGTAACCCTCTTTCCTGCTAACATAGAAAGGCTACTAATGCTGTATATACCTGCTGGCTCAGCGAGATCTCAGCCTCCGCTAACTGGGAGCCTGGGGCAACAATAAGTAATCTGGCAGCGCCTCCACTCGCCCAGGATCCCCAATAAGTGAGATTCCCCTGGACACGAATAACAATGACAATCCACAACTCTGTAACCTTTTACTATAGGAGTGTAGAGCATATTATATTAGATATCTATGTATATATATATATATATATATATATATATATATATATATGAAACAGATATACAACAGTGCATAGCATATACCTTACTATAATATAGTACATACACACCATATATGATTATCCTTCAATAGGTACAGTAACCTTATACCAGTGGCTCTGGCCACACTCCACCCTGCAGTAGTGTCCCTCTCCCACCACCGCGTGTGCCCTACACCGTGTCCAATATACTGAACCAGTCCCTTGGTCACTCAACCCCAGTGTCCCCAAAGAACCCTCCCCCAAGGCGGGATCAGCGCCTGCAGGTACCGGTGTTGGTGCACTTATTATAATACCTTCCGGGCGCTCCAGCACCTGGTAACTGTACTTCGAAAAGGATCCTCCGATCCAGCGTTGTATCTCTCAGTTGATTCCTCACTGACAGGGAATCTCTCACTAGTCTTATTTGCGTCCAGTAGCTTGATCCCAAACTACCGATCACCAGGTAGCGCAGGAAGATACTGTGTCCCTGTCTGCTACTATCAGTAAAGGGTATGCTGTCCCTATCTAGGGCTGTTCCCTGCAGTATCACAATCTGGTGGTGACTCAGGGCCTGCACTGGGGCCTAGGGGGGAATTCCTGGCCTATGCAGTGGGTCACTGACCCCCTGCAATACACACCTCCTCTACCCATGCTCTCCCAGGACACACTGGCTAGCGTGGTCTCTGCTGCTCGCTTCCTTTTCCTCCCTCTCAGCGATCCTCACACACTAATGGCTGCTGGCCCCCTCTGAGGCTCATGGGAATTGTAGTCCCAGCTCAGAGCCTCTTCTCTAATGGCCAGCTGTTCGCACGCTTTGTCCTGCACCTGCGCAACACATCTCCAGGAGCCGCCGCAACTATCGCGCTACTGCGCATGCGCGAACCGCGCATAACATGGCGGCGCCCTGACCAAATACCTCCGGGAGTCCCTGGTGACGCAGCTGCCCTGGCAGCTCCCACTAGCACCAGGGTAAGCAGGGCTGATACCGGAGGACCTGGCTACACCTGCATACCACGTCAAGGTAAACCAAATTAATGCAGGTCCTACACTACACTGTGAACCCTTCCTTTTACCTCTGTATGAGGGGAAGCAACCATAGTAGATCATGTTCTTTGCAGCAATGTGAAAAGACCACCCAAATTAAAAAGGTGAGGAGGAGTGAGCTCTAGGGGGAGGTGCCACCTACCTCCATACAACTGTTACCAGTTACCAATATTATTATTATTGAAGTATTTAAACTTTATACTTATTACTTTATATGTTTTGTCAATTGGATGTAGCATTGGGCACCCCTGTCTTTTGTTGTATACATTTGCCACGCCCAGTAACACTCATTTTGACATAAATATATGTAGCCGGGACACCTTTTTCCCCCTTGTTGAGGAGGAAGGGGGGGCGCTATCATAGAGAGTATTCCGCCAGGGAGACTCCGCGTCATGCAAGACGCCATGTTCTGGTTGGCATCTGTACGACTTAACCTAGACAGAGGTTGCGCCTGCGCAGACTTGTTCTGCCAAAGCCCGCGAAGGAGGAGCGTTCTAATTGGAGGCAGGTAGCGAGACACCTGTCCCAGTAGCACCCGCGGAGACCCTGTGATAGGATTAAGCCAATTGTTGAGGTTGGAAGGAGGATAGGGAGGTGGTTGCACGCACGTGTGTTCAGAACTGGCTGGAGAGGAGAGGAGATGGAGCTTCGGTGCAGGGGAGGTCGACCGCCCCTGCGTAGGCCGCATGCTCCAGGCCCAGTTAGATCCTGAGTCACAGTAGAGACAAGCCGTGCTAGGGACCACCATAGTGAGGTTCCAGATTCCCGTTAGTCATCTCCAAGAAACAATCTACCCTTCTGGGACCTGGAACTGTCCCATCAGAGGAAGTTGAGCTGCTTCTACACACATTTATTTTTTCACTATTTCACTATTGGTGTTATATTGTGTGTTATTAGTTGTATTCCCAACAACAATATTGGTTCACCAGGGAGCGCCCAATCCACTTCCTCACCTCACCCCTTCCCCTTTCCTTCACATCCCCTTGTTTTGCATTCCCGTTAGTGTTGCCTGATCGGAGCTGGACTATCCTAATTGGTGGGAGTCTGGGCTCAGACCCCGCTAGTAACCTGCGAGTGTCCGGGTGGGATCGCCCTGGATATTCACGGGAGTGGGAGGACGATATCCATCTCGCACGGATCCTTTGTGAAGAGTGTAGCAGTACCGGGTATCGGAGTATCCGGCAGGTATTTCTACAAGTGCACCAACGGTACCATCCATTCATTCGGGACACAGTGGCTGCGCAGTCACCCTCATACATATATATATATCTGATTCACTGTAGGGTGGGAGGACTTATCCCTTGGGGATTGGACACGGGGTGGGATCACCCGGTGGGGGGATACAGGAGAGTTGGCGTCCGCAGTGACGCGAGTAGAGTGTCTCCGCTAAGGAGGGTCGTTAACCTGTATATGAGTAATAGTATCCATGCAAGTAAAGTCGATTGGTTAAGTTATTCTGCTGTGTGTTGGTATTTACTGTGTATACGTCCTGCGAAGACCCACTCCCCCTTTGGCGGGAGCTGTCGCAGGTGGAGGCGCTGCACCTTTTATAATCATTTCGCGCGTACCCCAGGCTCTCCGTGGCAGAGACTTAGGCCCTACGAGCCGACAGGTGATACAGCATGTAGTAGCGGCCTGTGTTCTATAGGAAACAGGGCTACATATATATTCATGATATGGTGGGTGTGGGAGTTTGAGCTAGCTGGGAATGTGTGTTAAGAACAATGGGAACAAACATTGATATCATTCATGTCCCCATTATAATAATGAAGAGGCTTTGCTTGCATATGTTAGCTTCATGAATATGCAGACTTTCAATATTTGATCCCCAAAACAGTGGCTATTATGCAGTCACTATTTGATGCAATAACGTGTAATTACTGCTACATTCTACACCGAAGAAAGATGTCCTGTAAAGGAAGATGAGATACATGAGACCTACTATTAAATGTCTGTATAATGTAATTATATATTAAAATAAAGATTTTTTTTATTTTTTAAAAGCTGCTCATTGTAATTGCAGGCAGAGGGTTTATTGACTCCAGGGAGTTTTGAAAAGAGAAATACTGCAAACAACATCTCGGTGTTTATAGAGGCAGGAAAATGAGAAAATCTGTCTGCATAAAACGCCTCAGTGATTATTCATCAAACTGCGAGTTTTGCCATGAAAAATTGCCCGAAATCAGAATGCAATTTTATGCAGTAATAATTATTGTTTTTTTTTTGTTACGTACTCTTCCAGTATTATCTATGAAGAAAGGTCACTACAAAAAAAACACTTCATTTGCCTGCACTTTCCACATTAGAGAGAGAGGCCATTATTGTAATATATCTCTTTCCACTTTCTCTGTTTAACGAGTACGGTGACGCGTTTCCATCATTTGTACATAGAAATGGCATTCTTACAGCTTAATGAATAGGCCCCTTGCTGTGTTAAAATGGCATAGCTCACAGTGACTAAATTATGAACCGACATTAAAAAAAAAAAGAAAGGAAAATTCAAGCTAAACACAATACACCCAAAACTGGTCTGCAATAGAATAAGGGCTGTTTTAGTCTTTTGCTGCTGGCAAATGAGAAGCTATAAATCCTTTTTTATTCCCTTTTATTTATTGACAGGTGTCACAACTATAGAGAAAAGATAAAAGACTTTGTACACACGTCTAGCAAGATATGACAAGACATGTCGATGATTACAGCGGCTGCATGTGTACAATATGGATGTAGACACTTTGACTGTGAAGAAGCTGTTTTCCTTGATTTAACCCAGAAATCTGAAGTGGTAAAATAGCAATTAGTTTGATAGGGCAAAGACATGGACCATAGCTGCATGTACAGTAAGTAACAAGGTGATGTAAAAAAAAAAGTTTCTGCAATGAGAAGAATAAGAAAAAATAATAAGTTATAACACTGGTAAGTCAAATTAAAATAGTTAAAAGTTTGCCTTTTAATAATAACAGAGAGGCGTAAAGGAAGTACGTAAAGTACATTAATGTGCAATGTGGGTTTCACGCCTGATCTGGTGGTAACTGCCATTCAAGTCAATCTCAGCTCCAGTGCCACCAGATGGGGCGGGATACTCTGCATTACTCGTTGATTAGCCCTAGACAAAGCTAGAAGTTCGACTGTCTAAACTAGTGAGACTATCACATGCAGTTTGCATTTGACCGAAATCTCCTAAGATTACGGTGTTGCCAGAGAGAAAAGATGCAAATATTATGGATCATGTTCGCCTAAGATCTTTCAAAATGTGAATAGGAGATCCCTATACTGTTGCATGAATGTCAGAAGCGACACGTTGGATCAATATCGGGCAGTATTTCTAGGTAAGATCTTACTATTACCAGGTTTAATTACAGCCAGATCTTAACAAAAGAATATTAGAACTACTAGTAGTAAATGTGCTATGTAAAAGCGTAATAAAAATGTGTCTTTCTGAATATAATATCTTGTAACTGAGCTCTCAATGTTTTAAAAAAAAAGAAGATTTGGTAGTCCAGGAGGAGAAGTGCTGATTTCCCCTTGTAGGTTTTTGATGAGTTGATTTTATCCGAGGAGGATAGGAAATCTGTCGTCATTGGCCTCTGTGTTAGCTTGTGGTGCGCTAAAAGAAGCCAAGCTTATATTCTGTCTTGATGAAAACTAAAATATATTTGTAAAGGGCAAAAGATCATTTCAAGTAAAGATGAGAGGAGCGTTTAATTATTTGTTAGTCTTAGTAGATCATTGCAACCCTGGTTGTTGGGCTGATTCTCACAGTTTTCCACTCAAGAAAGGGTCTTTTATTTTCTATGAGTTCAGACTATGGAATTCTGGGTTGGTCTTCATACATTACTTCCGGTAATTCGTCTGAGTTCTGAGAGCATAGTTTGTTGATGAGACAAAAGGCTTTGTAGCAAGCTCTTTTTTAGGGAGGAGAAATGATGGCTGAGAGGCAGCATGATTGCCTGCAACATATGGCAGTCCACCAGTTAAGCAAAAGAGCCTTTGTTTATATTTGCTCCCCAGAGAATACAATTATCCCATGCCTGGGTATCTCTTCCTCCCACTGGTCTATCAGACCTTGTATTAAGTCCTTTTGGTGCCATGCCAGCTGCACAGGGCCCCACATGCCACAGGAATATGCAGCTAACGAGTCCTCCAAACTGTTAGACTGCTCAGCAAACAGTCGAAAGAAGACACTCTTCGTGTAGGTAGAGATGTGGAAATATTAGAGGAATAGTTATATCAATCGCCTGCATTTGGCAGAGATTTTCCTGTTGCCTCAATATAATCTGCTCCGTGATCGAACCCGCAAGGTTGGCCTTATTTTTAGAAGTCACAGTGAACTCCCGGGGTAGACCCAAATGAGGTAATATGGATCTTTTTGGAAAGTCCTCAGTCTGACCTGCCCTTTGGCACAATTGCGTTCTTCTTGTGACCAGATACTGTATGTAGGATGCCAGCAGATACTGAACGGTCCACAAAGTCTATAAAATATGTCGTTTTATAATATTTCATTAACATCTTCCATACAAACTTGAATTCATGTCCTTTTTCTCTCCTGTCTTTACTAATGTAACCTACTACTTGGATGTTTGCTTCATAACTTTCACTGTTTCGATGTATCCAAAAAGAGTCCTTTCATTATCTCCAAGAACAGTATCTGCTCATTTCCTCCTTCAATCCCTTTCCTGGCTTCTCATTCAATCCTAAAGCATCTACAAAGTTTTCCTTCTCCTCATCTTCAAGGCTCTACACTCTTCTACTCCTGCTACTTCTCAGCTGTGATTTCTTTACCATTATTGCTCTCTCTCGCTTAAAACATTTTTTCCTCACTGCCCCCTTGGTACCTGTTGATCTCCCTAACATTCAGTATATGCCAAGCACCTTCTCTCCTCCTCAATAAAGCATTTAAATAGCCTGGACTCAAGACAACTCCTTAAGCCCCCAGGGACACTTACGACCCATTGTGGTTAGACACTACAATCTACTGCACTTACTCCTCCTCCCTCTACTGTCACTGAAGATCTCTGAAAATGGCAATCAGATTGTAAGCTCTCTGGGGGAGAGATTCCCTACCCTACTGCAAGAGTGCTCAACTCCAGTCCTGAAGACCCCCTAACAGGTCAGGTTTTCAGGATAGCCCTGCTTCAGCACAGGTGGCTCAATCTTTAACCGAGCCTCTGATTGAGCCACCTGTGCTGAAGCAAAGATACCCTGAAAACCTGACCTGTTGGGGGGGGGGAGGGTGGGGTGGGTGGGCTTGAGGACTGGATATGAGCTCCCCTGCCCTACTGTATGCTTTTATATTGGTTGAACTTATTATATTATAATTCCCTGTGTATGATTGTTTTTCTGTTTTTTTAAGCGCTGCATACAGCACATGTGTGATGGTGAGGGGTAACCAGGCTCTCAAATAAAGGTTAAGCCTGTTTTTGGTAACCCCTGATCCGTATATAAGGGTTCAAGAGAGTTAGCTCTTGAACCCAGTAACATTGTATCTTTTACTGCATAACCTGTAATTAAAAAATGTTGTATGTGATTTTCCCTTTCCGGGCATGTCAGAGAGCAGGGATTGCTAGGGCATGAGTTTCAAGGGGGGGGGGGGGGGTTTGCAGAGGAATTGTTGTCAGAATGTGCCTAGATATTTGGGGTCTGGAGTTATTGGTTCCCCTAAAATGTACCTGGGAATCATGCCTGATTCTTGGATACATGTAGGCACATTGTCCCGGCAATACCTCCCCATGAAAACAAAAGTGTGACTCACCACTAGGGTTCCCTGCTTCAGCATAGCCCAGAAACATGAATGGGGCACGGGGATGAATAAGTGTCCCTGTAGCTGAGGGCTCCCTAGGTTAAGGGGGGTACCCCAGTTAGTGCCCAGGTAGCCCAGAACCTGTATTGGGTTTGTGGGTGCTCCAACCATATATAAGGTTGTGAGAGGACTCTCAGAGTCCAGTCTAAGTCCAATAGATATTAGATGTGGGGAATAAGGCTGATAGGAATATAAGTACAGCTTTCTATTCTATTCCCCATACCCAGGGACTTAGAGATGTATTAAAGTATATTTTATTAATACATTGTAATGTACTGTACTGTGCTGGGACTTTCGGAACCGATGTTCAGACAGACTGCTAGGGCTAACCCATAGGTGCCAGTAAGTCTGCTGGACATCAGAGTTCAAAGTAGCCAGAGATGCCAAAGGTTTGAAAGCCATTCGGGTGGCAGGGCAGGGCTCAAGTACCCAGGTCCGGAGGACAATGGCAGTCGTCTGGGCTGCCATTTGTTCTGCCAGAACTAGTGGAGACTAACCCAGTGGGTGACATTGAGCTAGCCAGGGACGGAGGTGGCAAACTGGCGCATGTCCGTTGGCAATTTCATATTTCCCGCTGACCGGCTTTTTAGACCGGCTTGGCTCTGATTGGCTACTGAGAAAGTTCCCACACTCTGATTGGTTGCTGAGTTTCATGACAAACTCAGAATACTGTAAAGAACGTGTGAACCAATCATATTTGAGATCCCCAGTAGTAAGAGCGCGGGCGGGCTTTTCAAAGTTGCTTTTGCGCGAATAGCAAAGTAACCGGCTTCGAAAAGTCTGCCCCGCTGGAGTCTAAGCCCCGACTTTTTGTAGCCAAGTTCTCATAATCTAACGTAGCGGTCGAGGCTGGGATTTCCGTTCCAGAGAATCGGTGGTAGCTCGCGGTCAAGAAAAGTCCAAGTTCTCAGAAGAGAAGGGAGCAGTGGCGTGTGGAATTTCACACCGATTTGGGAACCAGGAGATTCTGGGCTAAGTCCCAGTCAGAGTACAACTCTTATTTAGAGTTCCATGCACCTAGGAAAGTCTAGTTTTCGACCCCACACCCCCAGTAAGTGTGTCTTTTGTCTGTATTTTGTGTTCCATTGTGTGTAAGCGAATTTGTGCGAATAAACTACAATTTATATTCATTACCTTGTTTTGCTCAGTGAAATGATCCTGGTATAAAAGGTGTAAACTGCCTGGTCTCCCGTGACAGCATTGTTGGTGTGATGTAATTAAAAATATGCATACTTGCATGTGTATATTACTTAAACAAATCATCCTTCGTAACAAAGATCTGTGGCATTGTCTAAAATGGCATGTTTCTAAATATCAGACAAGAAAAGTACTCATTTTACTTCCCCACTATATGCAAATTAAAAGGCATTTTGCACGACCCTCATTCCACAGCCACTACCAATTGAAATCATTCTAAAAAGATCTATTAACCAAACATGCTAAGAACAACTGCTCTGGTCCCAGACGGCTGTACCAATTGCTGGTAAAACATGTGCTAAATCCCACCAACGTCCTTCCAGAGCTGTAACTTTCTATTACAAAATGATTTATAGCACCATTTTGTGTCGCTGTTGTAGCTATAAAAACCCTTCTTTATTTCTCATCATCCTGTCAAAATATTTCAGCCTGCTTGCCCCTGTGGACGTCCCAATCAACCTTGTGCAATGCAGGGGTACAATTTGAGGTCCATAGTTAATATGCTGCGAAGCCAGTTCCCCGTGCTGTAAAAACCTTTAGTCCCATTCAATTAAATTGAGCTGCTCTCTTCTCTTGCACTGGGAAGTGACTTTACAGGATATCTAATAGTGTTAATAATATCAGCAATAGTTCGTGTTTAATATGGAGAGGACTGAAATCAGGATTCTTCCCTGAACCATAGAAAAGCACATTGGAGCTTAAAGCAGCGGCCAGTCTCTCTGCTCCGTCAGGTCCCCCACTGCAAAAATGATCTGTGATCGCAACATGCGGAGAATTCCTTGAGATGCGGAGTATTTACGTGATGTGATGCACATGGTGCCATTGTGTAAATCACCTTGGGGACATTTATGTCTCCTAGCTGCAAACCTGGGGCAGTACAAACATCATGTGTACCAATATTGTTTTAAATTGATAAAACGAGGCACTGTCTTTCAACAGCCTGGAGATCCGATTAAGGGAAGTTTCCATGTAATTAAATCAATAGGCATTCCCATGTAATAGTGGCCTATTCGCCACTATCGCAGTTTAATAAATAACCCAGATGGACTCAATATGCAACTCCTACTGTATGCCACAAATGACTGTGCCATTCTAGTGATGACACAGGGGCCATGTGCGTGTCTGCCCTTGTGTTCTTCTCACAACGGCACTAGGAAACTATAAGCACATTAGCACTTCATGGGGCGCACGCATCAAGTGTCGGTACAGGAAATTACACTGGCTGCGGTGTTTACTTCCATTGACTTGAGTAGGACTTAACGCTGGAATTTGTGCGATAACCTGTTCTGGCACTTGGTGCATGTGCCCAATAAAGTGTTAATTGAGCAATATTATCACTGATACAATGACTGAATTTAGGCCCCTCCGCCATGTAAATGGGATTTATATCTCATTGTATGGTAGAATAGATTTATACGAGAAAAAAACATTTGAAGTATATGTAACCCCTCTATTTCCACAGTCTATATGTGCTGTGACGGGCCTGAGTCCTTGTTCTCTAAGTACACCATAATTGGACCCTTGGATAAAACGAGACGAGACTCGTGTATATGTAGCATTGTTTCCCCCCCTCTCTGGGAGATGTTATGTCTTCTACAAGGTATTATGATGCTGGCATACCTGTGAGGGTCAGGAGAGCCGAGTTGGCCTGCGATGTTGAGGAGACCAGGACAGGCTTTTGGTAGTTCTTCAAGGTGTCAGCGCCTCCAGTTCTAGTAGCTCCAGGATTTCTTGGAGACAGTCTCCATTGGAACTTAGTTCATCCATACTCTCTGCCCAAATGACTGATACCCAGGCCGGAGTATATAAAATGGATGCTTTATTTGTGCAGTCACTTGGATATATTCAGCGGTGCAGATGAATAGATAGGTCCCCAGCCTCTGGATGGTGCGGGACCTCTGATAGTAAAGAGGTCTTTGTTGAATTTGGATGGTCCCCCAGCCCCCTAAGGGGCTTGGGGGTCCGCTCATCCCTGATGGTAGAGACTCACAGCCCTTCCAGTCTCTCCAACCTCCAGACTAGAACTGACTACTCACTTTGGCACTCTTCTCTGACACCAAAAGGGGAGGGCATAGTGTCTGTACCATGATTGGCTACACACAACCACTATGACACCATGTCTTCTATCAATCAGAGAGTAGCCTGAGGGGGGGGGGGGTCAAAGCCCCAGGATTAACCTGTCACAGCCTGCAGGTCTATCAGGGCTTCTATGACAGGAGGCAGAGAGGAAGTCTAGACCAGCTATGCTACATATATATTTACTGGTGATTTATGAGAACTTAACCTGGCGGTCCTTACCTCTCATACAACAAAAGTTATGTATATACCGGTATACATTATGCAACGCATAATAAACAAGGACGCTGCGCTATATTGTTCATTATACTAGTCCCAGTGCAAATTTTATTGCCAGCACTGCATTGGAGCTCATATTATCAAAATAGTGTGTAGTCACATTGCAGGCCTGTTAAGGGTGACACATTTGTGATGTGTGTGTAATACAACTCAAGTTGCAGAAACAGGCCTCCTGGATGTCTGTTATCCCGTTGCGCTTTGACAGCCCAGCAAGTATCTTCATCTCTCTTGCTGTGGTCTCCTTTCCTCTCTCTCATTCTGTGTAGAGAATGTGTTTCTGCTGCTGCCTCTCACTTTCTCTGTCTCTGTCTCTGGCTAGCAGTCTCACAGTCAGGTTCTTCCTGGACATCCTGCTCCTAGCCACAGTTCTTTTGTCAGTCCACCGGTTGCTGCTATTTCTGTCTGCACTGGGGTTTTCTCTGCCTCTCTCCTCTTGGTTCTCCTGTCATCTATCTCTGCATTTATAGCTTCCTGTCTCTTGTTCCTCTTTGACTTTGCTTTGTGTTACCCGACTTCTCTGCCTGAACCTGTTCCTGATCCTGTATTTTGTCCTGTTCCTTTCAATAAAGGCCCCGCCTGCAACTAGGCTTGTCGCCGTCTGTCCTTTGCCCTGCCCCTGCCATAGCCTCGGTCACTGTTCCTGTGGATTTCCTGCTGCCGACCTCTGCCTGTGACCCTGACTATGATTCTTGCCGCCTGCCCTGGATCCCTGCCTGTGACCCCGACTACGCATTGCCTGCACCCTGCTGTTCCGGCTATTGAGGTCCAACCTGCACCTGAAGTCTGGAAACTCATACATTCTTCCTCTGTCACTTCTGTGAGTGTCAGGCTGTCTCTCAAGCCTCTACCATTGTCTCTCTGTGTCTCTGTATCAGAATGGCAGTTGAACCTTTTATGTCCTGCAAACTGACAGCCCGCTCCAACATTCCATCTAATCCCATATTTATTTATTTATTTATAAAATATTTTACCAGGAAGTAATACATTGAGAGTTACCTCTCGTTTTCAAGTATGTCCTGGGCACAGAGTTAAGACAAATAATACATGTTTACAAATACAGTTACATAAATGAGCAGGGTATACATTATATACAAGACATTGCGTGCACTGTTAAGGATAATATATATTATGGGCGTATGAAACAGTTTACAGACTAAGATTAAATGTGAGGCAGCCTTAGTTTTGAAAGAACTTAAACTGGTGGTGGATGGTAGAGTCTCTGGTAGGTTGTTCCAGTTTTGGGGTGCACGGTAAGAGGAGGAGGAGCGGCCGGATACTTTGTTGAGCCTTGGGATCATGAACAGTCTTTTGGAGTCTGATCTCAGATGATAAGTGCTGCATGTGGTAGGGGCGAGGAGCTTGTTCAGGTAGCTGGGTAGCTTGCCCATAAAGAATTTGAAGCAAGACAGGAAAGGTGAACTTTGCGCCTAGACTCGAGTGATGACCAATCTAGTTCTTTGAGCATTTCGCAGTGATGTGTGTTCAATCACTGAGCCACCTGTGCTGAAGCAGGGATATCCTTAAAACCTGACCTGTTGGTGGCCCTTGAGGCCTGGAGTTGGCCACTCCTGGTCTAGGTGTTGCTGTCCTTACAACAGCAAATAATCACACATCCATAGGAAATCGGGTTCTGTTATTTATCTTGGGAGCGGTTGTACTTTTGCCCGCTGTGAGGTTGGCTTGTTATATGCTGCGGTGCTAATTCCCCCTGCCCCTCCTTATTTCCCATGGTCTGTAGATCTTCAGGTGTCTCTAACAGGACTGGTTCCTCTGTGAACTCCTCCGGAGGTGGGAGACGGGCAGCTTTCGGACATTGCCCAAAGGTACGGCTGATAACTGCATCTAATGTTGGGATTTTCACTTGTACGTTTTCAGTTTTCACTGCAGAGAAACGCTTTGCAAACCAATTTAACCCCTTCTCTAAATTTAAATATCTAATATCTCTATTTATATATAGATATCTATATCTCTCCACCACCACGGCATGGGGTCTGGTACCCGGGGGTTCCCACCACTAAGACATGAGATTAGGCACTCCATTGGTCTCCACGGCATGAAGCCTTGCACTCCGGGGGTCCCCACCACCAACGCATGGGGTCCAGCACCCCAGAGGTACCCCCCACCATGGCATGGCGTTTGGCACCGCAGGGGTCCTCACCAGCATGGCATGAGATCTGGCACTCCATTGGTGTCTCCACTGGGTCTGGCACCCCGGGGGTTCCCACCACCAACGCATGGGGTCTAGCACCCCAGAGTTACCCACCACCATGGCATGAAGTTTGGCACCGCAGGGGTCCTCACCACCACGGCATGAGATCTGGCACTCCATTGGTGTCTCCGGCATGAGGTCTTGCACCCCGGGGGTCCCCACCACCACGGCATGAGATCTGGTACACCAGGGGTCGCCACCACCACGGCAATGGGTCTGGCACTTCAGGGCTCCCCGCCACCATGTGGTGAGGTCTGGCACTCCTGCAGCAACGTGATGGGACTACACCATGGGCTCTTTCTAGGGGAGATTGCGTTCTGCTCTCCTTGCACTAAATGCGATCTAGCCGGCAGAGAGAACAGACGAGGACTCTTGTTCCGGTCATCGGTGATGCCGCAATCACGTTGGGGAGGGGGGGGGGGGGGGGGGGGGGGGTGTCAAGTTTGCTAAGGTGGGTTTGAGGTGCCGAGCCATATACTATGTCTCCATAGTCAATAATTGGCATTAGCATCTGCTGTGCGATACGTTTTCTGACCAGGAGACTTAGGGAGGATTTGTTCCTGTAAAGTACCCCTAGTTTGGCATAGGTCTTGGTTGTCAGGGTATCAATGTGCATTCCGAATGTTAAGTGGGAGTCAAACCATATGCCCAGGTATTTAAAACTAGTAACAGGAGTTAGGGTGGTGTTAGTGTTGGTTCTAATCTGGAGCTCAGTCGCTGGAAGCTTTAAAAATTTAGTCTTGGTCCCAAAAACCATTGTTACAGTCTTGTCAGTGTTTAAAAACAGTTTGTTTTGGGAAATCCAGTTTTCGACTGAAGTATGTGTTGAAGGTCAGAGAGGCTATGGCTGTGTGCATATAGGATTGTGTCATCTGCATACATGTGTATTGAGGCTTCCTGACAAGCTGTGGGAAGATAATTGATGAACACTGAGAAGAGTAGGGGCCCCAAAACAGAGCCTTGCGGGACGCCACAGGTGATATAAAGGGGGTTAGAGTTAGAGCCAGAGATGGACACATGTTGGGATCTACCTGATAGGTAGGACTGAAACCAGTTTAAAGCATGCTTCCAGAGCTCTGGAGTTTTTTAAGCAGGATAGCATGATCAACAGTATCAAAAGCCTTTGC
The DNA here is from genome assembly GCA_036426205.1 of Ascaphus truei. NCBI lineage: Eukaryota > Metazoa > Chordata > Amphibia > Anura > Ascaphidae > Ascaphus > Ascaphus truei. Next base: position 25,963,290 of record CM071568.1, on the reverse strand, counting down.
AAAATCTAGGAATACTGCACCAGTGAGTTGACCCCGTTCCATTCCACACTGGATTTCATTGCAAACTTTTAGCAGGGTAGTTATGGTAGAGTGTTTGGGGCGAAAGCCAGATTGGAATTGGCTAGGGAAATTTGTCTTGTTATAGTAATCGCTTAATTGAGAGTGGACACATTTTTCCATGACTTTGGATAGGATTGGGAGAAGGGAGATTGGCCTGTAGTTTGAGACAGTGTTTTTGTCCCCACTATTGAAGATTGGGACAACTCTGGCATCTTTCCAGGTCTTAGGGATATGGCCTGCAGACAGGATAGAGTTGACTATGGAAGCAATTGGTTTGGCAATTGCTCGGGCACCAAGTCTTAGAAACCTAGATTGTAGTAAGTCAGGTCCACATTGGCTGCTTAGTTTTAATTTGAGAAGCGCTTGTGTAATCTCCTCTTCGGATACTGGGCCAAATTGAAAATTGTAGGCAGTGTTGGGAGGGGGTGGGGCTTTAGGGGTACTCCCAGGATGAGATTCAGGTTTGTGGTTTGGCCTGCGTTTCGCTAATAAGTTAGTAGCACACCCCACAAAGTAATCATTGAATGCATTTGCAATGTCGGTGGGGTTTGTCAGAGTAATATCGCCCTTAGTGATATTACTTGGCTGTTGATGGTTAGAAGGCTGGAATATGTTGTTGATAACCTTCCAGAAGTTAGCTGGGTTTGATGTATTCTGGAGGAGATTGTCAGAGTAATATTGTGCTTTTGCATGCTTTGTTTGCCTTGTGCACATGTTCCGCAGGCATCTGTAGTGATTGAGATCCTTGGTAGTGCCAGTTACTTTGTGGCTTTTCCACAAGGCATCCCTGAACTGGTAGAGTGCTATAAGGTCAGGTGTAACCCATGGAAGGTGGGCACCTCGTACCCTTATTCTGCGTAGTGGAGCATGGGTATCACAGAGTTTTAAGAACTCAGATTGGAAATAGTCGAGCGCAGAATCAGGGTCAGGAATTAAATCGATTCTGTGCCAAGGGCAGTTGGTAAGGTCATCCAGAAACTGTTGTGGGTTAAAGTTTCTAAATGTTCTAGTGAGGAGAACTTTAGGGCTTGATTGGGGCGGTTTCATTTTCCTTACACAGTACACTATTGCATGGTCACTGAAAATGTCAGGAAGGATGCCAGAGGATTGGATTCTGCTGGGATTTGAGGAGAGAATCTAGTCAAGCAAGGAATGGTTGTGCGATTTCAGGTTTGTCCGTGTGGGTTGGGAAATGAGTTGCGATATGTTAAGCGATTTGATTTGTGTGTGGGTTTTGTGGTTTTTAGGGTCAAGCCAATTGAAGTTGAAATCCCCAAGAACTAGCAGCTCACTCTTCTCATTCAGAGAGGAAATGGAGCCAAGAAACTGGGTGATATCATTCAGGGACTGTAGAGGGGCTTTAGGGGGGTGGTAGATGCCAGCTAGCAAGATGGGCTTAGAAAAGGGGAGGCAGATTCTGCCAACTAGGATTTCAAAAGAGGTTGGGCTTGGGGGGCAATTTAACAGTGTAAATTTTAAGGTGTCTGCAATATAAAATAACAGCCCTCCTCCTCTCTTTGACCTATCTCTCCTAGAAGTGGAATATCCCTGAATGGCAATATGTGCATCAGGGGTTTTAGGGGTTAGCCATGTTTCTGTAAGAACGATGGCTTTTGGTTTATGCATAAGGCACCATGCCCTTAGTCATCCAGTTTGGGCAGCAGACTCCGGATATTTATATGGGCGACAGATAGCCCTTTTTGGAATTTGAAGGGGGTATTCTCAGGGGTATGGGACAGAGTTGAAGTGGGAGGGCCTGGGTTAGATTCAATATCACCTGCTAAGGAGAGTAATAGTATGAGTAGTAATTTGAGTAGTTGTTTGCAAGTTGTTACTTTATTATGTTTGCCATTTGAGTGTGCGGTGGTTGGTGTGCTAGTTTTCAGGGTTCTCCACCAACATTCAGTAGATAGTGCAAGGCTTTTGAGTAATCCAGGGTGTATGGTGATGTTGGGCGTGGGCCAGGAGGGAGGCGTTTGTAGTGGATAGAGAGAATAACATTTCAATGAGGCCATGAGAAAGAACAAAGTGGAGGTAAAAAGCAGGTTCATTATGCCAGAGGTAGGTAATGCTGCATGGAGCTGTTTTGAGCCAAGTGTGTGTGCGCAGACTAAACAGCAGGGATCATAGTGTGATCAGAATAGCTCACTGTTTGTTGCCATGTGCAGAAGAGTTTGCAGAAAGATGCAGTCCCTAGTCACCTCTAATCAAACTATAGTCTATCTATATCTTCTCACTTAAAAGCTCACATTAAATGCCTCATTATATCATGCCAATGCAGTCCCTGCTAATGCAGTGGGGGTCTTGGTTTTATACAGCTCAAACAGTCACATGACCCTCCCCCCTCCCCAATAAATCAGCTTGTTCCAGTTGGTCAATTAGCAAGACACAGTTAAGAGGGGAAAAAAAAAAAACACCTTTTGATATTCAAACATACCAAAATTATCAATACTAAAGGCCGCTGGGTAAATCTTTTAAAACAGGACTTGCAGACCAGGGACATACTTTAAATGCCTCACTATATCATGCCAATGCAGTCCCATACCTGCATATCTCCTGTCATGTGTTTCCAGGCAGACCAGGGACAGCGTATCCCATTCTCCTTCGCAACATGTTGTAGGTGGAGCAGACCAAGTCTGCATTGTTCACAGTATACAGTAGACACATTTGTAGCAGGGGCAACAGATGTATATATATATATATATATATATATAGACTAACAAAACAAGAAAAAGCAGTGCCTAAATGGGTATAAATGGTGATGAAAATTATATGTGGTGTTAATATCAAAGTAACAATATAATTAGTGTCGGTGCCTGTGTATAAAACAATAAAACAATAAAAATATATTCAAATGAATAACTTAGGATTAGCGCAATACAATAATGTGCAAAAAAATGATCACCCTTTGAGAAAGTCGCCCGAGTGTGACGAAACGCGTCAGGGAGCGTCATCACGCAATACATTACGTACGGACATTACGTCATCACGTGTGTGCATGAACAGGCCGGTTCATGCGTCCAACAGCTTGAGGCCATCCAGCAAGGAGATTCTCTGAGGACTCCAGCACGATTCCGGTACACTTCTCTCACGCCGTGAACATCCTGATGATCATGGATCCTCCATCATCCAGAGACTGACGGACGTTTGAGTCAAGCAAGGATACCGGATGGTGGTGATATAATCACGACATGCTTTTAACTCTTTTACCCTTGTGAGTGCTATTTTTCCCCCCCTCCCCCTTCCCATCATTAAATATACAGTTTTATACTATGGGGCGTGCGCTCTCTCCTCTTTCTCCTCTCTCTATATATATATATATATATGGAAGGTTACACTTGGGTGACTATCCTATAGTACAAATAACTCTTTGTCCAGCACAGTCAGTAACACTGCCATCCTTCCGGTTCCTTAAGTCTGTTGTTTAGATGTCATATTTGACTAATCTCCTTCATTCTTACTTCACCTTAATGCTATTACACTAAATTGTGCTGCTTCTTTCTTCGTCCAGTGTTAAAATACAACACTTTCTCTGTTTCATGGCTGGCCACTTGCCTTCAACTAGGCTTGCCGTCCCTGTGGACAAAAAGAGGAATCGGGGACTCTAGTACCACCATTGCCCTGGTATGCTTAGTAGTGGTGGGGACATAGGACATTATTCCTGGACAAACCTTTCCAGTTGTGGTGGCAGGAGGATGCTGCAGTGCCTATGGTATGGGTGTACCTGAACTGGGGTGTAGGGTAGGGCATGTGGCAGGTGGGTATGCTTGATGCTATTCTTGCTGTTTTGATGGGGAATAACATAGGAAAAATGGTCACCCAGTATGTGCCCGCAGCCCCCAAATATAATCCAGATAAGCTGGAGGGGAGCAACGTATTGCTAGAGGTACAGTGTGATCTTCTAATGAGATATTGTGGCTGGGAAGGAGGACAGGGGGACTAGAGTGTGTGCCCTACTGCGACTGAACTAGCAGAGTCCAAGAGCCAGGGGCCTAGGGGTAGGGGAGAAGCACTCTCTCAGGAATCTCACAGGAGCAAGGTAAAAAATAAAGGAAAAACTGGGAACAATGCAGGAAAAAGAGAGAACTGGAGGCAAAGTAGAAAAATAACAAAAATGTATTGAGGCATGTAACCTAAATAAAAAGAGAAACCTCTCAGGTGTTCCTCGCCAGGGGCGCTTTATCAAAAAACGCGTTAGATTATATTATGGTGACTGCAGTTACTTACTCTTACTTCATGGTTGCCATTCCGGTGTCCTAAGGGTTAATAAGACTCATCTCCAACTCATATACTCTGGTCTTAGAGTTTGTAGTACCTACCATTGAGGTGTTTTCCTCTCTATACTGCTGATCTCACAAGAGCAGGCTGAAAGGGTAGTGCAGTTAGTGGATTCCCATGTGGGGGTCCCTGAAGTTGTTACCACACTGTGTGGGGGTGGGTTTGCGGGGGGGGGGGGGGTTGTGACACTGCCACTTGGGTGGTGGGGGGTGTGCCACTTGGGTTGTCATGTAGCAGTACAGCAGTTTTTAAAAAAAGAAGAAATTGCAGAGATGTTACAATATGCATTGTGAGCACGATATTCTTTATTCCAAAAGAAGACATGAAATACTTGTACGGGAGGAGGGGGGGGGGGTGACGGGGTAGGTGAGACGCTGCAGTGTATGGGGGGATGGCACGTGGCACCGGACTGGGGGGAGGCACGCGGTACCGGATAGTGTGCGGGACACACAGGACCTGACGGTGTATGGGGGGGTTGACACCTGGCACAAAATGTCAGTACTCCGCTGGGGTGAGAGGGGATTGTGAGGCATGCGGGAGGGGGGGATGGTGGGGGGGGGCACACGGCTGCGGATGGTACCTGAGGTGGTGTGTAGTCCGCCGGCGTGATAGTCAGAGGTGAGAGCAAAATGTTCTGTCCCAAAATCTCCTTGCGAAGCTGTCTGTGTGCTGAGAGTGTAGTCCGCAGGGATGAGATTATGAGGTGAGAGCAGGCGGACAGGCGGGAAAAATGTGCTGTCAAGCATACTCCGAAACCTCAGTGAGTATGCTGAGAGTGTGCCAGTGGGGTAGGTCTGTCCGTGACGCCAGCAAACCCCGCAGGCCAATGAGAGCCATGGGAGGGCGGCCCTTGGGCGGGCGGACCGACGGACCAATCAGATTGTCCAGAGGCACGCACAAACAAACAAACTTTTCAGTTTTATATATATAGATTAGGAAAAATTATGATAATATTGTAAACTCTTCGTGGGCACGGATTCCTTTCTCCACATCTTACATTTATGTCTCGCTGTATTATCCCATCTGTAATATTACTTTCACGCCATTGAGATTGTATTGTTTGCAAAAAATGTACGTTCTGCATACCTGGTTGTTTGACACTATAAAAATTAAAATAAAAAGAATTACAAATCTGACTTATAAGAAGACGCTAGCTAATTTTGATTTGTTTACATTAGAAAAGAGGCTTCTAAGAGGGGATATGATAACTATGTACTGTACAAATATATTCGGGATCAATACAAGGAGCTTTCAAAATAACTATTCATCCCAAGGACAGTACAAAGGACTCGAGCCATCCCTTAAGGTTGGAGGAAAGGAGATTTCACCAGCAACAAAGAAAAGGGTTCTTTACAGTAAGGGCAGTTACAATGTGGAATTCATTACCCATGGAGACTGTGGTGGCAGATACAATAGATATCTTCAAAAAAGGGTTGGACATTTGTAGCCCCTTAAAACAAAATGGCTACTGGTGCTGCTCTTAACCTGTTGTCTTGCAGGAGCCTAAGCCTCCGCCACGGAGAGCCTGGGGCGATATACTTGTACTTTGGTGCAGCGCCTCAATCTGAGAGGGATCCCAACGTAGTGGGAGGAGCCCCTCGCAGGACCCAACCAATAAACACACACACAGTAAAATAGAAAGGTCTTTACTGGCACACATGTATCTTATTCTCTAATAACGCTTTTAACTCTATGTGGCTAATGGTACAACTACCCATACGCCACGCATGGCTGTTCCCCACCACCGTGTACCCCACACTGTGTCCTGAGAAACCCAGTCCCTCAATGTCCCACAGTGTCCACACCCCAAATCCCCAGTGTGGGACAGCGCGGCCCACTAAATTGAGTATAGTAGAGTTGGTGCATTTTCTGTATGGGTACCTGTCACGGGAGACCAAGTCTTATCAACACATTAATACCGGGATTCTGGATTGAGCACAACAAGGCGGGCAAAATAAATTGTAATTAATTGTCTTTTAAGACAAACACACAATTCTTCACAATTACATTTAATAGACACTTACTGGAATAAAGAAACGAAATAAAATGTCCACGGAACGAATGACTTGAAAACAAAGTCTCTGGGCACCCCTGCACGCATGCGAGTGGGTGTGCGATTTGAGCCTTGCGACAATCCTTGGCTAGGGGTGCAAGATGTCACCCCTGTATCTCCACTGGAGGAAATCTTTTTGTTAAGTCCTTACAGGAATCGTTCAGGAATCCTTAGCTCAAACGAATTCTGGAAGAGGGGCGCGAATCTTGGTTACGATGTAGTTAACCCCTCACACTCCAGAACCGCTGATGCTCTAACTTGGACGGATCTTGGTGAATCTCAGATGAATCCAACTAGGACTGGGCTGCAGGCATTTTTATAGGATTAAGGGTCCTATCTCTAACCTACCCAGCCAATCCTCCCGTGGGAACAACTTATCCCAGACTTGCCAGTAGCTCACAAAACAGGCAGAAGTTGCTTCCCTGTTTGCAAAGAGCAGGCGCCAATTTGGCACCTCAGCTGCTTAGCATACCGGGCCCAACCTCTTACCTGGTGACAGCAAGTCTGGGGTTTGGCTACCAAGTGTTGATAGCCCATCCTTCATACGGTCTCTGAGGCTTTTAAACTCCGGACTTCTCTAGACACTGGGGCACCAACTCTGCAGGGTGACCTTTGAAGTACGGAAATGAAAAATCCCTCAGCTCATTCAACCTTAACATATCGATATGCTAATGTATTCATTGTTGGGCTGACAGGAAAAAGGTTCCTGTCTTTATATTTTAAAACATGCTGAAACACATTTTATTTCTATATATGGTTTCTGTATGTGTGGGTGTTACAAAAACAACAGGTATGTGTATTTTACATCCTCAACTATCTGCATTCCAAAAATTAGAGTGCTAGCTCCTTCCTAACCAAAGTTAGCTACTTATTTGAATAAGCTCTGTGATGTGGTTTGCAGTTTGACTCATGGCATACAATGTATCACTGCTTGCCGGGATCGGTAACAGCAGAAGCACTCCATCACTTGACCTTAATTGGTTAACGAGACCACAGGATACATTGTTGCATTCCTGCCACTTCAACTAGACCGCAAGCCACTTATCCACTTAACTTTGTGGTTGAGACTTTCTCTGAATAGTCTGCGGTTTAGGAAGTGATTCAGAGCTTTAATATTGCCGCTTACCACAGACACGCTTATTCAATCAACGCTTGGTACAGCGCTAGGAGCTCCCGCTTGTGTCGCGAACACATTTTGCCCATACATCAGACATTAATAGGACTGCAGCTAGTTCCTGAGCTGCAGAACTGACACTTCTTTTTCACGGTATGGGCCAGGGGACAATACAGATGATATATAGGGGAAATATGGCATTGTGGTGACCATATAATTTAACCCCTTCCTCCCCACAAAGGTTTAGGGGTAACCAGCCAGGCATAATACCTTTATTATTGGGCTGGTTAACCCCTTCACCGCCACAGTACCTGCCGGGCGCTCCGGTACCCGGGCATGCCGACAAGGATGAGAAGGGATCCGCGATCCAGCAATGTCCTCCACGGTGCGTCCTCATCCGCGTGGGGTGGTATCCCGCTGGAGTGTCCCACTGTGAGGATAGTCTATGCTTCAGCTCAGTAGTCTGGTCCCAGACTACAGTGTCAGGATCACGCAGAGTAGCACTGTGTCCCTGACTTATAATAGCAAAGGGGGCAAGGTTCCTATCTAAGGGCCTGTCCCTGTAGCTGCCACAAACTAATACTGGGAGTTGGGGCCTAGCTGGGGCCTAGGAGGGAATCTGGCCTAGTGCAGAGGGTCACAGACCCCTGCACACACACCTCTTACCCCTATCTTACTCCAGCTCCGACTGACTCCTCCCCTTCCAGCGCACGAAACCACTATCTCCTGTTGCAGGAGACCTAGCCGCGCGATTGGCTCCCTGGCGTCACATGGTGTACTTGCCACTGAGCACTATGGGGCTTGTAGTCCCTGCAGAGCCTATCTCTATGGGCCGCCACGTGCGCGCTGTACACTGCGCATGCGCAACCCTCAACTGGCCACCGCGACTCTTGGCGCTCCTCGTGCATGCGCAACCTGGGCCAAGATGGCGGTGCCCTGCAGAAAGGGCCGCCGGAGGTTCTGGTGAACCTGTCACCACCCACACTAAGCCCTGCAGCAGTGGAGGTAGGGAGGGGAGAGGCGCAACCACGGGGGACCGAAAGGGGACCTGGGTACACATTTCTTTAGAAAGGAAAGGTATATAGGGATATACCAAATAGGTTAACATGGGAAGAATGTTGATCCAGGGAGTTATCTGATTTGGAGTCAGGAAGGAATTTATTTTTCCCCTTATGAGATATCATTAGATGATATGTCACTGAGGTTTCTGGTTTGCCTTCCTCTGGATCAATATATTGTAAGTACAAATACAGGATAAAGTATCTACCATAGTTAGCATAGGGTGAGCTCAATGGACATATGTCTTTTTTCACAAATATTTATTACTAGCTGATATACCCGGCGTTGCCCGGGCGTGGAAGGGCAGGGGGCATGGAGTGGAAGGGGGAGGGCAAAGGGCAGGGAGGGGGGGCAAAGGGCAGGGAGGGGGGGAAAGGGCAGGGGGGGAAAGGGCAGGGGGGGAAAGGGCAGGGGGGGCAAAGGGCAGGGAGGGGGGCAAAGGGCAGGGAGGGGGGGGGGCAAAGGGCAGGGAGGGGGGGGACTCAATCCCCACCACACACACACACACAATCCCCCCCCCCACACAATCCCCCCCCACACACACACAATCACACAATCCCCACACTCAATCCCCCCCCCGCCCGACAACACACCAATCCCGCACCAATCCCATCCACTCAATCCCACACACACACACACTCCCCTCCCCCCCCACACAATTCCCCCCCACACACACGACTCCCCCCCCACCCCCACACCCCACACACACACACACACCTGCACACCCCCAATCCCCCCCACCCCCCCAACACACCCACACTCAATCCCCCCCACCCCCACACACACACATCAACAACTCCCATCACTCCCCCCCCCCACACCCCACACCAGAACACACACCCACACACACACCCACCCACACACCACACACACACACACACTTAATCAGTCCACAATTTCACCTGGGGGGGGCGACATGCTCCGATCCCCCAACCCCCCATGCTGCTGAAAATGGGAAGCAGACAGGAAGAGAAGGAGGCTTGTCTGGTGCGAGAGAAGCCCCCCCCCTCTGCAAGACACAGACATAGAAGCAGCAGCAACGGAGCGCCCCCAGGTTTCCCTGCAAGCTGCTCGCGCCCCCATATACTAATCTGTGCGCCCCCCCAAGGGGGCGCGCCCCAAGCTAATGTATGTAACACCCCCCCCCCTACCGTGTGTGTGTGTGTGTGTGTTCGGCCCGTCACTCCGCCTCAGGCCAATGAGAGGTGTGCGGGGGCGGGCGGCCCAAGGGACCAATGAGATTTCCCCTAGGGACACCGGACATCCAGACAGGCATACAGTGCTTTCACTAATATAGTATAAGATGCAACTATGTAACGTAAAAGAAGCTTTAACTACATTATAATATAACAGAGCAACAATGGAACCACTCGTGATTTTATTCCTAATGGGATTTTCCTGCAGACATGTCAACTACAGATGAGTTAAGAAATGGCTGTCAGGTGATGAATCGTCATTGTTTTGCACAATGTGCTTCTGTAATGAGTATTCGATTAAATGGCTTATTCATTAATCTGAAATATCTATTTTAATGTGTATTTTCATCATATATTGCATGTAAGGTGAAATCACTCAACAGTGGAATAACGTTGATTTTTAAGTACCTTTAAAAAAAATGTAATCTAGTTATTTAAGTGTAGGTCCAAAAATAGGCATGTTGAACAGTAAAACCATAGATATCATTACATTTGCAATTCACAACACGTTGGAGATAGTTATGAGGTTGTACCTACAGTAGCTAAAAAAAAAATCATCTTGGCTGCAAAATTGCAGTTAATTGGTCCCTTTAGGGCAGTTCTTGAAAGAATACTATTTTTAATATCCCCTTTTTGAAGTGAAACTTCTTTAGTGGCACCTCTGATGGGATAAAACTGGATAGATGGGGGGCGAAATATGAAACGGAAGTGACGTCACGTAATGGACGCCACTCCGCTCACACGTCCCCTGTCACATGTGGCGGTGGCAGCGGCGATAGCCGCCGGCGCCGCTCCTAATCGCCGCCCCTAATCGCCGCCTCCGCAAAACCACCCCCCCGCACCCCCGCCCCACACACACCCCCCCACACACACACACACCCCCACCCGGTTGCTGACATGCGGCGGCGATAGCCGCCACTCCTAACGGCCGCTGTTCCGCCGCTCCTACGCCCGCTGTTCCGCTGCCATGCCGCGCATGCGCAGTTGTGATGGCGCCGCTGACGGATGCCACACATGCGCAGAAGCGGCTGGCAGCGGAGTCGTTCCCCCCACACGCTCCTAGTCCTTCAGCCCTCCACTGGCACACGGCACAAAACAAACCCGGGCGCAACCCTTGCTTCTGGTTCCTGTTTCCTATTTAAATCCTGCCTGCTCATTCTCATTGCTGAGCATAACCCTGTGTAGCCTTGTGTTCCTGCGATTGCTGTGCCTGGCCTTGTACCTTGTTCCTGTGTTTCTCTGCTGCTTCCCTTGTGTAACGACCCGGCTTGACTTTAGGACCCTCCCTGGATAACGACCCTGGCTTGACAATTGGACCCTCTCTGAATAAAGAACCCAGCTTGCATCTGACTACCAGCACCTCTCCATCCCTGACTACGGCTATCGGATATACTACCACTCTCCCGGCTCCAACCCCTGATCACGGCTCAACAGACATAGACCATCCCTCTGGCTCCGCCCCTGGACTTCGGCAAGTATCACAACTAACCAGATCCCTCCTACCCAGACCCGGCTACGCTGACTATCCACTCTCCAGAAGTGCCTCCGCTGCTGTGTGTGCGCATTCTTGTACTTTCCCACCTCAGTACCGGGGTCCCGCCTTGTTCGTGGTGAGCGCAAGTGTTACACCCATACACACACTGAGCGTACAGCAGGTTCCTATTTCTTCTATTACCATAATCCATGTCTTGATGGAGGTGCAGGGCATAACAATAGAATTAGAACACAGTATGTCTCTGGTCCTGCAGAGAGTAGTATAAGGAGCATAAAACTATAAGGAGCACGATCATTACTGTAATGACATGGGACCCAGATGGGGTAAAATACTCACTAGCGTATAGGTGGGTAGTAACACAGAGGCTATGAATAATGGTCTGGATCGGGCTTTCTAACCATGCCACCCCTGCCATCGGGTACTTCTACATAGTGAACCCGTTTAGCTCTCTTTTCGTCATCTATATACTCCACCCGGTCTTTGTAAATACTCCGGCCAATGTGCCATATTCTCACTATTTTATCTACTCTACTCTGATTTTCTGTAAGCATGACATGGCCGTACTGAGTAATGTGAGCTTTTGCTTTACCCTGCAACCACTGTGTCCTGAACATATCTACTATATCCATAGTATCCCCAGGCACATAGGGATTTAAGTCAATGTGGAATTTCATCCAAAAACTTCCCTATTGGCCAATTTGTGGATATAGACTAAGGGCCTCATGCAGTAAGCGTTGATAAGGGAATTATCGCCATTTTATAGCCAAAATTGGGTTTGAGATTCAGTAAGCGCCGATAAGTGCTTGATATCGCCATGTTTCGGAGCCGATTATTTTGTTATGGCCAGTCGGCTGCCGATAAGCCTGTTTTCGCCACTGATCGCCACTTTTTTAAATCGGCTGGATTCAACAAAAAAAAACAGCTTATCGGGGCTGATCGGCACTACGAAATTGAGATGTTATGGCCGATTTCTCCCGCCAACTAAAGTTGGCAGTTTGGAGGGGAGAACGATCGCTAAGGCTGCCGGAACGGCACTTAGAAAAAAAAAATCTACTGTACATCAATGGAGTCAATGGAGCGGGGACGTATAACAGTATAGTACTGTTTACGTTTCATTGCTCACAATACAAACGTCATTTGCATTACAGTGTGGGGGCATTCCCTGCATTGTGTCACAGCTGACGTGTATTATTTGCATAACATTATACTTTTACATGTTTGCAGCATTTGCGGGTCACATTACTCATCATGTGATGATGTGTCAAGGGAAAATACTATACTCAACTCTTAAAGGAGAACCTCACATCACATCACACATTTTACTGAACTGAGCGACAATTATTTACATGATGTTACACATGTCACACATCTAACACATACACCGTATATTCATGTTCTTTTACATTACACAATGCTTGTAATGTGTCACGCATCTTTAAACGTTCATGTACATCTAAATTCTCATGTTTACATCTACGTTTGGTCCTCCCTATTTTCATGACGTCACTTATTGGACGATCAATCACATTGCATGTTTACATTATAACCGTTGCATTACAAGCACTTCAACCTAACTTATACACACATGTACAGTAATTCAGCATTGGGACACCTTGTTAACTCATTCTATACCAACTATCCTCCTTACAGAAATGCATGCATATGCACACGACTATTCATTGTTGTCAACATGTCACAATAACATGCCTAATTACACATGTTACACAAAACTTTTCCCACGTCAATCTCAGCCTTTTTGTCTAATTACATGACTGACTGTTGCGTTCAGAAGTTTTACATGCATTGCACATGCAACTATTTATTTGCAAGCAATGTTTGTACAAAGCTTCACGTCACATCATTGGCAAATATCATCATTCCCTGCAGAATACACACAACAAATACTTATAACAACAACTGCACACAGCTTGCCACAGAAGTACTTTATTATGTTAATGTAACACCTTGCATTTTACTATGTCACCTGACATCATCACATACCTATTTAAAGGACGCCCATTACCTGCTCATTCACAGCTACTCATTTCAAAATGTTGAGATTGTTTAGGAGACGGAGGAACATTCTTTTCTATGACATGCTTGATGATCAAGAGAATCATATAGGGCAAGGGAGGGACACACCGAGGGACAGTGACAGGGACAGTCACGCGGATACGACAGGGACAGGGAGAGGGACAGGCCGAGGGACAGGTAGAGGGACAGGAGATCAGAGGAGAAGACAGAGGAGACAAGTTGTGCCTCGTCCGCGTCTGTACAGGGAGAGAACCCTGTTAGATGGATGAGTGAGGAGGAGATTGTAAGTCGCTATCGTTTGAGTTCAGCAGCAATCTTATCTCTTTATCAGGAGATAAGGGGAGATTTAGATTTTTTCACAGCCAGAGGTCGTGCAGTCCCTGAGCTTGTTAAAATGCTGTGCTCATTACATTATCTTGCTTCCGCGTCATACCAGACAACTGTGGGCATAGTGGGCGGGGTCTCGCAATCTACATTCTCGCGGGCCTTGACCCAGTTTCTCTATGCACTCAATAGACGCGCTAGGAATTATATTCATTTTCCTACAGAGGCGACAGAGTGGCTGGAAGTCAGGACTGGCTTTTATAATATAGCAGGGATACCATGTGTGCTGGGTGCAATCGATTGCACACATGTTGCTTTGATTGCACCTAGTCAGAGTGAGCATGTGTACCGCAATCGTAAGCACTACCATTCACTCAATGTACAGGTGGTATGTGATGCGACGATGAGGATAATGCATGTGGTACCCAAATTCCCTGGTTCCAGTCACGATTCCTCTATCCTGAGGAACTCTTCAGTCTTCCATGCGTTCGAAGAGGGACATTTTGAACATGGTTGGCTGCTGGGTGAGTACACATTTACATGTTCTAACACAAAACACATTTTTATTTAGGAATGTTGGCATTGTACAATTTGATCACTAATGTCAGCTTATGTGTGCTCCATTCATTATAGGTGACTCAGGATACGGAATTAGGCCGTGGCTCTTGACTCCGGTGCTAAACCCTCAAACGGAAGCAGAGGACAGGTACAATGCAGCCCATATATCTACAAGATCTGTTATAGAGAGGACATTTGGCTTACTCAAGACCAGATTTAGGTGTCTGGACAGAACTGGTGGGGCTCTTCTATACAAGCCTCAAAAAGTGTCTGATATTATCCTTGCCTGTTGCATTTTGCACAATGTTGCACTGAGGCACAATGTACAGTCAGACCTAGCTGAGCCTTTGGTAGACGAACATCCCACCCATGTAGCTGCTGAAAATGAACAAACAGCCAGTGGTGGCCAGACACGCCAGAATCTCATCAATTCATTTTTTTCTTGTAAGTAAAAACATATATGTTCCAAGTTCTACTTTTATAGTTACATTATGTTATCTTAACAATAATGTTTTTTTATATACCCTTCTGGTAGGACACAGATGAATATGGGTTGCACACCTTTCTTCTCTCTGCTGTGTGCACAAAGGGATGTGGCACCGGTATGTTATTGTTGCACAGGTTATATAATCCCTCTTCAATTTTACTTTAGTTGTGTGTATGTGAATACAACTGGGGTAACAAAGCACTAATATTTTAGCATTGTGTTGTTCCTTATGCTAAGACAATACACATATTATGCCCATACTCATTCATGCTTCTAGTATGCTTACATACAATGTTATTGGTGCAGTGTAACATGTACATCCATATGATGTGTACACCAGGCTGATTTACATTTTGAATGTCATGAAATATACATGGTGTTGCACATTTAACACCAAATACACACTTTGCTGTGTTGTTTACGGTACTGAAGATGGCATGTCAATGTTTGCAATTTATATATTGTTCCTTTGCATTATAGGTATATCTCCAGTATGACTGATCATGGTATGTATATTTGCTGACATCTCTCATAAGATGTGCCTACATCAATCTTCCTATAATTATTTGAAGTAAAAACCCAACATATTGGTTTAAACACAAATGTAACATATATGTACTTTCTGTATCATGTATATGCATTTAGCTACTCTTGAGCTTTCATGTGCATTGTATTAGAAAATGATTACTCCCATTTCATCACATTTTATGTATGTTTCCTTATAAATTCCATTAATGTAATATAGAGGTGTTTGGAGACAAGGGGATAACTGTACTTATTTGTTTACTTACGGGAGCTCATTCATCACGGATGAAATTGACTGATCATAACACTCCGTGCATGAATGCCTGTAATCACAACAATGCGTACTACATCTTATATTTAGCAATGTAGGTGTTTATTAATGCTAGGAATTAATAGTCAACATTAATTTAAATTAGTGACATGTGTATGTATAAGTCACACGTGTGTGGATGTGTCCTACATGTACCAAGTGTAAAACTGTTAACAGAAAACACAATTTTGTCGCAAATGTTACTGTCATTTAGCATTTCTAATTTACCAATATGACAATGTTGGTAATATTTTAGGAATATAAATCACGTCACTTCATCATTATCATGATGATAATTATCAAGTATTCTCACAATTGTAACGTCAATCATGTGCACATTAGCATAGACACACTTTTTAAGACAACTGTTTGTGTCTGTATCAATTTGTGTAGGATCCATGTATAACACCGACAAATGATAACACCAGCTTTATTATGGTAGCTTATATCATCATATTGACTATACTATGTATTTTTAGAACGTTTAATAAACACAGTAAACTATAGTTAGTTAGGTTAATGAAATATACACAGAAACGTACTTCATTACATGATGTTGATGTCATATTCAGAACATCATGCATTGTAGGGGACCACAACATCTGGCCAATAACATTATTTGCTACAGTCCCAAACCATTTTATCAACATACCCATGTAACAAGAGATTTTTAACAATAAATGGCTAGTTGGTTGTAAGTGTCCTTTACATTGGGAGAAGGAGTGGCTCAGTGAGTAAAGACACACACTGGCACTGAGATTTTGAAGCAGGGGAGTCTGGTTCAATTCCCGGTGTCGGCTCCTTGTGACCTTGGGCAAGTCACTTTATCTCCCTGTGCCTCAGGCGGCAAAAAATAAATTGTAAGTTCCACGGGCCAGGGACCTCAGCCTGAAAAATGTGTCTGTAAAGCGCTGTGTACAACTAGCAGCGCTATACATGAACATGCTCATATTATAATTATTATTATTATTCTTATTATTATTGTTACATAGTTTCGACAGTCATACGTTCCATTACACAATAGAATACACAAATGTGTTAGCAGAGTGGGAATGGTTGTTATATATAAAACACACCATGCCATAAAATGATAGTAGTCATTAAAGAACACTCAATAAAAATTCATGAGGCACTATTTTGCAACATCATTATGTTAATTAAGTGCTTATGCAATATAGGCATAAGGGTATCACATTTGTAATTGTTTGTTAATAAGCGCTGCAAGCAATATAAAATTAGTTCCATATGTAGTATAGTAGTCGGTGGCTCCTCCTCACAATCATCTCATATAAAGGTAGACTCTTCTGAAATCATACATTGATCCGATTGTATCTTCCCCGACATCTCTGAAATACAGCAAACACATGATGGTCAAATATGGCACCTTACTATATATGTATCCGTGACAACGCGTTACACAGCTCTATATGATTGTGTACATACACACGTCACTCACTTATATGTTAGAAGTACAAGTGTACATCAGTATGTAATGTTTATTTAAATTTGTAGCAGGCATAACTATGTATATGATGTGAACGTTGCCTGTATACTGAAAAATGTGCGCGCACATCTTAGTGTGCGCACGCACTTCACGCTTGGCTGCACTAACTGTTAGCGCATGTGCAAAACAAAGCGTACGTTGTGCGTTCAATACATCTTGAAAATACCATTAAACATAAAATCTTTATTTCAAATACAATGAATACGAAACTACATTCGTTCTAAACGAGTACATCTGTATTCTTTTTAAACAGACGTGTTTGGACAGAAAGGACGGCCGATAACACAATGCGCAAATGCAATACGTGTGACGTCATGTTAAACCAGCGTGAAACGCACGCTAACACTCCTCCCACTCAATTAACATTCGGCTAACGCCCAGTTGACGCCTACAAACACTGAGCCGCACACATGACACACTGCAGTTACCGTTACTATAACAAAACATGACAGCCAATAGGCTTTGAGGCGCGCACGTCGCTTGGGGGCGGGACTTACATCCGTAATCCTTTTTAAGGACGCCTTGGGCCATGACAAGGGTCCCACGTCATACGTGGTGGACCCGCTTTAAAATGTTGTAGATGTAGCATGATAACAAAACAGGTATGTGTTAGAGTTATGGTAAAATGTTGCTAATATGTTTAAAGTGATAGGAAAGTACGTATATTTATTCCGTCAGCAATGTGTACTACTCTTTCAGGTTCTACTATATTGTATTCGGAAACAATTTCTTTGTGATCGCTACATGTTATGCAGTCTGCAATGTTACGCTGTATCCACGCATTGAAAGGGAAAATGGTGGTTACAAAAAAAAAAACATTTAAACGCAGAGTCAACTCATAACGGTTGTTATATTTACCATTCTTCTAGAATTAACTCTTCGTCTGGCTGCAACTGGTCGCTCCAGAAATGCAAGGCTTTTTCATCCACGCTTGACCCACCCGCTGAATCCAGTATGACACACATCTCCTCCATGAAGCGCTCATAGGAATCACCACTGCTTTCTTCAAACAATTGGTCGGGAGGTAGGTTCATTTCTTCGGGTACCCATTCCAATGCATTTTCAGCTGAAAGGCTTGGTACATAATCATAGTAGTTTTGTTGTTGTACAATGTGGGTTTCAGGAATGGAGGGTGCAGATATTGCAGCAGGTATCGATTCACACGGAACAGTAGTAGCGGATCCATTGCTATTGGCATTAGGAATAAATATGCCTTTAACCACAATATATGTGCCCTCTTTCACGGTGAAATGTTTTTCTTTGGCAATCTTCCAGAAACCATAGTTGTCTTCTAGCTTATCCTGCACACGTTCAAAAAAGTCATTAGTTGATAAAGTGAATCTTATTGAGGAATTAAAATTGCGCGCATGCCCACGGTCTTGGTAATAAGGATATTTTGCTCGAATCAAATCATAGATTTGGCGTGTGCTCGCTTGGTGTCCGCAAGTTCTCAAAATAGCTTCTGATACCATGTATTTATACCCTAAATTCGGATTCATATTTGTCACGAATTCATCAGCCATTGCAGATTAGCACAAAAGATGTGTGCAGGTATCTGTTCTTTGCTCATCAAAATGAAACTGCTCAATGGCTAACAAATTGCTGTGTTTCCTTTTCAAGGTCAACAAAACTATAAACTGTAACTCCTTATTTCAAACGCCAATTGGATGTGTAGTTTTAATTGCTTGAACATTTGTGGTTTGTGATAGCCGCATGTGGGACAAACATGTATCCTTTTTTTATCTCGTTTCTGAAAACATTCCTACACTTTTAATTCAGTAACATTGAGTTTTCTTGACAAATAACAAAGAGCACTGTGTGAAAATAGTGCTTAGACAGCAATATCAGTAAATACACACACCTGCAAAATGAAATGTTTTTTTCCCACATACATTTCTGTGTGTATTTGAAAGTCTGGTTAACTCCCTGTCTGCATGAGTTTAAATACGTGTGTATCTATATATATATATATATATATAAATATATATCTCTCATAAATATATATATATAAAGTGTATATTGTGTGTGTGTGTGTGTGTGTGTGTGTGTGTGTATGTGTATGTTTTATGTTCAAATTTAATCTATTTATCCTCACGCATTACTGCAGAAACATAGTATGTTTTATGTTAGGGAACTCAAAAGTTCTAAGTACACAGGCATGTACATTGTTATTACAACTATTTATGTTCACTTTCACACACACATTTTGGGTTAAGGAAATGATGCTGTTAGGTACTCATAAATACAGAACATACAATAACTGTTTGTTCAATATTTACACATGTAAATGTAAAACTTATGTTATTGTTATATATAGTTGCCCCTGAAGGACATGTGTCACCTGAGACGGAACAAGTGTCTTCACCTGGGTCAGCCAGCTCAACACACCTAGAAGGTGAGTGTATCAGTTGGTGGCCATATAATATGTGCTCTTCTATATGTTATGTTGTCATGTTCATTATTTGTTTTGCACATGTTCTTTAAATAGGATTACTTAGTGTATGTGAAAATGAAGTGTAAGGCAACATGTATTGTGTTAGTGATGTTAACTATCATGTAGGAGTTGTGAGTTTACAGCAAGTTTTCATTCACTCATATTTCATACTGAGTCCAAACATTATTCTTAAGTCAAGGTAGTTTTTAATGTGAGGTTATAAAACGTATGGAAACATGTTAGTTGTTACTTATGACACAGTAGAATTACATAGTAACACAGCAGAGATTAACATGCCATTTAATAATGTGTACATTTATTTGTAGAACATGATGAAGAGGATTATGATGATGATGATGATGATGATGATGATGATGCCGCCATAGACACACAAATACAAGCAAGTGACCATGAAGAGGTTCCAATTGAAACTGTTTTACCGCCAAATCGTCCAGCAAATACCACATACGATGCAATTGTAGCTTCTGAGGGAAAAATTGTGGAAGCAGAAAATCGTCGCCATTCTGACCTGATGACAGTGCTGGAAAGGATGATTGCACTGCAGGAAGAAACAGTTTCACAATTGGCACATCTCCACAGAGTCTTCATTGAAGTGCCTAAACAGTTGCAAAAAATCAACACCTCATTCGAAGCATTAGTTGTTCAGCAAACACAAGCTAATTACTTGAGAATGACTAATGTACCACAATTCAACTTGAACACCTCACAGGCAGGATCTGTTCATGCTGGTCAGTTTTCACCACATGCTTCTGATCTTCATTCACCAGGTCCGAATGTTACCGGTCAAGTAGCAGACATTGCTGTGCAGGTTCCTGACGACATCCTACCGCTGCCATCTGTAGAAAATCAGCAGCTGACACCTACAAAGGAGGCCACAAAAACAAAACACAAGCAGTTACTACTGACCAGTTTTTGGTCAAAAACAACAAAAGACACACATGAAACAGACCAACCATCACTTGTGCAGTGTCTACCAACTTGCTCACATGTGTCAGTGGGCACAAGCCCTGTCGGTGAGTCACTGGCCACAAGCCCTGTCCGTGAACAGTCACTACCCAAAAGCCCTGTAGGTGAGTCACTGCCCAAAAGCCCTGTAGGTGAGTCACTGCCCAAAAGCCCTGTAGGTGAATCACTGCCCAAAAGCCCTGTAGGTGAATCACTGCCCAAAAGCCCTGTAGGTGAGTCACTGGCCACAAGCCCTGCCCGTGAAGTGCCAGAGGCCACTCAAAGTGGCTCTGTTGTGGCTAAAGTTGTTGGCAAACGAAAAAGGAAAATTCAAGAGACAACAAGCAGGCCTGTTACTCGCTCTCAAAAGGAACAAAAAAAATAAATTTTATAATTCACAAAATATGTCTTTGGCCTTGTTTTGTTGACTTCAGATTATTTAATTAATATTGTATGTATGCTGAAGACTGTGTTGTTTCCAAACTTTCAAGTACGTTCTTGTACACGTGAAGTTTTGGAAATGTTAACACTCGTAATTAATGAATAGTGTTATAAATATTTATGTATTAATCGTCTGTTCAGTAATGGTCCACCAGGAGCCAGTTGCTAAGTTTAGAGAAGCTGCCATTGACTTTGCAGCAGAACATTGCATTTGGGTGTATTACTTGATGTAATCATTGCATGTGCATATTATTCACATGCAATTATAAAAGCACCTATTTAACTGCAAACATCTGTCTTGTACGTGTACAGCAGGATTTTGTGTTAAATATTACTTACCTTTGCTGGCCATTGTACCAATCCCCTGCTTCTACTCTCTAAGCCCAGCACCCCCCCACCTCCCCGGCATTCTAACATGAAAAAAATACTACCAGGCTGCCGCATCCTCCTCCTCGGTGCCGCCGCAAGCTCCCCCCGCGCATCCCCCCCGCGCGCATCGTCGCCGACTCCCCCGCGCACCAGGGAGAAAAAACGGAACATTCCCGGGACGGACGGGCAACTGGGACAGCCCAGC
This sequence comes from Ascaphus truei, assembly GCA_036426205.1. Taxonomy (NCBI): domain Eukaryota; kingdom Metazoa; phylum Chordata; class Amphibia; order Anura; family Ascaphidae; genus Ascaphus; species Ascaphus truei. Next base: position 25,941,878 of record CM071568.1, on the reverse strand, counting down.
AAAAACCGGGACTGTCCCGGCAAAAACGGGACGAATGGTCACCCTAGGTAGAAGGGACTCACCATGTTACATAAACATTTTTTGGGGGAGGATACAAAAGTAAGGCTGTAATTATACCAAGGGCGGCAGCGCTATTCTGTGACGTCACCCTGCGCTGCCGCCGAGAAGCATCTTGATTATACCGAGGAGACAGGGCAGAGGAAGCTTGGAGGTGTGGCCATTAGTGGTTCGCCCTCATTGGCTGAACCGCTCACGTGACACGGCTGTAGCCAGAGCAAAACGAATTTGGATGTCTCTTCCCCTGCCGTCCGCTTTGCTGTACGGCACACCGCGACCGGCGCCTTCGGTATGAGCACTTTATTTGTATGTATGCTACTAGTTTTGGCGCAATGTGCCACTCCATGCAAAGCCGCGTGCGTTTTTCGGTATAAACACGGCCTAAGGCTGGGATTATAATCCCTTTGCGGCCGCGTGCGAACGAGCGCGTCGCTGCCCGCACTCCTGCAGCCCAAGCGATTTGTGAACTTGGCTGCAAGAGATTGAAGAGGCGATGCGGGGGCGTGGCGGACGCATCACGAAGCTGGTTCTCCCTCATTGGCTGAACCAGCTCACGTGCGCTGACGTCATGCAACAGCCGTCTGAAAATACAAAATGTGTTGTATTTTCAAAACGCTGCCGCGTCTATGCACCTCTTCAGCGGCAGGCGCAGCCACTGGGGTAACTTGCATAGTCCACCCCCGAAAGAGTGCTTGCTGGGCGCACACACGCAGCGACGGCGGCACCATAATCTCAGCCTGAGAAGGGGAGCAGGGGGTGGGTGCCAATACAACATGCAGGTTCAATAGACATTGTATAGCAACTTAGTTATACAATATACATTTGCTTATAAAGTCTCTCCCGATTAGCGGCCTATAGTTCAGTACTAAGGTCTGTCTGGTGTAGGGTCTGACTTGTCCCTCATCATCGCCACCATTGTTTTGGGGGAATTCTGGGTAGTATAGGGTCCTACAAGAGAACTAACCCGGGGTTTACTTCAGTATGTGGCTTCCTGGTTGTGCCAGCCAAGGCTGCCAGACCTTTTTGGAATTTCAAACACGAATTATTTACATAACTGGTCATCTTTTCCATTTGACAAATATGCCAAACTTTATTCTTAATGTGGCTGTGGACGGACGTTCACAGAGGTACGCAATTAGGAGGCTTTATAACGTGAAATTATAATAGGCTTTATTGTGCCTGTTCCTTTTCATCAGGAAAATTATCCAAACACAGGGGGGGGAACAAAGCTTCCATTCACTTGGGAGTAATTCTAGTGAAAACACTATGCAACCAATTCACATCTCCCTAGTCAAGCATTTCTCCCCAGCCAAAAACATAGCATGAAAATAAGCAGATACAGTATAAGCAGTCTCTTAATAATGAAAGTCTTATCTGTTTATCAGCTGAAGAGTAAGCTTCTCTGCTCTCCTGGAACCGCACTGAGCGTGCACAGAAAATCAGCATCCAGGTTTAGAAGTCTTATTTGGGCCTTGTGTCTTGAAAGTAGCTCTGCTAACTTAGGCAGAGCTCAAAACAAGTGTGTCTCCAAGTTCAGCTCAGGTGTCAGCTAAAGAGTTCTCACTTCCTGTTTCAAAAGACAGGCTTTCTAAGCCATCTAATTCAGGCAGGTGGTGTCTAGTAATTAACTACAAGAGGTTAACCACCACACTGCTGGATTAAAGACACATTACTGAACAGGGATAAGTCCCCTGTTACAGTGGCGGAAAGGGGAGCAATGATGCTACCTCCCTACACCTCTTAGGGCAAAGCGGGGAATATCCAGGAACATACTAGGAGATAGCTATACCAACGCATCAACAACATACATGAATTTTCCTTAAGTGTGGTACAGAGAGAAACTACAGTAGCTGCTGCGTTGAAAATGTTATCCCAAACCTCAGAATACAGATCCTCTCCTAGGTCTACCTCCCAATCTCCTTTATATTTCAGGATATTGTGCAACCCATTATTCGGCTATAGCCGAGAGATCAATTTCCGCGGTGATTCCGCCTCCAGACACAACCTCTCAAATTCCGTTTCCGCGTTGGAAGGGTTACTTTTAGCATGAGAGGCTCTCTCCTCGATATAGCGAAATGTCTCCCCAGAGGCAAGTTCTCTCTCCCTTAGCAACTGATCGAACGGTTTATTCTCGAGACCACTGCTTATGTCCATTTAGCCGCGTGACATTTGCATTTGACCAATTTGAAAAGTCCCGTCTAGAAAAACCCGGAGGAAAATCCGAGTTCCCCAACGAAAGGGTCATTAACGAGTTTTTATTTGTTAGTTTATTATTTTAAATTTCAGTTTGTCCCAGAGCATGAGAGAATGAGTGAGAGTTGGCAATGCAAACTGCTTGGGTTGTCTGACTCGTATCGGCAGCCAAAGAAGATGCACTATACTGGTCGGAAGTGTCCGTGAGGCATCGAGGGCCACACATCTTCTAGTGGAGAAGTTTGGAATAAATAAAGCGGTCTTGGTAGCAGGTTCATCTTAACTGATCGAATTCTCCCCATCCAGGAGATATTGAAACCAGAACACATCTGCAAATACTCTCACAATTTTTTAAGTATTTTTGGTTAATTTGCCTCATATAGGGAATCATAATCTTTGGTCAGATATACGCCTAAATATTTGATAGCTGTGTGTTGCCACTTAAAGTCGAAATTTAATTAGACAAGTTTTTATGTTGAGTGCCTCTGATTTCCCATTATTTATTGTAAACATAGACAAGACACCCCCAGGCACAACCCATATGTCAGCTGCTTACTTTTTAATCATTAGCAAAATAAGCAGCCATTTGCTTCACTGACATAGATATGAATAATCTAATGTGAAAGACAGATTCCAAAAGCCATGTAGCCCTACACTTTTTTTTTGATTACAGAATTGAAGCAGGGGGTCTCTGGAGCTGAACGGTGTTAATTTCAGCACCGGGGACCCCTTGCTTCCCAAGGTTACTTATCTCCGTAGGGGGAGCCGGTATCTCTGTGGAGTTTAAATGTCCCGGTCACATGTGCCAATAGGAAGCAGCAATGGATGATGGCTTCCTATTGGCCTGTGTGACGCGGGACATATAAACGCCGCCATTTCGATAACCCCTACAAGTTCCCTGGCTGCAGAGATACCGGCAGGTAAGTATCTCTGGAAGCAGCGGGTCTCCGGAGCTGAAATGAACACTGTTCAGCTCCGGAGACCGCCTGCTTCAAACCTGTGCATGTTTTGCCGCTTTAATGGGGGATTTTGGATTCTGGATAAAATGAAACAAATTGTAATTCTAACAAGGAAGTATACTGTACATCTCAGACTGTTACATTGCACACAGTCTCCCCCTAATGGACACTGTTTAGCTTCCTTACCTGGAACAAATAATGTCAGCAAAGGCATTTCTACATTTCACTTTTATGAAAGATATGTGCTTGTGATGCCTACATCGCTATTGTTACATTTACCATTGCAATATGTGACTCTGTGTGTCATATCCCATGTATTCACATACCCATTTTTTGTAAGTAGAATGACACGTTTTATGTTGGTAGCCCTCAGTTCATTTACTCTGCAAACACTGTAAAGAACACTGGTTCCTTTCCTACAAGGTCCACCGGAGTGGTGATAATAACCCTGTCCAAGCGGGGGAACCGTGTTCGAATCCCATAGTCGGCTTCTCAGACATGGTACTTTGGGGCTTATTCTATATCTGCCAACGTGACCCAGCGTCAGGCCATTTTCTGGCGAAATTCCCCATTGTGTTCAATAGGGAATTTCTGCCGGAAAGGTCCCGATCGGTTGCTTCAGCAGTTATACTGTAGAAAAAACACCTTTATCTTAAGCACCAAGAATTAGACTGCAACCTATTCTGCACAGGGACTCTCTATGCCTCTAAACTTCTACGTGTGTATATCGTCATTTATATAGCGCCATCCAGGTACATAGCGCTTACGGTCGTAATACACGTCACGTAATAATATAACACACAATGGAAAGAAGCGCTTCCGACATCAAAGTAACATTAGGAAAAGGAGTCCCTGCCCCAAAGAGCTTACAATCTAAGTATTCCCAGCACGACCGCCGCACCAGGGAAGAACAACTACTTTTAGAGAGGATCCCTCATAGCTTCCGGTTCAAGTCACAGAGATACACAACGTTTCAGGGGGAAACAACTGCCCTTTGCCAGGTGCAAAAAGCGTGGTTGTTTCCTACCGAGATGTTGTGTATCTCTGCTCTTAATGCTGTGAATAAATGAGATACAGTACACTAGAGAAATACCCCCGCTTCAGCTTAGTAATGATAATGTAATGATGATGGCGCGGTTTAGGGCGGAGATAGTACAACAACTATAGAGACAAAAGGACCCCAATTATGCAGCACTGTTTCCCCTAATTGGATGATTTCTGTGAGAATTCAAATATCATTTATTTTGAACATACGATAAAATATAGGGCTTACATAATTACACAGCGCATTAGAGATCCAATAGGAGTATTAGAACCCTGGATGGCAAACAATGCTAAATACAGTGTATTAATTATACACACTGTCCTTAGTGGGAAAGGGTGAAGGGGAGAATAATTAAAAAGCCATGATTAAAAGTGCCAGCAGCTGCCTAGAGTAACAATTGGTGTGCATTCAATACACAATGTGTAGCACTAAGATCACAGTATGTGAGCAGTGGTGTGTGTATAAGCAATTAACTACAACCACATTCTGACAGAGTTGCACCAATTTAACACACGGGTGGGCAAAGTTTCTTAATTGACGAAAATTTGCCTCCTACACTAAAATAATATAATTGCAGTAATTTATAACCTTGTAAGGTAAGGCGAGTACGCGCGTGGGAATAACACAAACTGACGTGTGGGCAGAGATCTCTGATTGATAGATCAGTGCGAACACTCATACTCTTGATTGTGAACAGCTGTGCGGTCAGTAAAGGCCCTGCTTGCACTCCTCTGCCTAAAGACAAGCAGACCACAACCTGGCGAGAATACTGTGTAACAAGGTAGTGATAGGCTACCGCTCACCATAAATTTGGAATAAAATTGGCTGGTAAATAGGGATAGGGTGCATACGGGATAGGTGATTAAGCTGAAAAGGGTGATAGGTCACAGAGGTGGCCTTAAAGACTCCTATTTGCACTCGCTTGACCAGTTAACTTAGGCTAGGAAAAATTCAATCCTTGGAGATAACTCCATAGCCCTACATGTACAATTATAAAATCACATTTATTAAACATATATACAAAAGAGACCTAATGTCTAAACATGCCACTATGTGGCTCCAGGGAACACAGAGGAAACACAGGGGTAGGGGAAATTTGCTGTTAGAGTATATTCCGTTATTGGGAGACTGCTACTGAGTATACTGTCGTATTAGTTTTGCTAGTACTTTCCTAGGTGGGACTCCTATATAATGTCCCTCTACCTTCCTTCAGTAAGGTGCGAGGTGCTCCTATGGAGACACCCCGCTATACAAAACTGTTAGCAGTCTGGGCGTCACTACGTTTAGCGTGGCGCCGCTATTTATTATTGAAGCAAGATAGTCAGTTATGCCGCTTTAGATGCTGTTTGCAGTGCTGTCTAAATGCATTCACCAATGTATATATAGAGAGAGAGAGCGTGCTCCCTTCAGCTGTTCATACGACCTGTCAGTCTCGCCAAACTCTCAGCTTCCCACTTTGTGTTCCTCCGCGGCTCCGGATGACGTCACCGGAAGTGCGTCATCACGTACCAACGCACGTTTCACGCTCGTAGGCGCTTCGTCAGGGTAATGGGAGTGACATCACTAGTCTCCTCCCTACTATAAGTGCTGGTTGGTTGGGGGCGTGTAGCATTTCCCAACCAATCCCAGTGTTGTATGGATAGTAGGACAGCTGTATTTGATCCCCGTTAAGGGTGAGTGTATTAGGCGTCCTGCTATCAGTGATTCAAGTTACCTTGGTAACGTATCCGAATCAACGTATGAGGTATTATACTGTCTCATAAGGGGCAGAAATGATTGTACATAGTCAGCACAGGGTGTACTGCGTGTGTGTTATGGTAAAGTATTGTGAAGGATGTATATACACTGGGACATATTCTGTCATTGAGATCAGATTAAGCTGATGTGTGTGGTATGGGTTGGTTCAAGGTGTTGTTATTTATCCTCTAAGGTGATCGTCAGCAATGGGTAGGTTATCTCAGATGATGTTGGTGATGGTATATAGCTACATATATATATGTGCGTGTCTAGTGTAGGAGTGTACTTCTTACTGAGGTCCGCCTCTAAAGTCAATACGGACTTGGGGAATATAAGACTCTATTTAACTACCCCAATGTCCTGTTCTCTCATTGTTGGTGTAGGAGTGTAAGCTTCTACTAAGGTCCGCCTCTAAAGTCAATACGAACTTCCAGGAGTTTAGGACTCTATTTAACTGACTCATTGTCCTGTTCTCTCTTTGTTGGTGTCTTGCGAGTGGATTTAGTAAGAACCCCATCCCTATGTGTTCAATGAATATGTAGGATCAGGGGTCACTACAGATAGTCCCCACCATCTTAACTTCCTTTGTCAAATATCACTGATCCTTGCTGACTTGACACTATGGGTCATATATCACAGCAACCCCATTCTTGTATCCAAATTTTAACCATATCTGTGACAGTCATGTATAATCCCTACAGAAATGCCGAATAGATATAGCCCTCGTTTAGGCCTTCTGGGGACAGAGTCTGCAGTGTGAATATCCACTGACACTCACGTTGCATAAGCCGTCTGTCCCAGTTTCCCTTCCGTGGCCCCCCAAGGTATATGCTCAATCCCACAGAAGGTAAGGAATTTGGGATCCCCATTGTGTTCATTTAAAACATGGCGGGCAACAGGGGTATCCTTCTTGTTTCTGATGGACCCTAGATGTTCTAGGATCCTCACTTTAAGGGCCCTGTGGGTCTTTCCTACATAACGTGCCCCACATCTGCACGTGATGAGGTATACAACTCCTTCTGTCAGACAGTTGATGTGGCTCTTAATAGTATAGACACTACTAGCTGGTTTGCTGATGTTTTTAGTAACTTGCATAAAGGGACAGGCTTTACAACGCCCACATGGGTATGGGAAACTGGGACAGACGGCTTATGCAACGTGAGTGTCAGTGGATATTCACACTGCAGACTCTGTCCCCAGAAGGCCTAAACGAGGGCTATATCTATTCGGCATTTCTGTAGGGATTATACATGACTGTCACAGATATGGTTAAAATTTGGATACAAGAATGGGGTTGCTGTGATATATGACCCATAGTGTCAAGTCAGCAAGGATCAGTGATATTTGACAAAGGAAGTTAAGATGGTGGGGACTATCTGTAGTGACCCCTGATCCTACATATTCATTGAACACATAGGGATGGGGTTCTTACTAAATCCACTCGCAAGACACCAACAAAGAGAGAACAGGACAATGAGTCAGTTAAATAGAGTCCTAAACTCCTGGAAGTTCGTATTGACTTTAGAGGCGGACCTTAGTAGAAGCTTACACTCCTACACCAACAATGAGAGAACAGGACATTGGGGTAGTTAAATAGAGTCTTATATTCCCCAAGTCCGTATTGACTTTAGAGGCGGACCTCAGTAAGAAGTACACTCCTACACTAGACACGCACATATATATATGTAGCTATATACCATCACCAACATCATCTGAGATAACCTACCCATTGCTGACGATCACCTTAGAGGATAAATAACAACACCTTGAACCAACCCATACCACACACATCAGCTTAATCTGATCTCAATGACAGAATATGTCCCAGTGTATATACATCCTTCACAATACTTTACCATAACACACACGCAGTACACCCTGTGCTGACTATGTACAATCATTTCTGCCCCTTATGAGACAGTATAATACCTCATACGTTGATTCGGATACGTTACCAAGGTAACTTGAATCACTGATAGCAGGACGCCTAATACACTCACCCTTAACGGGGATCAAATACAGCTGTCCTACTATCCATACAACACTGGGATTGGTTGGGAAATGCTACACGCCCCCAACCAACCAGCACTTATAGTAGGGAGGAGACTAGTGATGTCACTCCCATTACCCTGACGAAGCGCCTACGAGCGTGAAACGTGCGTTGGTACGTGATGACGCACTTCCGGTGACGTCATCCGGAGCCGCGGAGGAACACAAAGTGGGAAGCTGAGAGTTTGGCGAGACTGACAGGTCGTATGAACAGCTGAAGGGAGCACGCTCTCTCTCTCTATATATACATTGGTGAATGCATTTAGACAGCACTGCAAACAGCATCTAAAGCGGCATAACTGACTATCTTGCTTCAATAATAAATAGCGGCGCCACGCTAAACGTAGTGACGCCCAGACTGCTAACAGTTTTGTATAGCGGGGTGTCTCCATAGGAGCACCTCGCACCTTACTGAAGGAAGGTAGAGGGACATTATATAGGAGTCCCACCTAGGAAAGTACTAGCAAAACTAATACGACAGTATACTCAGTAGCAGTCTCCCAATAACGGAATATACTCTAACAGCAAATTTCCCCTACCCCTGTGTTTCCTCTGTGTTCCCTGGAGCCACATAGTGGCATGTTTAGACATTAGGTCTCTTTTGTATATATGTTTAATAAATGTGATTTTATAATTGTACATGTAGGGCTATGGAGTTATCTCCAAGGATTGAATTTTTCCTAGCCTAAGTTAACTGGTCAAGCGAGTGCAAATAGGAGTCTTTAAGGCCACCTCTGTGACCTATCACCCTTTTCAGAGAATACTGTGTAAGCAGATAGTAGCAATGTTCTCTAAATAAAGAGCCCTGCAGCTAGAAAGTGTTCCGTCATTATAATCATAGAAAGGGTTAGGCACCCCGGAGGTACAGTATAACTCGGCTCTCTGAGAGGAACACCATAAAGTTAACTACAAACTATACACCTAAATAACCCCTGGGGTAGGGTTTTTCTAAAATGGTAGTGAAGTAAGGTACATGGCGCTATTGTAAGTATGGTGAGTATGTTCCAATTATAAAGTGCAAAGACCAATTGTGCCTAATAACTTGTTCTATTCCCCCCTTAGAGAAGGGCTCCGTAAAACCATTGGGTCAGAAGCATATAAAGTGCAGGAGCAGAGCAGCCCAAGACCTTCTTTCGGGAGTCTATGTCTGCGGCGCCATCGGTTAGCTCTGCGTGTGCACATTCTCAAGTGTGTAGACGCACGCGTTTCGCTAGGGAACGCTTTGTCAAGGCCAGTAGGGGCCCTCCTACTTTTATTTTTTATATGCTGGTGTAACAGTGTTTCCCCCACCCTCTGGGAGATTCTGCCATTACAGGGTGTGTGGTGCATGATACCTGCTGGTAACAGGAGGGCTGAGTCGTCCGCCGATGGTTGTGGGGACACAGGACTAGGCTTCTGGGGATCATACCCTAAATATCACAAGCAGTGCAGCGCCTCCATCTGCCGCAGGCTCAAAGGAACTGAAGATGATCTCCCTCAGTAGAACCGATAACCTCCCCCCCCCGTAAGATCACACACCAGGCCGGAGGTATAATAACAGGAACGGTTTATTGTCTGTACACCAACAGCAGTACACAGCAATCTTCTGCCCAATGCAGTCCCACTTTCAGCTACCCACTGAAGGATGGTCCCTGGACATTCACTAACGCAAAGAGCACCCGCAGCAGTCCCAGCTCTACCCTGCCCCTCTAGCAGGGGCAGATGTATGGTACACACTCACTCTCCCCCGAAGGGAAGAGGACCAGAGAAGGCCCAATAGTCAGTCTCTTGGCTGTGTGACCTGCCTCTCTCAAGGGGGTAGAGGTACTGCTACATTTGGGTGGCAACTGCCCTTATGTACACCGGGAGGAGGGCACCAAGTCTGTCCTATGATAGGACATGCTCAGGCCTGATGTCACTGCCTCCCCCCGTCACTCAAGTGCAGCACCCGGTGTGGGGAGAACCCATATTGACTACTGGCAGGCCTGCTCTTACCAGGGCTTACTGCCAGGAGTAGGGCAGATTAATAGCCATAGATGGCATGACTACACTGGCAAGATGTTTTGTGGCACAACATTGGGGTGGATGTTGGATGAGTTGAACGCAACAGGCGATAATTGAAGTAGGAAGTTTAATTAGGGCATAGAGACGCTGGGAACCGCAGTGCTAGAGGGGAGGACGAGGATGTCTCCAATGGGTGTGGTAAGGTTACACACCCTTTACTGGGGCTCATCTCGGGTAACAGCCCGAGCCCATAGAGGGGGTATATGATGTTATACAGTTAGATAGTAACATAGTTACATAGTAGATGAGGTTGAAAAAAGACAAACGTCCATCAAGTTCACCCTATGCTAAATTTAGACGACAGATACTTTATCCTACATTTGTGTTTACAGTATTGTGATCCAGTGTTGTGTGTTATGTTTATTGTTGTGTGCGAATACAGCTGTGGCATGGTTTTATCCAACGTCTGCTGCACACCATAAGAAATGTATATGATATAGTCCCCGGTGCTCCTGTTTCAGAGAATCCCTGTCAACACTCTAAAGTTTGCAAGCTGGGCAGGCCGCAGGGCACTACGGATTTCTGCAAACACACTATTTATTCAGCTAATATTCCGATGTTTCGGCAAATACAACTGCTTTTTTCAAGTATAGCTGATGTAGCGTGGTCCCCCTCTGGGTTTTTGTCCCCCGCTGCACTCACCCGTGGGCGGTCGGAGTAGTGCGGCCGGGTGCGCGGGATCGCGAGGGTGCGGCCGCGCACATCCATGGGAGTGTGAGCGGCAGTAAGGAAGGGCCGTGTTGGTCGGGATGGCGAGCGGGTCGCGGAGGCTCCGGCGGTATGTGGAGCAGGCGCCGCCATCTTGTAAGGACTTGCGACGGCCATTAGATGTCGCGCATGTGCAGTAAGAACGCGCGCGAACCCCGACCAATCAGGAGAGGCTAATAGCAGGGATTACAAGTGCCATGAGCCTCAGGCGCACACCACATGATGCCAGGGAGCCAATAGGGCTGCAGCAATTCCCTGCTTCCAGGGATTGATACATTTCGCGCGCGGAGCCCACTCCAGTCAGGACCAGGACGAGCTAGGGGTAGGAGGTGAGTGCAGGGGTCTGTGATCCACTGCATTAGGCCAGCAGCCCCCTTGGCCCCAGTTAGGTCCTGAGTCATATCATAGTTTGTTGTGCTTCAGGGACAGGCCCTAGGTTAGGGACCCTGCCCCATTAGTGCTGTACAGTAAGGGATACAGCGGACGCTGCGCTTCCCGCGAAGAGGCTTGGGATCAGGCCTACTTCACCAGAGAGCAGGACTATACTCAGGGCGGACTGCCCTGACAGAGCATCGCGCTGGTGGAACCGGACGTCGCCCAGGAGGTCGTCGGATCCTTTGCGAAGAGATTTGAATGCTCAGGTGCCGCCGCTCTGGGCAGGTATCATTACACATGTGCACCAACTGAGCACTCACACACAGTGGCAGCGCTGACCACGGGGCACGGGTTGCACTGAGGACACGGTGTGGGGGTACACGGTGGTGGGAGGAGGTATACACTCTCGGGTGAGAGTGACTGACGTTGGGGAACTTATACAGTGATAAGATTGTGCAGTCGGAAGGTTTATGCATAGTAAAGGTTATTCTTGTTTTATTATACCAAGTGTGTATTATTGTGTTGTGTCCTGTGAGGGCCTCCTTCCGCTCAGCCGGGATCCCTCTCAGGTGGAGGCGTTGCACCATGAGTATTGTGATTATATATGTACCCCAAGCTCCCCGTGCGGAGGCTTAGGCTCCTGAGGGCCACACAGGTAAAATACAGCATTAGTAGCGTCTGCGTTCATGAGGAAACAGTGTTACACAGGCATGCCGAAACGTCAGAATATTGGCTGAATAAAGAGTTTGTTTGCAGTAATCCGTAGCGGCCTGCTGGGCTTGCACGGTTTTATCCAACATGGTGTACTGGATTCCTTGTTGGGTTGTTGTTGTTAGCGGGTGGGATTTGCGTGATGTTTTGCGCTCCATAGCCTGTATGATTTAAAGCAGCAAATCAATACTGCCCAACATTTTATTCATTTATTTATTTCCCAAATTTGAGCTGATTTGTGGTTTCGGCAGGTACAAAATGGCTGTGGGGTCAGTGCTCGCTCTGGCGGCAATAGAAAAACCGCGGTGTCACAACCATCTTTTTAATCAGCCCTTTATATTCTTTTCTGCTATTTGTGATCTCTATTATGTTTATGTATACTTTTGCACATTGATATATTTTTTGGAGGGAGGGATAAAAAAAAAATATTTCTACAGCAAATTCAGTGTGCAGAATTGTTGTAGATTTAGGGAGTTTCATTCCCCCCTTTGTTACTGTGTGTGTGTGTCTGTGTGTGTGTGTGTGTGTGTGTGTGTGTTGTGTGTGTGTGTGTGTGTGTGTGTGTGTGTGTGTCTATAGTGGTAATCTTTTAGGGAATCCCCTGTAATCTGATAGTTATTAATTTAATTATTTAGGAATAGGAATGCACTCCCTTAATATTATTCTATTACAGTATGTTAAATATTTGACCACAAGGTGGCGCTAGTAATTACTTTATTTAAAATGCACTTTAAAAGCTGCTGTAATCTTACTCATGGCACTGAGTAAAAAAGGAATATTTAGTCTCTTTCTCTGAGTATGCGTATGGGACCTTTTAATCCAGAGATACTGACCCACTTTTTAAAACTGTCCTTTGTATTGTATTGTATGTCTTTATTTATATAGCGCCATTAATGTACATAGCGCTTCACAGTAGTAATACATGTGGTAATCAAATAAATAACAGATAATATAAATAACAGATCATGGAAATAAGTGCTTTAGACATAAAAGTAACATTAAGGAAGAGGAGTCCCTGCCCGAGGAGCTTACAGTCTAATTGGTAGGTAGGGAGAAGGTACAGAGACAGTAGGAGGGAGTTCTGGTAATTGCGTCCTTTTAAGTTTGTATGCTATGGGGTAGGAACTAGTGTTGTACCGAGTCCTCTAAATGTAAGAAAACTTGGTACTGGGGAAAAATAGAATTTTTTTCCGGGCAGGTAGCATTAAGTTACCAACAGCCGGCGGCTCCAATTACCTGCTCCCCGGCTGCCCAATAGTAACGCTCCTGTTCCAGTCACATGTTCCCCGCGCCCCCACTGGCATCAGCTGTGATGTGTTCCGCTGCTCCTGCCGGCTCAACAAGGACGTCCTCGGCTGCCACCGCCACCACCAGGACATCTGCCGCTGCTGCCACGATGTCGCCTTGGTCCTCCTCACCCTCCGCAGCGGTCTTCCGCACCCTCCACCGCCGCCGGCTGCAGGTAAGTGTTAGCAGAGTAAAAAAAACGGAAATTACCCGGCGCCGGTTCCAGCCCACTTCTGCCGGGTCCGGGTAGCGGAAAAAGTGCTGGGGTAATTATCAGGTACTCGGTACATCACTAGTAGGAACTTAAATAAATTCAGATGCAATTCTTGCAGGTTTTCTCAGCTGGGAGAACACTGCCTGCCAGTTGGGGAAAGTTACAGATTAATGTATATAACTAAATCATGGACACATGATACATAAAGCTTGGCCCCCTGCAGACGCACTTACCAGAACTCCCTCCTACTGTCTCTGTACGTTCTCCCTACCTACCAATTAGATTGTAAGCTCCTCGGAGCAGGGACTCCTTCCTTAATGTTACTTTTACAGTATGTCTGAAGCACTTATTCCCATGATCTGTTATTTATATTATTTGTTATTTATATGATATGTATTACTACTGTGAAGCGCTATGTACATTTATGTCGCTATATAAATAAAGACATACAATACAATAAAACTAAATAAAATATTAAGCAACGACACTGTAGACCAGTAGTTGCTTTGCTCCGCATTGTCCCGCTTAGAAAGGTCAGAATGCCTAGTTTATCTGCCTAATGATACTTCTTGACTCTATTACAACACGTGCACAAAATTAGGTGATGTAAAAGAATCAGACCATTCCAGAGATGTGAACCTCCAAGAACCTAAACCAGTGAGATATGGGGGTTACCGAACCCAAAAATTGAATTTTGACAGAGAGACACCCCCAAAGTGTACGAGGCTGCTGTGGCTACAAAGCAGAAGCTTTAAGACAACCAAGGAAATATGGTTAAAAAAAAAAAAAAAAGGTGGTGGTACATTAATGGTCGCCGACAGCTGTCCTGTGGCCCAGGCCCTGTGTACCTGTCAGTGGTGAGAGGTAGAGGCCTATCCAGGCAGCGAATAAAGAAAGTGGGGCCCGACTTCCGACTGGTCGCAACTTTTGGATTTGTCCCGCCGGGCACAGGACACTTGTCCCCGCGTGTTGGCAGCCCTGGGTAAATATTATCTAGCAAAGAAGTCCACCCACAAAAAAAACACTGACTTGAAATTTGGAGAGTGTAGCTCTGTGTGGTTTGGGCTATAGGTCTGCCCTCCTCCTGGCAGTAATACCCGCGTAAGGGCAGGTTTGCCAGGAGCAATCATGGGTTTCCCCCACTTTATGCAGTGCAGTGAGTCAGTGAAGGCAGTGTCATCAGGCTCTGTGTCCAATTAGAGACACAGGGATGGTGTCTGCGGGAGTTACTTACTACATAGCACTTCCTATTTAGTAAGTCTGTCCCTACCGTGAGAGGGGCAAGGTTACCCAGACCAAGCTGCCAGGGCTCTGGCAGGCGTGAGGCCTCCCTACGGGGAGTGAGGGTATACCCATTCCACCTATCCTACCAGAGTATAGGGGAAGAGCTGGAACTCCTCTCAGTGCCCTTGGCTGGAAGCTGGGTTCAGGGACATCCTAAGGGAGACAGCTTGCTGTGTGATCTGTGCTGCTGAATAGAAGAGACCAAATAAAGAGACACTGCATTTTTACCTATACCTCCTGCCTGAGATTGAAGTATATTGGGAGGTGGGGAATGAGTTATTTTGCAGATACTTCACCCCATACAGCTGGGGGCTACACAAGATGGAGGCGCTGCACCAGTAAGTGAGATTGAGGCACAACCCCAGAAGCCTGTCCTGTTCATCCCCTATACCATTATGCGGAAGACTCAGGGCCCCCTGTTGCAAGCAGGTATGCACCACCCTATGACATGTAGCCGGGGCAGTATATTCCCTAGGAGACCGTATGTGAGATTGGGGAAGGTAGGGGGGGGGGGGTTTGGGGGGAAATAAGGGTTACAAGAACAAAGAATGCAGGAGGGAAATCTCATAACAGGAGTTACAAGGTAGATTTCATGCACGATTTTCTGGCTAAGCGACTAAAGGGATGGATATAATTGTCTTGTACAAGGTTTGCATGTGTACACCCAGTTATTATCAATAAGTACAGGGTTACATCATCTTGTAAATTTAGTATTGTGAAACGCAGCAGTCCATTATGCCAACACCCAGAAGAATAGTATCATTGCTGAATATCCAGGGGTAGAGCAGGAGAAGACAATATGGTACAAACTGATATTTAGACAATTGCAACACAATCCCTGAGGGTAAATAGCTTGGAAGCTCAATGCATCAATTAGACTGTAGCAATTCCCCAGTAACAGGAGATTGTATGGTTTGTATGTTAACAAGAAGAAGCCAAGACGTCTATGAGAATATTTATTGCATGCGGTAAACAGAAATTGAAAACCACAATCACTCGCTATAATAAAATGAAGTGGTGGGATATTGTATTGGTTGTTGCAATTTAGAGTGACAGCAAGGACTCCATAGGAATTATCCGCGAGTCCTTTAATATCAAGTGACAACACAGGACGTTTGTCATGAGCAGACGCAAAGGTCAAGCTAGAGATGGGAGGAAATAATATATCCTGAGTGTCAACGTAACAAGTGAATCATTAACATGCAGATGGATATCTGAATGGTCATCTTTGAAACATTACTGAAAGTGACTGTGTGTTATAGATGATGTACAAGTACAAACTTTGGCCAGATTTGTATAACTATTGTGTTGGTATCATCAGCCATATGTGCAGCACTTAAAAATAATACAGTGAATGTTTATGCAATACGAGGCTAGAATCCTACACAGAACTGTAAGCATTGGCGGGCGGGGGGGTGTCTTGTGTACTGCACCCTATTTGTGATTATTTTCCACTGGAGTCCTATTTTAAAGAAATATCAGTGCCATCAGTTTGTGGGACACATAAAAATGTCCATATTGGGCATTTTCCAAGACTTGATTTATTTTCCAGCCTTCATCATTTCAACCAAAAGTTCTGGTACCCGTTATCGCAAGGTCTGCGGCAAAGCCGGCACATCATTGAAAAGTGGCGTCATTGAAACAAATGTTGACGCAACGTCGAGCGTCATTATACTCATGTGATTTTTTTTTACAACATTGACATATTAACGGTGCAATAACATTTAGTTTCATCTGTACATGAGAAGTCTGGTAACCTATAGGAGAAAAGCATTAGTCACTTATATAAGACATTGGCGGTCTAGGTACAAAAGTAATGATGTAGTAGAGAAAGTGTACTGTATTTTGAGGCACTGCCTCATTTTTGGTGCACATTTGGTTTAGATTGTTATTAACTGGAAAGTTACCCCAGCTAAACTTGGTAAAATAATGTTTTTACGCAGATTAAAGGAAGAAAATGTGACATACAGGGGATGGCAATATATACAATACTAGCTAAAGTACCTGGCTTCACACAGGTTGCAGTAATCCAAATGACTAATAATAAATTGGGTGTAGGTGTATACTGTAGTAATTACCCTATTTTACTTATGTGATACAGCCCTGAAACCCTGAACTGTTGCGCTAGTTCCTGGCTGGAGCCATTTCCCCTCTCCCCCCTGCTACAGTTCTTTCTCTCTTTCTCCCTCTCCTATCTCTATACCTCCCCCTCCCTCTTCTCTCTCTGCCTCCTATCACTCCTTTCCTCCACCCTTCCACTTCCCTCTCCCCCTTCCCTCTCCCTCCCTCCCCCATCCCCATCTCTCTCTCTATCTCTCTCTCCCTTTCTCCCCCTCCCAACTCCCCCTTCTCTCTCCCCCTCACTCCGACCCCTCCCCCTTCTCGATTTCTTCCATCTGCGTTTAAATAGAAGATAGATTAAGCTGCTATTCTTTCCCCATCCCTCTTCACCCCTGCGTCTCTCCACA
Source organism: Ascaphus truei (assembly GCA_036426205.1). Taxonomy (NCBI): domain Eukaryota; kingdom Metazoa; phylum Chordata; class Amphibia; order Anura; family Ascaphidae; genus Ascaphus; species Ascaphus truei. Next base: position 25,924,748 of record CM071568.1, on the reverse strand, counting down.
GCACCTTTCTTTTAATGATTTTGGGATTGCCATGGCTTTAAGGAGTTAACTGTGTGGGCCCACACAGCGTAACACCCCTTTTCCCATCACATGGTGCTCGGGTGACTCAGCAGAAGTTAAGCCTGGAGACAGCGACTTCACGGTGATATATATATATATATATTTTTTTTGATGTCTCCGTCACAGCATTGGATCTTATTGTCCCAGATTAAGGCAGGAAATGTAGTATTTCTCCATATGGGGTTTATTTGCAGGGATAAATAATACACTAACTGGTCCACCGTTCCTTTAAGTCAAAACAAAATCATAAAATAAACACCTACTCCTCTTAGGAGACTAACTATACATGCAGTTTCAATCTTAACTACCTGGATGGACAGCTAAGTTGGTTACCACCCCAAAACAGGTACTATTGTACCTGCACATATACAGTCTCTGCACACAGCAATATAGTGTTCTCTTATCTGTTATTCCAGGGTTTGGAGCAGATGTCCATGCTTCTGCGCAGTCTCACGTACTTCCTTCCTAGGGGAGCTCAGCCCCACGAGAGTTCAGAGAATCTCTCCTCTGTAAGTCCAATGTTAAGGACAGGACAACCCCGCTTCAGCATGGTCTCTCGTCCTTCCTTCTTCCTGGAATTAACAACCCAGGCAGTCCCAGCAGGCTCCGTGACCAACGTCCCACTGGCATAGGAGGCTGTGCCAGCTTCCACAGCTGGGGCGAAGTATTCTCTGTCCCCTTCTCTGGGACAGCAGTCTCTATCCTTGTGTTTAGTCACTTCCTGACTTTTAAAACTCCATGAGCAATCAGGAGTTCAGCCTGCTCAATTAGCCAGCAGACTATTAGCAGCCATAGGATTGTATTGTGACGCATCAGATATGCCATCTGTCGTAAAGTGAAGTGACAGAGAACGAGGACCACCTGTACTCATGGAGTATAAAGTTACTGTACTTCAATATACCTTGTTTCAACTCCTTCTAGTTTTAACTCCACACTTAATATAACCTGCACTTGAAACACAACTGCAATTCAGTCACACAGCTCTGTACAGAATGATAATACCTTGTGATGTCACCTATTCTTTCTGCCTCTTCTCCCCAATGCTTGCTTTCTCTTCATGTGTCAGCGGACTTACTCTCTTTCTTTCCTTTTTTTACTCTGACTCTTCTTATCTGCCACCAGGCTACACTACCGACACACTTTATCCTAGCAGGGCTAGTTCCGCAAGCCGGGGGATGCCCCGGCTTGCTAGCCCCACTCCCTCGGCGTGCCGCGCGTCACCGATGCGCGGTCACGCGTCATCGGGTGTCAGCGCCCCCTGCACGCACGTCCAGGGCTCCCCGAGGGAGCCCTGGTGTCCCGCGATCGCGGGACGGCGGCAGGGGGTTCCGGGGGACCCGGCGGACCCGGCAGCGGTAGGGAGAGCGCTCTTCCGCTGCTTTGGCGCGCGCCCGGCACCCTCCGGTGCGCGCCAGGTTACTGCTGCGGCCGAGAACGGGCAAATGCTCGAATAAACTCGGCCGCAGCAGTATGTGCATTATGATGAAGGCAGTCCGTGGAATCCGGAAGCGGAGCACAGCAATAGTGAAGCAAAAAGGAGCTGCAATCTACTAGGAACATTAAAAACCTTTTATTGTGAGGAGGTGGGGGGGTCAGAACCAACTCTGACGCGTTTCGGGACGAATCCCTTTGTGATGTGCATTATGATGTGACGTGCCAGATACAGAGCCTATCAGGTACAACACCCACTGGTTTTATATATAGAACAATGTCCAATATAGAACATTTTAATAACTCCTAGAATTAATATGTTTAAATAAAAAATAACCCTGAGGAGCACACTCCTAGAGGCGCCTTAGTATGCAAATAACATTTGCAGCTGCCTAGATTTCGTGGTCTGGGAGCTATGGCTCTGACACACAGACAGACATCCCCGTTTATTATTATAGCTAAACAATATTATACACTATGATAGCCCATATTGTATTTACATGCCATTAGGACATTGAGTTTTGTTTCATCTGTACCATCATCTCTACCACAATTTTGTTGGTCTGGAGAATGTGTGGTATGTATACAGTATACTGTAGATAAGTTTTAATTAAACAATATTTTGTTGTTTTATCAGGCGTTCTCATCTCCATAAATACAGCCAAACCTTCCAGATTTCCCTCTTTTGCATAGTGATCAAAATGACTCAATAATCTAGATACACTAGCCAGTGAAAATCTCAAAGTGATTTCAGTAAAGGCTGGAATGCAATATTATCCATGCTCTCGTTCTCCTGTGGCAGGACAAATCCTCTCTCTTCTTCAGTGTTCTATGTCATTGGTGCAGGAAAAGCACAGGTATGTCCTGTTTTGTGAAGAGTAGATGCTACAGTCATTGGCAATAAAACTTAATTACCGACAGGCTCTCTGATAATTGCTGTGTTATAATTGACATCGCAAATCAAAGATGAAATGCTTTAAAGGTGCCAATCTTAGTATACGTGATCCTTACCCACGTTTTTATATTACTAAGTGTCCAGCGTCCGGTACACCAAAGTAGTTATACCTCCTATGGCATGCAACGGGAAGTTAGGACTATTAACCCATTAGGATCCACAAAGGAATTCACGAGCCATGCCTTCCTGACCACCATTATACTAAGGAGTTAAAGTAATCGTTATTTATTGATTATGCCAGGTATATATTGTACACCAATGCTGTATATACCTGGTATCTTCAGGATTGGAGAAAAAATACTGCAGCACGGAACTAATGGAGAATGCGAGCCCTGTGCGCCTCTGTTCAGCATTTTCTATCGGCTTCGCTGGTTTCTGCGGAGCCACTTCCCCTGAAAATGTTTCCAGTAAATGTCGGATAACGGGCCGTCGGATTGCGGGTCCATGTTAATCGGCGGCGGTGACCGGCGGCTAAGCGGGTCCGACATCTGATATTGTGTCCAGCGGACTACGTGATGCGGCATCGGATAAGGCATTTGACGGAAAGGGGGGCGTCGGATACCGAGGACCACCTGTATTTTCACCTGCTTTGTATTTTTCAGAACTGTACGTAACACCCTTTCCCCTATCCATATGGAAACAGCGGTAATTACGGTGCTGGTGCTACCTGTTAGGCGTACGGAAGGCCTGGGCCTGGGGTGACTGTGTGTTCTCAATTCTGTATGGTGCGGTGCCTCCACCTATGAGAATCCTGGGTAACAGGATGACTCCTCATAAGCAAAAAATATGCACAAAGCAGCGCACTGCCCAGGGAGACAGGTGTATAAAAATAGAAGAATATTTATTGTCTATCACACAGGACAAACAAGGAGGTGTGGACCCTCCTACGCGTTTCACACAACACGGTGCTTTATCATTTTTTCTGTTACCTTCAGGAGGTTTATGTCTTATTGAATTGGTTTACTCACCTAGTACTACACCCACTCCATAGTTGAGCCACATCTGCGTTTATCATTCATGAATAGAAGATTATATTCCAGGACTGTTGGAGCACCCATCATCTTTGTATAGTGACTCCTCATATGAACTTGTATACCTTATGGTACTGCACCGACACACTTTATTCGAGCAAATACCCGGTATGTACCTGGCAGAAACCTGGAATGCGCCGCTCCTCACCTCTAACAAGCCCCGTTGCGTTTGCCTTCCCAGCCACGGTTCATGCCTGGCTGACGGGCGGCTGATCTGTTAAATGATAACGAAAAGAATTTACTAGGCTGCAATGTTTCATTTGTCCACCAGATGGCATAAACTCATGAATTGTAATGCAGTGTATATATATATATACAGTACTGTATATACACAGTATATATATATATATATATATATATAACAACAACCCCTATAAGCCCTAACATACAGTACTGTACACATACAGTACTGTATAGCCCATACAAAATTATACATCGAACTGTATGGCGGCGGGGGCAAGATGTGTTTGCAGTCAGAGAGAGATCCGCTGCTCTCTCTCTGCGCAAACAACCGCACATTAAAAATTATTTGAAATACATTTTTATTGATAGTGTAGATGTGGGGGTCTCCGGAGCTGAACCGCGTTGGTTTGTAGCTGGGGACCCCGTGCCCCCCGATATACAGGCCCCTTTAGGGGTGCCGGTATCCTCTGCTTGGTGTTTAAAGTCCGATCACGTGATCGCGGCCTGTAACCAGCAAGCAGAGGGATACCGGCACCCCCTAAAGGGGCCTGTATCTCGGGGGGCACGGGGTCCCCAGACCTGAAACCTGTGCGCTTCTGCTCTGGAGACCCCCTGCACATGTACGTAATCAATAAAAACACATACAATATACAGTATAAATAAACCTCGTTCTTTACCTTAGCGCTATGCGCTATGAAAGAAGCATCATTTCTGTATTTAATAATTTTGTACAGTGCGCAGGGGGGTTCCCTGAGCCAAAATTAATGCTCAGGGACCCCCCCCTGCTCCTGCTCAATATTATTAAAAATACAGAATGCTGCGTCATTACCATAGCGGATAGCGCTAAGGGCAATAAGGGGTTAACCCCCGTGCCCGCTTTATTGTGTGTATGGGGGGGGATGGGTGAGGTGGTGGGTATTTGGCCCTTGGTGGGAGTTTATGGGTTGCGGGTGCACTTAACCCCTTCACGACCGTAGCAGTTAATATACCTACGGTCATGAAGGGTTAAGCCCTCCGCTCTACCCCCCGCAAGCAAGCCCTAAACAGCACCGTTGGGGCTAATCCCCCATTCACCCATCCCACCCACTACCCATAATAAAAAAAATACACACACACAGCACAGCACACAGCAGGCGCCAAAAAATAAATAAATAATTATAAATAAATAATAAATAAATGACAATAAATACATTTGAAATACATTTTTATTGATAGTGTAATGTGCAGGGGGTCTCCGGATCGAACCCGCGTTGGTTTTAGGTCTGGTGGACCCCGTGCCGCCCCGAGATACAAGGCCCCTTTAGGGGTGCCGGTATCCCTCTGCTTGGTTTAAAGGTCCGATCATGTGATCGCGGCCTGTAAACCAAGCAGAGCAGAGGGATACCGGCACCCCCTAAGAGGGGCCTGATCTCGGGGGCACGGGTCCCCAACCTAAACCTGTGCGCTCTGCTCTGGAGACCCCCTGCACATGTAACGTATCAATAAAACACATACATATACATTATAAATAACACTCGTTCTTTACCTTAGCGGCTATGCGCTTGGTAAAGAAGCATCATTTCTGTATTTTAATAAATTGTACAGTGACACGGGGGTTCCCTGAGCCAGAAATTAATGCTCAGGACCCCCCCCTGCTCACTGCTCATATTAAAATACAGAAATGCTGCGTCATTACCATAGCGGATAGCGCTAAGGCAATGAAGGGTTACCCACCGTGCCCGCTTTATGTGTGTAGTGGTGGATGGGTGAGGGGGGTATTTGGCCCTTGGTGGGAGTTTTAGGTTGCGGCACTTAACCCCTTCAACTACCGTAGCAGTTTTAATCCCGCTACGGTCTATGAAGGGTTTACAGCCCTCCCGCTACCCCCCCCGCAAGCCCTAAACAAGCACCGTTTGGGGCTAATACCCCATTCACCCTACCCCACCCACTACCCACAATAAAAAATACACACCACAGCACAGCACAGCAGGCGCCAAAAAATAAATAATAATTATAAATAATAAATAAAATAAATGACAATAAATACATTTGAAACTACATTTTTATTGATATGTAATGTTGCAGGGTCTCCGGAGCTGAACCGCGTTGGTTTTAGGTCTGGGGACCCCGTGCCCCCCGAGATACAGGCACCCTTTAAGGGGGTGCCGGTATCCTCTGCTTGGTTTAAAGGTCGATCACGTGATCGCGGCCTGTAAACCAAGCAGAGAGGGATCCGGCACCCCCTAAGGGGCCTGTATCTCGGTGGGCACGGGGTCCCCAGCCCTGAAACCTGTGCGCTTCTGCTCTGGAGACCCCCTGCACATGTCACAGTATCAATAAAACACATACAATATACAGTATAAAAAATACACTCGTTCTTTACCTTGCGGCTATGCGCTATGGTAAAGAAGCATCATTTCTGTATTTAATAATATTGTACAGTGCCAGGGGTTCCCTGAGCCAGAAATTAATGCTCACGGCCCCCCCCCTGCTCCTGCTCAATATTATTAAAAATACAGAATGCTGCGTCATTACCATAGCGGATAGCCGCTAAGGCAATGAAGGGTTAACCCACCTGGCCCCGCTTTATTGTGTGTAGTGGGTGGGGATGGTTGAGGGGGGTATTTGGCCCTTGGTGGGAGTTTTAGGACTTGCGGGGGGTTTCGGGTGCACTTAACCCTTCCTCACGACCTGTAGCAGTTAATACCGCTCCGGTCATGAAGGGGGTTAAGCCCCTCCCGCTACCCCCCCCGCAACCCAAACAAGCACCGTTGGGGCTAATACCCCATTCACCCATCCCCACCCACTACCCCCAATAAAAAAATACACACACACACAGCCCAGCCCCACATTAAATAACTAAATCTAAATAATAACTAAATACATGAAGAGAAAAAATATATACTGGATATATATACCGTATTATAATAAATAACAATCCCTATACATATTACAGTATATACTTTGTATATATATATATATATACACTGTGTATATAAGATATATATATACATATACATATACATATATATTATATATATATCTATAACAGTATATATAACAACATGATGAACCAATAGTACAATACATGTAGAATGGTTATCAAAATCACTGTCCTACGATACGCTTCTCTATAACAGACACAATAATAATCCATTTAATATCCTAACTTATTTTACAATATAAACATAACCTTCCAATCCACACACGTAATTGCATTTACAAACTTGTATAAATGATGCATAAAATCTATGCACCATATACATTCTGCAAATGAATGTTAACAATATACGTCCGAATTGCAAGCTAACAGTTAACGCTTACTACCAGTATACAAACACTCCAAACAATTCCACTATTTTAACAACCACTCAAATTATACAAAATCAATATATACTGTACAGTACTCAACCAGAAAACACAATTTAAAACCAATCTAAACCCTTACAATACCAATATTACATCTATCTAATTGTAAAAAACTATACATTATACACAGCATTGTTTAAAGATAAAGCCCCCCTCCCCCTAATGTTTCGTTAAGCGAGATTACAATTGAAGGGAGAGAAGATAAAGCCTAAGCCCCCCTCCCCTACTCACCATAATGTGTCATGTTAAACAGAATTCATTGAAGGAGAGATGTAAAAGCCTCAAGCCAGCCCCCCCCCCCTATTTTCTGTTTAAACAGATTACATTGAAGGGAAGACTTTTAAGAAACACACATTAGGGGGGAGGGTGCCTTTTAACAGATTAATTGAAGGAGTAGAGAATGTTTCTGTTACCATGTAAATCTCCCTCCCCTGCATTGCTACACGCCACAACCTCACCCCCTGACAAAAAAGAGCAAAATTAAAACATACAAAGTAATGTCCCCTAACCCCTTAATCACCATATCGGTTCATCTAAACCGCTACATTCATGAAGGGGTTACCCCCCTCCGACCCACCACTCGGGATGCCTACATCCCTCCACACTAACCCCCCCCCCGTCCCACATGATGCCGCACACCACCCCAGGCCTACACCCGTACCCCACAAGGGAGGCCTACCCACATACCGTTGTGGGGAAACACCCCACCCCCCCTAACCCCAGTACCCACATAAAAACAGTACAAATGACCCACGAATAAACAGCATTATATTTATTAAATACATTACCCCCCCCTGTGACCCCCCATAAAATACAAGATTATTCTTTACATTCAGGGTTCCATAACCAGCCCCACGGCTAGTCCCCCGGTGGCTTGCAGGTCACCTGGACCGATCCTACAGTTTTACCACCATCTCCACAGTTCTGGAGGCCTCCTGGTGGATCCTGGCAAGCCCCATGGCGCCCAGGTGGTTTTCCTTGGGTCACCGTGGGAGCCACAGATTGGGTCCCCACGAGGGGGGTCCCGATGTTCGGGAGCCCCTTGTCCAAAACCCACAGGTGTCTGCGGGGCCTCGGGTTGGTTCCCTGTGGTCTTGGGAACTCATCGGGTGCTCACTCACGGGTCCGCGGTGCCCCACACGGACGTGGTAACCACCTCCATCATCCCCGCACCTAACGGGTCCGGAGGTGCCCCCACATGAGTGGGACCACACCTCGTCTGGCCCCAAACTACGGGTCCGAGGGTGCCCCCCACAGAGTGGGACACCACATCGTCCATCCCGCGCATGTGTCAACCCTGTGAACCACCAGCCTGCTACCCTTTTAGATACCCGAGGATACCCAACAGTTGGTCTCCATAGCCCCCACGCAAACCACGGAATCAAACCCTGATGTAAAAAAATAGATAACCTGGCCTATACATTCAATACAATACAACCCAACCTCCCCCCCAACACCCTACAGTAACCATAATGTGCAAAATAACTATTATCCCAGATATGGAAATAGCTTAATTGCCCATTATTAAAACATTAACTACAGAGTATAACAAATAATAAAGACTACTGACCCTCATCAATACGAAGTGCCCGATTGCCACGCCGTCTTCCTTTGCCCACAACAATAATAGCCAAACCAAAGGAATACACTTGCAAGTACAATTTCAGATATCATTAAACCCTTAAACACCTTTCGGATAATAACCGCAAAGTTAATTAAGGGGTTAAGCCACACAGGCCCGATAACCCACCCTTTCACCCATGAATTTGTACTGTGGCTTTCATCATGCAACTATATATATATACTGTATATTATATAATACTCCACGCGTAGAAATAGAGAGAGAGAGAGAGTAGAGAGAGACTATATCAGTATATATGTCACAGTTATGTATATATATATATTATTATATATAATATATATATAATATTATTATATAAACACACGTTATTACACGTCAACACCTGTATGACACAAACAGGTACAGAGCATGGAAGTAGAGGGCGAAAAAGCACGGGGAATCTCTCACACCCCTTAATCACCCCCCCAAAAACTATACAATAATGAGGGTATCAATCACTCACACACTCCTTCATACATACACGCCTGAATTAAAAATCAATTTTCCTTTAATTCACATAACTGAATCGTCTCAATCTACTGAAATCATCACTAACCTCTGAAAAGCATTTAAAACAACTTACATTTCCCAATATAATGATGGCTAAGATCTATGCCAACATTCATTCTGCAAATTAATCCAACCATAAACAAAACTAATTAGTAATCATTATTTTACCTCCCTCACATTCACACTAGATAGGAACAATAAAACCATTACCAATCACCCTAGAGCAACAATTAAGACTTTGAAAAAATATATGTACCGACAAAATACCACGCTTTACAAACCAACCTATCTATCCCTGACCTCCTCACAACCAACAATACAATACCAAGGAATACTTTAGCATACAGTCTATCTACTTTTAAAATACTTTAAACTCACAATAAAAGCACTACTGTAGCAGCACTACACACAAAAGAATCTTTAAAACTACCAATCCGCTTTTAAAACAACACCCATTTCTTCACCCTGTAACTGGTATGTATGTATAATATTCTCTCTAGACTCGTCTGCCAGTAATGATTCAGACCTCACTTGGCAACCACAGAGGCAGTCATGTGCTGCGCTGTTGCCTGCCTCTGTGGTTGCCAAGTGAGGTCTGAATCATTACTGGCAGACGCTGTTACTCAAAGCAGAGCGGGCGCTCCGACGTCACAGAAGGGCCCGCGGGACCACGCCGTCACGCTGCCTGACTGATCGGGAAACACAGTGAGGTCTGCAGAGGAACCTGTGTACTACTTGCGAGCAAAGGACAACCACTCCCCAGGATCCACTAAGCGTATTGACGCTATTTACAGGACATTGAGACTGTGGCAGAGTCATCAATTATCTGGCATTTCACCTTCCTGTAGGTGGAAAGGAGAGTGAAGCTCTGATGGTTCCTGGTTGCAGACGCTGGTAACTGCCAGTCTGTGGCTCTATGCTTGATTAATCTACCTTGATGTACGCATAACTTGATGAAAACCTTATATATAAACATAGTTATTACATTTTTCACGATGAGTGTTGTGCGCTTTGTTTGTTTTTTTGTTACACAATACATAGCAGGCCCCTCCAACAGCAATTTCCCATAATCCTCATTTTCAGCTATCTTGAAGCGGTTTTTCCAATGAAAACACACTTACATGATATGGCAGGGTTCATTCCTGTCCTTCAAACAGTGCCCTGGTTCCCACTTCTTTTTTGTTGGGAATGTTGTTCTTACATATTTTGAGCTTGCATGAGTATTTTTCACTCCACACCAAGGAGCATCTGTAACATAAAAACAAGAAAATATGTTTACAGCTACATTCATGAATAAAAAGGGGCCGAGCCCTGTCCAGCCGCACCGGCTACCCCTCCGCCCCCACCCCCCAGGTAGAACCTGCCTAAAACCACTCTGCATCTGGCAACAACAGGGTTAAATTGTGAAGTAGCCAGGGTAAGCCTTACCTGTCTCTATCATTAATCTCTCGCTAGGGATTGACTTGAGAACCTCTATGTTGGACTCTGTTTTCAATGAGCTGAAATCAGTCAAACAAAATGCATTAGTAAAGACATAGAAAGTGTCCTTAGTGAGGAAAGGCAGGCACATGAATAAAATCATACTTACCAGCCATTAATTCCAATGTACAGGTCCATATCGATTAGAGCTGCTGCCTGTTCCTTTGTACCATCAAAAGAATGAACCTAAACAACATGTTACTTTGATACGACCAGTAGAAAAAAAAGTGTGTTTGATAGGGCATCTATTACAGACAAATCTCTAAGCAGCTGGATGTGCAAGGTACAGTAAGTATATCATCAATGCAACGACTTGTACTGACCAAACACTACAGAGCCCCATTCCCAAATATTAATGTATTACAAGCAAGAATAAACAGGAGATTGTATAACTTATCTGCGACCATATCATTCACAGGTTGGGGAGATGTAATGTGATGTAATACACAGTGTCCTGATATTAAACTACGTACACTATGGGAACAATTCCATTATCATGTTGGTTGAAATTAATGATAACGTATACAATCTATATCACACTAAATAATATGACCCGTACTAGAATTTTATGGCCGCCATAATTCCCAGAGCTACGAAGCATGTGCAGTTGATGAGCTCTCGTTTATTCGGTGAGTACTAACTACTGTATCCTGTATTGTATGCTTATTCCTAGGGATACATTCCAGAATCATGATACGCAAAGTATGTTATGGGGAGTAAAAAAAAGAAGTGACAAAAATCATCCACCATACAGCAAATAACAATACCACTTGTGAACAAATTCACACGTCTCAGGCAGGTCTGCAATCCTGCCTTTCCCCATTATCTCTTAGCGTACACTGTTTCCACTGCAGCCAGCGAGTCCCTTTATGTTTCTTATCCATTTTAACATTGACCCCTATAAGCTTATGCTAGCCGCATTATACAGCTTTTTCAGCATAGCCTGGGTTAAAGCTGTGCATGGTCAGAAAACCTACTCACTACTGGCCTTGACCTTCCTTAACCCACGCTGTGCTGAAAAGTGTGTGTAAAATGGCAGCCATGAGCTTACGCCGTTGCTGACCCCTCTGGCAGGGAACGGGTTAATTAATGAATGGCACAGCGACCTGCAAGCATAGAGTTATAGGCATATAATCTATATTGAACAGCGATAGGCAACATGATATATAGGTAATGCGGCAGCCCTTGAAGTATATGTATATAGATAGATATCTATTGCACAGGCACAAGGGACGTTGCAGCCGTGAATAGGAGCTGTTTCTTGCTCCCTCAGCTGCATACTGCCAGCGTGCTGACAATGAATGCTGAATACTGTCCCGCTCCTCTTCTTACACTGGGAACTAGCGATTAGCACAGGAGAGGAGAGAATCCGGATTTAATGAGTGCACGCGGGCATTAAGCAGCGGAGAGAGAATCTACAATTCACTGCAGCAACATCTCCGCCCTGGGGAGAGCGAGAGCGCGCGGGATGCTGGGGAAGCCAGTGGTTGAGGGCCGCAGGTGAAGCCTCAGAGGGCCGCATGCTGCCCACTAATGCTCTGAGGGTAAGCGGTATCGATTTTCCTTTTATTACTTACTACACCTCCAACACATCGGTCTCGATTTCGCCTCATTATATCTGCATGTGAAAAGAAGACAAGAATGGCGAGACTCCAAAAACATTTCCGATCTTTATATACGACTCTTAAAATGCAGGGGAACAAAATGGGCCGAAAATTTTTGCCACGTTTTTACAAGCATTTTAGCGGTTTTGATTGGCACACGAATATGTCATTTTTATTTCAAGTTTTAGAGTATATATTTTTAAAGGTTTGTATCCGTTTTTTTAATGTTCTTTTGTTACTAACAATATGTTAACTTAATTCAGGGGTGGCCAACTTCAGTCCTCAGGGACCACCATTAGGTCAGGTTTTAAGGATATCCCTTCAGCAAAGGTGGCTCAGTGGTTCAGTCATTGACTGAACTGAACAGCGCTATTATTCGCCCCCAGGTTCCCGAGATACTTATCAGTGAAGTTATCAGGTTTAAATCTCCCTGCAGGGGAAACAAAATGGCTGCCAAACCTCAGGCAAACAGAAAGCCGCCATGTCATTTGTTACGGCTTCCTGTTAAGCAGCCATTTAAAAACCAGGAAATTATACCCTGTAATTTCACTGGTAAGGCTCTCGGAAACCAGGGGGGCCCAGGAGCTGAAAATAATGCGGTTCACCCCGATTAAAATCATGTAAAAAATGTATAAAAAGGGTGGAGGGTAGTTAGGAGATAGCTAGGGGAGATTGTTGCTTTAAATATTTGATGCACTTGAAAACATTCTTAAAGTTTAGTGGCTAAAACCAACCAACCTAAAAATTCCTTGTACGAATTCCTGCAGTGGAGAAACATTGGTAATTTTGTGTGTTCTGCCAGGTCGAACTGTTTTTCAAAATACCTTTTCAGAGAAGGGGAAAGAAAAAATGACAGATGTGACCAAATAACGGTTACTGTTGAAATACAGCACAGTACATCTCCACGGGTAAGTAGTGTGGAACCTGCAATTCATTGCTCTATACAGTGTTCGATGTCGGCTGCCAATTACAGCCCAAGCTTCCAAAGTCGCTCCCCACCATGCTTGGCATCTACAGCAGCAAGGCATTGTGTGGCGTGATTTTGGAAGCTTCTGCAGAAATTGACAGCTATACCCTGCCATGCTGTCTGCACACACTGAGGTGCAGTTTGGGGCCTAATAAGCGTGTGTGTCCCCCATGAGCCGCATGTCCCCATCCTGGGATCTGTCACACAGACTTGTGAGTGGGCAAGAAGATTCCTTAATTAAGGGTTCGCGGAACAAATATTTTCAAGCAGGGGTGCACACTGTAAAAAAGTTTGTGAAACACTGTTCTAGAACACACCGCAAGCCTCTTTATCACAAATGAAGTCCGAGTTTATAGTAATGCTGGCGATACTGCGGTTACTTATTAGCAGTAAGTTGGTAAAAGTGTAAGCGTTTGCCCAGCCTGTTGAAGCTGCTTCTTCAGTGATATCACAGGGATACTAAACTAGAAGCAGCTTTGGGAGTGAGGCCAGGCCGAGCAGTAACACCAAGGACAAGCTTGCTGTATGGAATAGTATAAAATCAACATGAAAGTTGCCAGGGACATACAGGACAATCCAAGTTCGACTTCTCTAGCATGTGGAGTTTAAAGCAAACAGGTCAATTACAACAATTGACCTACGCACGTTGTAGTATATGAGGGTGTATGTCTGGAGGTCTGGTACACAACGTGTTCCATGAAGCCTGCTCTTCTATAGATCGCAGAAACATCACAATTAATGGGAATTCTCCGTTAAATAAACAACAGTTCCCATCCCCATGTGCATAACGCATGAGGTCTTTGGCCGCGACCAAACCGCCCCTGGTGCTACGCCGCCAAGACTACTCACCGCCAGACACCTCGCCGCTTGACATTTGGCCACGACCCCGACACCATCTTTAAATGTCCCATGTCATGCAGCCGCCGTTTATGTAATTGTCCCGTTCGCCCTCCTCGCCATCTCTAACTGTCCCAGATGTAGGAACGGAGGGCGCGGGACTCGGTGTGGTGGTTGCCCGGGACATTCACATGAACAGCGGCCGTGCGATATGGGACATTTAAACATGGCCTTAGGGTCGCAGCGTGCAGGGTCAAAGTTCAAGCGGTGAGGTGCTCGACGTTGAGTTGTGAGAGTGGCGGAGCGCAAGGGGCGGGTTTGATCATGGCCAAAAGTCCTAGGCCGCCATTAGAGGACCTGAGAAATGTGGTCAGAAGAAACTCCTATAATGTTTGTAGCTGCCGCCCTGTGCATGGTTTTCTTAATGTCTAGCTTCTGAGATTACCATGTTAGCCTTCAGACTACAAAACAAGGAGGCCGCGCTCCTCCGTTGTCTTCAGGGTATATCTTGGAGTGATTATCTTCTCCTGCAGCTCCTTCACTCTCCGGTGATCAGCCGGGCCAACAGTCAATCGAAATGTACAAAAAAGTTGGAGCGCAGAGAAGAAGAAAATTAGGTGTTAAACAATCGTGCAAGATGGGGTTCCCACGTTCATCCGTAGTTAGCGCCGTCACTACCCCTGCCCAGACCGTTCTCTCCTACTGCGGATCCCCGCAGAGTTCCTAAACCGGAACCGGAAGTCTACCCACTTGAGAATGGTGGGCGGGCTCCCACGTGAGATAGCAATAGCAATAGCTGGCGGGGGTGACGTTGGAAAACAGGAACGGGTACCCCTATCGTGCAGGTATTATCAGGTGCTCCTAATGAAGCACTAGTATGCGCAAAACGCGTTGAGGGGTTGCTCAGTAGTTTGGTATACACGTCTATCTAGGAGTGTAATACCTGCACGATAGGGGTACCCGTTCCTGTTTTCCAACGTCACCCCCGCCCAGTATTGCTATTCCAGCCATATACATGGCACCGTGCCAGCGTCTGCTGACCCTCCGCCACCATTCTCAAGTGGGTAGACTTCCGGTTTAGGAACTCTGCGGGGATCCGCAGTAGGAGAGAACGGTCTGGGCAGGGGTAGTGACGGCACTAACTACGGATGAACGTGGGAACCCCATCTTGCACGCAGTTATACCTAATTGTAAGTTTTTATTATACAGTGTACTAACCAATAAAGTGCCGATTGTTTAACACCTTCTTCTCTGCGCTCCAACTTTTTTGTACATTTCGATAGCCTTCAGACTACAATGGAGCTCTCCCCAGAGCTCTGTGCAATCTTCTTCACGCTTAATATTTAAAAATCAGATTGCAAAATAAAAATCAACAAAATGGCGCTCAATGCAGACTGTTGCTTTAACGGAGTAATAATCATTTTAAACATAAATACAAAAACAGCAGGCAATGTTTAGTTTCTTACTTTAGCTGAGTTTCTTTACGACAAAACTGCAGTCTATCAAAGTCTATTGAAACAAACAAAAAATAAAGAATACGTCAAAAAAAAATTCTACCTTTATTTTCAATTGGCACAAACCTTTTTCTTAGAAGGGGGGAAACGCGAGTTTGAAAGGAGAAATAAAGTTCAATAAATCAACAGTAATTCAGAAATGTAGTTACTTTCCATCATTAGTCCACAGCTACAGTATGACAGAGGAAGAAACGAACCCCAATATAAGTACTCTGTCACCTAATGGGATGATTCCAACACATACCAACATTTAAGCTGAAGCGGGGGTGTCTGTATAGTGTGCACAGTATGACAGAGCAAGACGTCTCCCAGCCTAGCAATACGTACCCAGGCCGCATTCCCCAACAGCCACTACTTTTCCTTTGTTATTTTCTAGTAGATGCTGCAGTTCAGCTAAATACTTGTCAGGATCACCCTGCTCAAACTGCCCACACCGCGTGGGGTGGCAGCCCACCGTGCTGTATAACCTGTCTGAGAAAGAGCCAGGCCAAGAGTTACACTTCCTCCAAAACACAGCAAGATAAGACCAAATGGAACCAACAGGAGGAAAGATGCCCTGACTGTGAACAAAAGGTTGTTAGGTGATTCCAATTATTGGGCTAATGCAAGAATGAGAGGTTTTGTATGGGCTTTTAAGACCAGTGTCCTTCCTTGCGTACTGCACAATATATGAATTGATAGTGGGGCTGGATTGCTTAGCTCCCCTTAACCCACTTCTCCCCTTAACCCACTCCTCCCCCATCTCAGATTCTTCAATTCTATGTGAGTGCACTTTTGCCATGTAAGAGACAGAACCGACGTTCCTATTTTGCATTAGAGAAAACACTTGCATACAATAATGGACCAGCACATAGATTATTAATCTATCTTGATCGCCCATATATTACAAGACAGAGTGAAATGCTCTACCAGGGATCTGGGAGATAAATGAACACGAGATTGTTCAGGTAATAACTCAATGTTGTACATTCCATTTCCACAATAGGGATTTTTGTGGTTTAGTTCCCGGGTAAATCACATTAATACATTCAGTGGTACTGATAAAGGCGTTTACAACATTTCTGAATTGGAATATGTAGGTCACCCCAATTACACATATTCTGGTATTAGAGTGTGAGTACATACATAAAAAAAATATCAAAGGACAGAATACCATTACACTGTGCGAGCTGAATTGCTTCCTTGCTGTCCTTCAGGTATGATCCTGTAATCATAAACTGAAAAATATAACTCATAAATCATGCTGTGTAACAAACATAACGTCCAGCACAGTGACACAGCAACCTAAAGAGATAACACGTATTAGTAGGAGAACTCATCCACTTGTAGATTGTGTATCAGAAAAGAGAATTCCACAAACAATGCCCCATAAAGGGATATTGGAAGCCAACAGAGAGCGGCTGTTCTCGTGGGCACGTTCTCACGCACATCCGTGTGTGGATTCCTGTATAATGTGGTGCCCATTTTTTGATTGGCATAAAGGCAGAACAAAATGATTACTCCTGTTTGTAGAAGAGGAACTAAACAATACAATGGGGACAAAATCTAAAAGGAAGTCAAATTGGTGGCTTGGGATTTCAGAGCCACGGACATCTAATTGTTTTATGACTTTGGGAGTGCGAATCTCCCAGGACAATAAAACAATATAACATGTAATATTTAGCTTTTATTCTTTATACGGGCTAGATGCAAACCATTGCGGAGTGACACTTGTTGGTTCTGTACCCATGCTACTTTCCACCCAATTTCTTCGAGCTGATGGGCTAATCGGCTGGCAAGTGTGGCACATACAGAACATCAGATGTATTATGCCATGATGCAGGGTATGTATGTATGTATGTATGTGGCCTAGGACATTTGGCTGCGGCCGTTTCACCGCGACCAAATGACCGCTGGCGCTTTGCTGCGATTCACCTCACCGCCGGCCACTTTGGTAAGTGACCAACCTGGTCACTTACCTTAAAGCCATATAATAATGTTAATACGTTAAAAGCAATGCTACCATCTACCCAAAAAACCTTAACCCCTTACAAGTTCACATTGCTCAAAATGTTGCCAGAGTAGAGTAAAACCGGCAGTATATTAAGGGCAATGTAACCTTGCACCTCGACCTTTAATGATTTGGAAATAGTTTTTTTGCAAAATCCCTACAGTAAAAATAATATTGCTGTGAAAGGACTCATTTTCCAAATAAACTAACAGCAATCTGTATTATACAGTAAAAAAAAAAAATATGTGTGTGTGTGTGTGTATATATATATATATATATATATATATTATATTAATATATTATATACTAAAAAAATAAAATACACATATACAATAATACACTATCCTATGTATATTATATATTACGAATACCAATTTTTAATAATTACATTGATAAATATGGCACAATATAATTTGTGTCTTGGAGACTGAAATCATTGCGATTACCAAATGTAGTCCCAGGGAACCCCTGGTAACCTCTCGTGAAACCCCAGTTCCACAAAACACAGGTTGAGTTAGACTGCAAGGGTGCGGAAACTTTTCCCCATGCGCCCCCTTCTCCCCCCCGCTCACGTCCCCACCCTCCTTACCTTGTCTCCGGCGTCAAATGACGCCGCGGGGTCACGTGACGTCACGGCGCCATGGCAACGTGACCCTGCGGCGTCATTTGACGCATCGCCGAAGACAAGATAAGGGAAGCTGCAGAGGCCTTGCGCGGTCCCCCGGCGTTTATTTTAAATACCTTGGGGAAGAGCGCGGACCTCTGTAACCGCTGTGTCCCCCCCCTGGAAAATCTTGCGCCCCTCTGAGTTAGAAGGGTGGTACTCAGTGTAATTGTTACTCTGCCCATTTCCCCACTGGTACACTAGTGAGTGTTCAGAGTAAGCAATATAAAGTTTGGTTTAGTAGAAGAAATACGGCTTATGAGACTTCTTACCTTCTGCACACCGGTTTTGACAGCTCGTTCAATTATATCTGCAAAGTCATCTGTGAAAAAGGGCACATCTCATTATTTTATGCCGAACTTTAACAGAAAAAAAACAGATGTCCAAAATGCCACTACTAGGGAGATAGTGATGCATTTTCCTCCAACCCTATTGGCACCACCTGTGCAGCTGGACCAATCTGCACCCTAGTAACACACCCTAAGATGCTCATCACCAAACCTTCGTTTGATCAGCTGTGGGGCTGGACCATACTCCATCCTGATGTATACTTCATCCCACAATGAGCAGCCATCTAGATTGTAAACTCACGAGCAGGGCCCTCATTAACTTTTGTATCGGTTTGTCCATATTTGTATTTAACTTGGTTTAAGTAATTATCAAATCTGTGTACTGCGCTTCGGAATATGTTGGCGCGTTACAAATAAAAGATAATAATCATTTTCAATTTTGGCCTGAGGGAATATCTCAGTGGGTGTGTCACGGTATTTGAAGTTGGTGAACTCGGTTTGAATGCCAGTGTCTGCAATCCTTGTGGCCTTGGGCAAGTCGCCCAAATCTGTGTGCCTCAGGCATCAAAAATGAGATGGTAAGATCATAAGGGCAAAATGGTATGTACAACACTGCATTCATTATCAGTGCTAAGTAAGAAAGTATTATTTTATAGCAATTACTGATCATTTTTTGCACAGAAAAAAAATTGGAAATATTCCAACCCTTAGTCAGGCTCATCTATCTTATTCTGCAATTTAAATGAGACCAGGTCTCTGCTCATGTCAAATTGTCTCACAATTCATTTTCTTTCCAGAGACTATAAACAGGGCAGTGTAGGAGGGGTTGAGGGATTTACAAGAAGGCATGCACACACTGACACGCCACTGAAAATATCAGTCAAATTTTATTTATTTATTTATAAAATCATTTACCAGGAAGTAATACATTGAGAGTTACCTCTGGAAGAGAATGGAAGAGAAGACACGCTCATGCATTTCTACAACTGACCATTTGGTTAATAGCCGAATATTCTCTTTGGATTTTCATAGGAAAATTTCTCCCACACAGAACATACAGCAGTACACATATGCGCTCACTCACACGCACACTCATGTTCACTCTAGTGTCTGCAGCTAAACAAGAAGTATGACCCAAAACATCAGACTTGTCACTTGAAAAAGACAGATCTCATCCAATAACTCTTACCTTGGTGCTTCTGGGTACCTCTGTAAATCCCTCTAAACACGGGATCTGTTAGGTTAATGCCAATGTCTGTAAATAAAGGTAATGCAGGAGGACATTTTAGAAGAGGTCTACAGAGCAAGACTCCAAGGGGACTACCTCAACTACTGTATCTCTTAAAGCAGATATATAAGGTGCTGTTTGCCTTACGCATTATGTCTATGTCAGACTTATTGGCAGGAGTAGCGATGAAGTCGTGTGTGAAACATGTAGAGTGGTGATTTCTGGAGACATTCAGAGAAGGGCACTGGCTTTGAAGTTCTGCCGTTTCCTGCATCCGGAATCATCTGCTGGGAAAGACATCAGGAGCGACGCCGAGACGCTGAGGCCAGCGAGGGGGTGAGATCGCCGAGACGCTGTCTCCTTCTACATCTCCCTGCTTTCCCTTCCTAGGCCGCGTCCATGGATAGTGCTTGCGGGCGGAGGCGCGCTTCCGCTCGGCACTGAGCCCCTACAGCCGCAATGAGCGGCTTTAGTAGGGGCTCACCTACGCAAGTGTGCGGAAGCGTAGGTCTTGTACAAAATTTAGATTTGGCGCTCGCCGCAGGGCCAGTCACTCGAGCGGTTCGCCCAATGAGGGCGAACCAGCTCCGTGACGTCATTGGCCTGCCCCCGCTTTACCTCCACCTCCGCGCGCCTCAACACGCAATCAGGAACCATGGACGCAGCCTTAGGCCGTGCGTATAGTGCCCGCGACGGGGCCGCTACCCAAAAACAAATGCATTGCCGCCGTCGCGTGCGCTTATAGTAAGCACGGCGCTACGGCTTGGTCGCGATCGCTGGAAGTCATCTCAATTTGATTTTTCCAGCAACCGTAGCCTGACGTCGCCGGCACTATAAGTGTAGCCAGGGCCGCCAACAGAAATCGTGGGGCCCGGGACATACATTTTAAGCAGGGCCCCCCACCCCCCGTGTCGGCGGTATTGCCCACCAAGCCCCCCCATTTCACACCTCATGAGCCCCCCCTCTTTCCCCCTCCCCCATCCTATGTATTTCTTTCCCTTCCGTCTCACCCCATCTCACTCTTCCGCCTCACATGTATTTCTCTCCCCTGCTTCTCACTCTTACTCCCTCTTTTCCTCACTCACCCCCTCCTCTCCCTCCGTCAATTACCCCACGCTCACTCATTCCACCCCTTCCACACACACAATTCCCCCCACAAGATATATACCCAAAAACTTCCAACCCCCAAATATATACAACCCCCCCCCCCAAATGCATACAAAAACTCCACCTACCCAATACACACACCACACTTAAGGTTATGGTGGGTAAAAAAAGTGACTAAAACCCTCCACAGTAAAGCATAAAGGCATAAAGCAACTGTAAATATTCCTGTATATTCATTTGCATGTCTTAGACAGGTCTGCAACCCTGTCTTTCACATTATCACCCAGCACTTCCACTGCAGCAAGGGATTCTGGGAAATGACATGCAAATGAGCACACAGTGCCACCTTTTATCTCATGCAAGGTTGAAACATGTCTGTGAGTGGGTTTACTGGCTTTGCATCTCCCAAGCCCTTGCTTAAAAGCTGTGTTTAAAGAAGCATGCATTGGCTAAGGGTTGCTCATGTACACACACACACGTGTACCTAGCTGCGTGTCAATCTGGTGCTCAATCGCGCGGTGGTGACGTCATACGAGCGCCAGTATTCTGGGCTTGCTTGGATGGCTGTCACGACGGACCCTTGGCGCGCGGCAATGACGTCACACTGGTCTGTTTTTTTGGCGCAAAATGTCTGCACTATATAGGTAAGCTTGTTTATTGTTGTAGTTACACCTTGACAAAGTCCCACAGGACGAAACGCGCTGGTGCGTTTGTGGCTCTCTTATTTCTGTATTAAGAAGCTGATTCATTAAATACCTTCACTTTTATCTGGAGTTGCCATCCCATTTTTGCTGCTGTGCTCCTTCAGCTCTTTTCTTGCTAGTATCTTCATTCTACAAAAGGATTGCACGCTACCCACGAAACCCTGCACCTTGGATTTATTCCGGATACCCCCAGGGACAGGTAATGGGCAGTTGCCCTCCCATGTTTACCTTTGTCCTATCATAGGGGATGCCTTATGCTCGAGGGGTTTATTGACTTTAACTATTGGTTGTGGCAGTCCTATGGGTTATCTCCCCTGCAACCTATAACCTATGGGTTATCTCCCCTGCATATTATTATGAACATTTATACTGATTGATGGGTGCAGACTATTCATCGTGACTTCAAAGACATTACAAATATCTTTATTGGCAGTGCACACGTATATATTTGAGCACCACTCACTCTCCTATTTCTATGAAGAGAGTATTAACCTATTCCCTGCCACAATGGATTTATGCCTAGTTGATTTATTCAACATGCGAGTGCAATTCCTACACTGCTATACTCAATTCATTCATATTGAAGAGACAATATTGCACTATTGTGTTTCTATTCCACTTTCCTCTTCGGTACCTGCGCTCCCCCAAGTTTTCTGAAAATCTCCACATTTGATTCATTTGTGAACAAATTCTGAAAAAGGGGTTTTTGAGCTGCATGTTGTAGAGTTGACATCACCCACTTGTGCAGGTGTATTATTTGTAACACTCAATATCACTATTAATTCACTAAAGTCACGGGTTATTTAGCATTTCAATATTGGACTATTTAGCACAATTCTACTAGGAGCACCCATTATACACTTGTGCGTTTGTTTGCGGTGTGTTTTCTCAGCCCCACCCTCTGCAGGGTTTATGACTCTGGACAAAGGAATTAAAAGGTCAGTTGAATTCATTCAGAACTCCTTCAGCCTACATCTGCCTGGGGCGGCAGTAAAAGGGTGTCAGCTGTTTGCTGCCCTTACAAAAGGTCGGTTACTGGGTTGGGTAAAGTCTTCTAACACAACACATTGCAGGCCTATCCTACAGTAAGTCTTATAACACCATTTTAAAGCAGTAATACAGGTCTCCCCCTTTTTTTCTGGTTTTAAAGTATGTGACAATGTATATACTTCTATGTTCTTACCTAAGCTGTCAATTGTTTGGTGATCCTGTTATAGATCTGTCAAAATCCTGCTTGTGTGCGTAACGTGATGGCGGCTTTGCGGTTTCAATCAATCCTTCTGTCAAAGTAAGTCAGCAGCTACACTGTATCCTAATTTTACAAAGGTAACATTGCCTATTGTTACAGTTTGCAGCTCAAACTGCTGGGAACATTGGCAACTATTTATCACAAACAGGAAAGTGTTTCAAAGATCTTGAGCTGCTTGGGAGGTGGGCTAAAGCCAAAAAAGGAAGAGAAATAGCTGCACTTCATGTTCAAAGGATTCTCAGATCATTTATTTGCTTTCAAATGAGACCAGTGATAGCACGTTTCGGTGGAGACAATGTTAACCCTTCCTCGGGTATATAAAGTACAAAATGCCAAAATTGGAGTTTAAATACATGTATTCATCTCATTGGGCAACTCAAATTTTAGCGCCAATTTTCAACGTTCTGTGATGTCATTAATTACATTCTTAAAGTGATAACACTTTCTCTTGACAAATGTATAAATTCACTGTTATTATACTAAAGTTACACCTTAACTCTAAAAACTGTGACTTCATAACTGTGCCTATAAAGTAAATATTTATACAGCTATATATTTATATTATCTCTACATCAGCTAAGATTAGTATTTATACAAAGTATTTAAACAAAATATTTTTTAAAACATTGAAAAGTCCAAAAAAATATTTTTAACAAAAATACAGAAAGCTATACAGATTGAAATACACATTGATATATAAACTATACTCTAAATTATATTCCATTATAAAGAATATACTCAATTACACTTGGCTATATTATATTCAATCCCATTCACCAAGATCCCTAGAGTCATCTCATACAATATATAGATATTTGAGAAAATAAATTTATAAAGAAAGCAGGACATTTTATGTAAGAGGGCTGGAATAGGGATATTGATATTTGTCGCTTGCATGTTTGTAGTATTAGTTGTTATTATTTCATGCTGCAAATTAATGTGTTCATCTTTATGTAAAATGATTATGCCTTCTGTTAAGTCAGTTAATCACCCGTATGCTTCACTGAACATTAATGCCCCTATTCCCGGTTCCCCAACTGTAACATATAACTCTAGAACTACAACCACCAGCGTCCCGATACCTTTAGTGGATTATGATAATATTCAAATCCAGTACGAGACCCCTGTATCCTAGGGATTGTCATTTTGATGACAAAAGGAGGGACTGATAATGTGTGTATCAAGGGGGGGGGACTCCATTTTGGCTGCTATATAACCATTTTATACTAATACTAAGAAGTCAGGGACTAATACTGCCATTATGCTTTTTAGTCAGATGTTAAACTGACCTTTTACCCACTTAATGGTGGATGAACTACTGAACTATGTTCAGACATATTTCACCATGTAGAAACAGGAAGTTTAGTCAGCCGTGCTTAGCCTGAATTTATGAAATGTCTTAACAATGAAATGTCTTAACAACGAGAATCATGACGCTCCCTAGACTGCCCCAAGATCGGGCAACTAGACTAGTTCCCAAATCGTAACTTTCCATCCGTCACTTTCTAGATAAACATAAAGGGAAGTAAGTTTCTCACGTATACGTGTTTTTTTCTACGCTCGCTCGCCTATATAACCTGACTGTAAACCATTAATAAATGAGAGAGGTTTTTGACAACGCTCACTGGTGTCTGACTCAATTACTTCTCCTCCGAGCTGCTAGTTCTTTTCCTGTCTTTTCCTGTCCAGCACTTTAAGAGTGGGTGAAAAGGCCTCCGGAGGTGATCGATCCAAGTACGAGAGAAGGTTCCTACGTAGCAGTAGAGAATATATTTACAGATATTCTATTCAATAACTTTCTATAAGGGTATGAATCTCTTCTCTAATTGAATTATGTAATCACTTTAGAATAGTGTATCTCCACTTATAGGTATTAGCTCCCATTCAATGGTATACAACGAGACACACACACACACACATATTTTTATAGCTTCCAATGACTGAGCTCCAGATAAGAACCAACGCTAACACCACCCTAAAGGCCGTTCTATACTGGTTGTGGCCGTGCATGCGTGAACGCGCGTGCACGTGCCGCATGCTTTTCCCTGATTATAGAGCCGGGAGCTACATGTATATATGTGTGTGTGAGTAAATGTGTGTGCATGGGTTGTGTGAGTTAAGAAAGTCCTAAATAAGATTTTTTTTAAAGAAAAAAAAAAAGTTTAATAAATATTTTTATTTTTTAATTGTGCAATCATTGACACACACACACACACACACACACACACACACACACACACACACACACACACACACACACACACACACACACGAGCGCCGGTAGCGGCACAAAATCATCCCTCCCACCGTCTTCGCCGCTGTCTGTCGGCTCTCCGCCGTGCGCGCAGCCCTTGTATAGAAGGGCTGACTGACCTCAGCCATCTATAACTGCCGTGCGCACGCACAGCGTAGCACGCGCCGGCCCTATAGAACGGCCCTTACTCTTGTTACTAGTTTTAAATACTTGGGCATATGGTTTGACTCCCATTTAACATTTGGGATGCACATTGATACCCTGACATCAAAAACCTATGCCAATCTAGGTGTACTTTACAGGAACAAATCCTCACTAAGTCTGCTGGTCAGAAAGCGTATCGCACAACAGATGCTAAGACCAATTATCAACTATGGGGACATAGTATACGGCTCAGCACCCCAAACCCACCTTAGCAAACTTGATACCCTCTACAATTCAATATGCCGCTTTGTTCTCCAATGCAACTACAACACATATCACTGTGAAATGCTCAAAGAACTAGATCGGTCATCACTTGAGTGTAGGGGCAAAGTTCATCTTTCCTTTCTTGCCTTCAAATACTTTCTGGGCAATACGTCTATAATATATATATTATCTCTAACTGTGCATGCTATGTCTTGTATATAAAGTATACCCTGTTCACTTATATAACTGTATTTGTAACCATGTATTATTTGTCATCTTAATTCTATGCCCAGGACATACTTGAAAACAAGAGGTAACTCTCAATGTATTACTTCCTGGTAAAACATTTTATAAATAAATATATATTCCATGTTTTTTTTCAACGGGACACTTTGATATTTAAAGTTATGTATGCAGGAGGGGAGACCACAATTCTATTTTTTTTTCTCTATTTGCACTTAACATTTTCTTATTTTATGACATATTATATCCTTGTCCATTTGTTATCTAGTCGTTAGCATAACGTATTCATACTCCTATAGTAGTATCAATGTATAATTTTATTCTAGATTACACTACAGGGTCCCAGAGTATGTGTGATTTGCATTATTTCTGGTGAGTGAAACCAAACATCAATTTAACCTGAGAAAAAGATCTAGAGAGCAAAGGGTACAAAATGTAAGTGTGCTAAAGCCTGCTGTAGAAATCAGTATATTAATTCATTAAAATTGTCTGAGTTGAATTAAAAAAATAAACAACACAAGTCACTATTATCTAATACTACAGAACTGATTTATTAAATAAAACAAAATCCCTTTTTGCTGCTTTAACCTTGTCCGTTACATACGCTCAATCATATATTATGTAACCACTGTCCATGAAATATATTACCTCTGCTCATTGAATGTAACCATGCATTGTTATTATAAGGCTGTACCCAGGAACACGAGAGGAGGAATCTCCCAATGTCCCAATCTTCCTGGTCAAACATGGTATAAATAAAGAATATGAGAGTAAATGGAGGGTCCTCCTATTGGGGGATAAACCCCCAATGTGGAACTGTGGAAACGAATCTCTCATTTAGATAAATATAATGTAAAGATGTGTGTCTCACCGATAAACTTGAAGAGAGACATGTCTCCTGTGATTCTCCTGTGATCCTCCTTCTGTCAGGACTGAGACACTGCTGCACTGCCCTACAATGCTCTGCGCGCATGGAGCCAGCTTATTGGTACACCCACAGCCACATCAGTCATTCGGCCATCTTGCTGCACCCATTTCCAGCAGGCATCAGCAAGCATGTACCATCCATCATGGTACACAACATCTATACATTCGGCCATCTTGCTATACCCATTTCCAGCATGCATCAGGCCATCACGGTACACCCACCACGTCATACGTTCGGCCATCTTGGTACACGTAACACACAATCACAGAATACATTCTGCCATCTTCGTACACCCAACTGCAGGCTAGGCGACAGGCTGCGTAGAGGACAGCTTGCTACACCCAGCCTATCGTACACTTAATTTCCACAAAGTTGAAGTCATGTGAACTGAGGCAGTAGCCATCACCGTGGCGCATATATCGCCTTAATAACGTTAACAGTCTTTTTATTCGAGTTTGAATGATTATCTTCCAGTTTCTCTGACAAACCCACACATTCAATCACTGCTGGAAACAGAATGGGACCAAATAAATTCAACGTATCTGGTCAAAAGAACTCAAGACCTTCGCCGGCCTCTTCTTCAATGGGCGGCTGTGACGCATGCGTCGCGTGACGGCAACGCGTAGGGATTCGCCGGTGCGTGCTCTCGCTGCCCGTGTGGTGGAGGGGGAGTAAAGATGGCGGCGTACCTGAGCCACCAGCAGAAGGTGCTACGACTGTACAAGAAGTCACTGCGTCACCTGGAGTCCTGGTGCATCTTCAGGTAACCTGTTGAGCGCCGGGACCGGCGGAGACACACTCCGGGGCCGCGGGCACCCACCTGCCCCCGCTGTCATTGAGTGTCCTCTGTCTTACAGATACAGACCGCGTTCAACCACACGGTGTCACTGTGAGGTGCCAGTGCTGTTGGGCAGGGGGCAGCCTCATCCCTTTGGTGTCAGTGCTGCTGGGCAGGGGGCAGTTCCGTCCCTTTGGTGTCAGTGCTGCTGGGCAGGGGGCAGCCTCGTCCCTTTGGTGTCAGTGCTGCTGGGCAGGGGGCAGTCCCGTCCCTTTGGTGTCAGTGCTGCCGGGCAGGGGGCAGCCTCGTCCCTTTGGTGTCAGTGCTGCCGGGCAGGGGGCAGCCTCGTCCCTTTGGTGCCAGTGCTGCCGGGCAGGGGGCAGCCTCGTCCCTTTGGTGCCGGGCAGGGGGCAGCCTCGTCCCTTTGGTGCCAGTGCTGCCGGGCAGGGGGCAGCCTCGTCCCTTTGGTGCCAGTGCTGCCGGGCAGGGGGCAGTCCCGTCCCTTTGGTGCCAGTGCTGCCGGGCAGGGGGCAGTCCCGTTTAATATTAAGGGTTGGAGAGGTTTAAATGGAAATCTCCCAAGAGCCTAGTGTAGTCTTAAAGTTACCATGGTAACCTCAGAAGCTTAAAATTAGAAATATAAATAAAGCAGGACATGCTCAGGGGGGCAGGTGCTAACATACTGCAGTTCTGACGTTATTTCTGCTTCTAGACTGTATGGAGCAGGGACCTCTACTTATTGCATAGATCCAGTCCTGTGGAATCTGATGGTGCCAGTTACATAACAATGGGAAACTTATTTTTAATTTTACCCCCTTTGCTGAAGGATTTTTTTTTTTTTTAATACAGGAGAGGCTAAATGGGAATACTATGTGTATTTAATTTATTTGTTCATTGTGAAGATTGCTAGGAGTTTGGGGTGAAATAATGAGACTGCTTATTCAAATACAGTAACACTGCGCTTTTTCATTTAACATTCTTGACAACTATCACTCATTTCCACTATCAGTGGCCTATTTGATTCACTTGTGAATTGATATCAGTCAGTACTGTGCCCCTTAGTCTGACAAGGGGGGGGGGGGAAGTGAAGAAACAGTGGAGCAAGGCGTGAGTGACGAGCGAGGGGGACCGTGCTCTATTACTATGCCAAACCTCCGCTCATTGTCTGTGTGCTGTGAGATACTCTGATACAAGGAGCCACTCTGGCTTCTAAACATACTGTCTGGACTGTGTTTTTTTTTTGTTTGTTTTTTTGTCTTCCTGTATGTGTGTCCCTTGATCACTAACAACTATTTAGTGCCATCAATGTTTTATTTTAAAAAAAAAGAGAGAGAGAGAGAGAATGTTACAGGCAATCAGAACAGAAATGTATGGCCAATATGAATGGAATTACAGATGTCCTTACTCTCATTTACTCCTGTATGGACCAGCTTGGTGGACTGAAAATAGTGCGGTTCAGATCTGGAGGACCCCCAGTTTAAACTCTTTTTTAAAAAAAAATCAATTGTTAAAATAAAGTAAAAGCTCAATATTGAAACTTTGCTGGATTGCTGCGTCCCCGCTAGCGCTGAGCGGGCGGCGCTTGGCGAGGTGACTTGCATATGTGTGTGTCCGCGCGGGCACACACGCTCGGCACTCAGAGAAACAAAAGCTTGGTGGATCTTGACGAGCCCGGCTCCCCCCGCACCGCCCCCCTCCAACCCCCCCCCCCCCCCCCCCCCCACCTGTGAGCGCTTGCGAAAATTTTAAGGACACCCGGCGCTCATGCTTGGAGAGATCTCCAAGCATGAGCGCGTTCAGCACCAGCAGGGACAAAGCCTAATGATACCTGTGGTTAGACCCTGGCATAAGACACTAGTGCTACTTTGGATCTGAAGCTTCTGTTCTTTCCCCCGCAGGGATAGGTACCGTTACTTTGCTTGCCTCCTGAGAGCACGTTTCGATGATCACAAGGACGAGAGGGACATGGTCACAGCCACCAAACTGTTGAAGGCTGGTGAGGAAGAATTCTGGGCCGGTCAGCACACCCAGCCCTACATTTTCCCAGACTCGCCTGGAGGAACCTCCTATGAGCGATATAACTGCTACAAGGTCAGGAATGATTAGAGTAGGGTGTATCATGTGTCCGATAGGGTGCCAGCACTTGATGCTCTGTGACATGTCCTGGGCATTATTAGGGTTATTGACAGATTTAAAGCCGCATTCTGCGCTGCTCGGATCCTTTGTTTTTATTTATTTATTTATATGAAAATATTCATGTACACCATTGTACTCCTTTACCTATCCGGGCCAGTTCATCTCTCTATTTACATTGTAACACTCCAGAAATATCTCGGAGGCTATGAATTTACAGAGGCTCCCCCTCCATTAAAATGGCTGCCTCTCGGAGAAGTAATAAAATGGCGGCCTCCCGGAGAAGTAATAAAATGATTCCTCTACAATGAAATGCATGGTTAATGGCTTCTTTTGGAATTGCAGATTGGAAAAAAAACACAACATTACACTCTTTATTTTGTGTTCCAGTTTATATTTTGTGTTTGTTGGCGATATACCTAAATCGTGAGCCTGAAACAGGACGATAAATGTTTAAGTACAGTGGTAACATCACTGGCTTTGAGGGGACACACTGGGTTTGAATCCCGGTGTTGGATCCTTGAGATATTGAGCAAATCACTTCAGTTCCCTGTGCTCTGTGGGGCAGGGACTCTTACTTGTAGAAATGTATATGCAGCACTGAGTACATTTCAGCACTTTTAAAAGGGAAAACTAGATTTACAGACATTCGTTTAAGATTTTAAAATGGATTGGATACCCATTGCTGCTTTTAAGTTTGAAATAGCTTCTGTTTCCCCTGGCTCCCATGATACTTGTATTTTGTTGGTGTGACGTTTTTGACACAAATATGGTCCCTAATAGAAAGTCGCAACGTCATAGCTCTTGTATTTTTTACCGGAGTGAGGCATGAGCCCCGCAGCCATTTTGGATCTTCCAACGGGGGATGGGTAAATGAGGTGGAATTGCTGCTTGAAGGTGTAGGGTGTTTATAGTGCGCATATTATGTCCATGTAATACTTTGTGCTCGACCTTTATGACATTGAGACCTATATTTACTAAGCAGTCTTCTGCAATAGGACACCCTCCAGCCTTCAACGCTGGGGTCAGTCGGAACGTTGGAATATGTCTGAAATCAGTCTGCGGTGCCCATTTCCTGGTTTTCTGCTTTGGATCAACTTACTATAGGGACAGCAGCAAGACAACCCCTTGGGTCTAAAGCACCGGTATTTATGTACTTAACCCTCTAACTATTGAACTCTTAAATGAGTGCTGCTATATAGGATTTTTTTCCTATGGCAATATAAATCTGTGCTGATAATGTCTGCACTATTAAATGTATATTACGGCTACAGTAGATCAGGGATGTGCAAACTGGGGGGCATGCCCCCTGAGATTTTCTGGGGGGGTGTCGCTTACAGAGGCCCCGTGCTCTTCCCCAAAGCATTTAAATTAAATACTGGGGACCGCACGAGGCCTCTGTAAGTTCTCTTACCTTGTCTCCGCTGTGGGGTGACGTCACATGACCCGAGGCGTCATTTGACGCCCAAGACAAGGTAAGGGAGAAGTGTGTGCGCACCCCTGCAGTAGGTCACTGAATTCACGCAATGAAGTGGTGCTACCTTTTGATGGCATGTGACCTATTACTTTAAGCTAAATGTAGAGGGGATATCTATATATATCTATATCTATAAAAAAGGAAAGAGAAAGAAACAGGCGCACACCTAGTGCATTACCATAATAAAAATTGTATTAAAGGAACATAAAATCTATCAAATGCCCACTCACAAAGGTACAGCAATCAATAGCGTGTATGAGATAGGCTCTCATGTGCCAACAGCTCAATCATCAGCGTCCGGCTCAGGTCAGTGGCGTCGTCACGTAAACCTCCTTCGTGCCACCGGAAATGGAATCCCTCGCCTTTGGTGTTCAGCGAGACAGGTCCCTCCAGGAAACGATGCAAAGCAAAGGAAACGATGCCTTGAAAGTCCTTAGTGTAGTTGAGTAATGGCCGTGAAAAGCGCACACGAGAGCCAAAGTTCTATATGCAAGCAGCAACAGTGTTCGTGGGCAAATGGCGGCCGCAATCTAACCACACCCTATGCGTTTCGTCATCGATGACTTCTTCAGGGGATGCAAACTGGGGGGCATGCTCCCTGAGATTTTCTGGGGGGCGTCGCTTACAGAGGCCCCGTGCTCTTCCCCAAAGCATTTAAATTAAATACTGGGGACCGCACGAGGCCTCTGTAAGTTCTCTTACCTTGTCTCCGCTGTGGGGTGACGTCACATGACCCGAGGCGTCATTTGACACCCAAGACAAGGTAAGGGAGAAGTGTGTGCGCACCCCTGCAGTAGGTCACTGAATTCACGCAATGAAGTGGTGCTACCTTTTGATGGCATGTGACCTATTACTTTAAGCTAAATGTAGAGGGGATATCTATATCGATATCGATATCTATATCATTTTAAAAGGTACAACAGAACTCCTCATGTTGGATATTGACAAAAACAATGGCGCGTCCTTATGTCAGAGGCTTCTTACATCGTCTGTCTTGTATAGCGCATTCACTGAGTGAGCCCTGCTCCTATGCGCTCTGTGTAGTCTCTGCAATGTATAAACTCCAGATAGATGGGTGCCTGACTAACAGTAAATGGATTAACCAACTGGCTTGAGGGCCACATTGACTAAGAGGGGCTGTGCCATAAGCCACTTTCTGGCGTTGTAAACCATCTTGCAGCCCATTCACTTGAATTGGCATTGGGTGTCTTAAGGCATAGTATCACTAAGTTCATATGACCCTTTGTGCCTTGAAATGGTAATGTGGTGCTGGTAAAACTGCAGTAGAAATGTCACCATTTAAAATTGATTTCAGGTTTTGTTCCACGGTGTTAATTACATAAATTATTCTGAAAAAGCCAGTTGCAGAAAACCGTAACGAGATATCGGGATGAGCTTCAATACATGACAACTTGAGTGCAGTGGCGAGTTATTCCTGTGTCTTCAGGAAGATTTTGTTGCCATATTGGTGCAGGAGAATTGTAGAGTATAATGGTGCAGCGCCTCCACCTGCAAGGGCCCAGCCAGAGGCAGGGATTTACCCCTCACAGGAACCTGTAGAAAGTAATTCACTCAGGGAGTGCCAGGAACGGTATAACTGAACTGGTTTATTGCAGTCTTGATGTAATTAGCAGAAAGTATATTACACACAGCGTCCTTCAAATGTAACTCTCCACCCTTACCTTGGCAGATGCAAGGTTCAACAGGGGCTAGTACCTGGGGTAATTAATCCTCACCCTTACGTGGGTCAGATAGGCTTCAGGAGGTACTGATGCCCTAGGTAATTATTTCCCACCCTCCCCTGTACAGATAGATATAGGCCTTAACAGGAATTGGTGCCTGGGGTAATTAATCCTCACCCTTACCTGGGCCAGATAGGCTTCAGCAGTAACTGATGCCTGAGGCAATTAACCCGCACCCCTCCCTGGACAAACAGGCCTTATAGGAGTTACTCCTGCCCCTGACTCAACTGGAGCCAGGGCAGGAACCAGAGCTCCTCCAGGACTCGGTCAGGGCAGAACTAAACAAATTAGCATGGGATCATGCTTATATACCAGGGGAGTGGCTTGCTTCTCTGCCCCAGTAACTGGGCAGGCCCTACTGTAGCAAGCCCTCACCCTGGCATGTGACTCCAACAGTTTCAGGTAAGTGACAAACAATGTAACTCTACGGGGAACTAACTCGCATGCAGAGCCATGTGCTAGGGGTTTAACTCTAACAATGTCTGCTATTAACAAAGGACTTACATGCCAGGCCATACAAACATAGCAGGTAAACACTCAAGTGTTTACATCTCTAAAGAAATGTTGTTTGAAAGCTCTACATAAATGAGGTGTAAAATATACAAATATTACATATAGCCACTTTATTTTTTTTATTTTACAAGTTCCTCTCAAACGGTGTTAAAGAATCAGAAACGAAAATAGAGACATGCGGGGGGAGGGTACATTGGTACAAGCAATTCATTCAGTTATACAATCTTCTAGAAAATGTTAATTTCAAGTAGTAAGATCCAAGTTAAATTTAATTGTACATGTCGAAGGGGAAAGTACCTAATTATTTGAATTTACAGATCGAAGTAGGTGAAAATAGTCTAAGGGGCCCAGATTTCACACAAGTTGTCGTGTTCCTGAGCGATGGAGAGCCTTTCCATTAGCGTTAATTCTATTTATTATTGCGTCCATTGGTGGGGGCTTGTCTGCTTCCAGGGGCTTGCTATCAAACACTTGGTAGCCGTAAGAAGAAGATTAATCGTTTACTATTTTTTGTTGTATTTGGAATATCCATATTTTAAAGGACTATACACGGGTCTTGGGGAATTTTGCGATGTATAGATGATTGTGGATGCTTAATCCCAGGTCTGGGAAATTTTTTGGACACTTCCACCAGATATGTAACATGGAAAAAAGCAAACAAGATCTTATGTTGCAGTAAATGGGCAATGGATGGAAGGGAAGTAAACATAATTATGCCCCTTCATAAAGCATTAGTAAGACCACACCTTGTATTCAAGTACAATATACTTTAGGAAACCTAAATCTTCCTGAGCAAGGGGAAGGCATCTTTACAATGCACTGAATAAGCTGCTTGTGTTTTAAAAAGTTAAAACATTATGGCAAAAAATTGTACTTGGAGTACAATTTTTGGCACCACTCCTTAGAAAAGACATTATGGAATTAGAGAGTGCAGAGAAGAGCCACCAAATTCATAAAGGGGACGGATAATCTGATTTTATGAGAGGCTAAATTATATTTGTTTACATTAGAAAAGAGGCGTCTCATTCAGGTATTCTGGGTCATGATTCAAACATTGATCCGAGAGTACCTGGGGGTGGGGGTGGAGTTGGAGGTGGAACCGCTGACCATGGTGCTGGCCAAACCAATCGAAGATCTGGAAACGGCGGAAAGTAAAATGACAATTCACGTGTTTACGGCAGCCAGCTGTGCTATTGCAGCGGCCTGGAAAAAGGTGAACGCGCCCTCTAGACAGACGGTGTTAAGGAGACTAAGGGAAATAAAAATAATGGAGCTCCTTTCAGCGCAATTGAGCCAAAAACTTGACAAATTTCACAAAATCTGGGAAATTTGGCCGGGCAATTAGGAACACATAGACATAACTACAGAGAAACTAGATAAATGGGCTTCTCCCCCCTCCCCCCCTTTCTTTCTCTTTTTTTTCTCTGTTCTTCTCTATTTTTTTCTAAATTCTACGAGAGTCACGCAAGGAAGCGGCTGCTTCCCTAGCACAGACTAAGATGTGGAAACAGATCATATTAACACAAAGACTATGTTAAAACGAATATTTTATTTAAGCACTGATAACGAATTGTAGAGGTTTTTTTTTTTGTTTTAAACACAACTGGTAATACTTAAACAATATATGTGTACCAATGTTGAATATTTGTTGTGTCTCTCCAAAACAATAAAAAAAATTGAAACAAAAAATAAAAAAGAAAAGAGGCGTCTGAGGGTATATGATAACTATATACAAATATATTCGGGGACAGTACAAGGAGCTTTCAAAAGAATTATTAATCCCACAGGCAGTGGGTCCCTTAAGGTTAGGAGGAAAGGAGATTTCACCAGCAACAAAGGAAAGGGTTCTTTATAGTAAGGGCAGTTAACATGTGGAGTTCATTACCCATTAAGACTGTGATGGCAGATACAATCGATATCTTCAAAAAAAGGTTGGGCATCTTTATAGAAAGGTATAAAGGGATATACCAAATAAGTAAACATGGAAAGGATGTTGATCCAGGGAGTCTGGAAGGAATGTATTTTTCCCCTTTCTGAGATATCATTGGATGATATTTCACTGGGGTTTTTTGTTTGCCTTCCCCTGGGTCAATATACTATAAGTGCGGATATCAGATAAAGTATCTAATCTAAATTTAGCATAGGTCAAACTTGATGGATGGATGTCTTTTTTTTTTTTTTTTTTTTCCAACCTCATCTACTATGTAACCCATTTCACCACAATCCCTCCGGCTTAATCCATAACAGGTTCTGGATGGGTAGAGGTGAGGCGGGTTTGCTGCTTTAACGTGACAAGATTAGGTCAAGCTTTGAGAGCTGTTATTATTTAGGAGTGATGTGATATATAGCAGACTTGGCTATCGTGCCAGAATATTTTCACATATAAAAGGAAAGAGCATTGTTTATCCACCATATACATCTGTAATTAGACTGTCGTTTTGAAAGGGAGAACAGATTATTAACGGCTGAAAAAGATAACCTAAATCGGATTTATGAGCAAATGCTAACCAAACTAGTATTCTCTTTGGATAAGCGGATTCTGCGAGGCAAAATAATTACAAATGTGTCCATGGTCCGTATAAGCAACTTGCAAGGGACCTTTTTATATAAAAGGCCTGTACAGTTGGATTTAACTCGTCACTGAGATTAGAGGAAAGGAGATGTCACCAGCAGTAGTAAAGGCAAAGGTTATTTACAGCTAGATCTGTCTAAATGAAACCTATATTAGAATAGCACCCATGGAATTTTGCAAAATATTCTATTTTCTAACTACAACATAAACACAATTGCATTTATGAAGAACCCCCTTGTTGGTTCATTAAAAGATCTCAACCCACAATGAATCTATTTATCTGGAAGGAGAGAGTTCTGGATTTCCTTCTAAATGCTGTGTGTGTGTGTGTCTTGCAGGTTCCAGAGTGGTGCTTGAATCACTGGCATCCCTCTGAGAAGGCAATGTACCCAGACTACTTCTCCAAGAGAGAGCAATGGAAGCAGCTGCGTGCAGAGAGCTGGGATCAGGAGGTTAGTGCTGATATGTGGAAATCTCATAAGTGAAGTAGTGTGGCAAACACAACCATAACACGCCACTTGTTTCCCCATAAATTTACAGCTATACAAGAGCAATGATTCTTGTAATACACCGCTCCATTGTCCATAGTCCCCTTGTTGGCTACTTAAAACCTTACATTGTTCTTATTACTCGGTTATAAAGAATGAATTACATACCAACCTCAGATGCTGTAAAGATGACCACTTTTCTATCACTATTGTGAGACATCAATTTGCAATAGGCCGCAATCTATACTAATAATGCTAAAGTGAGACAGGTTACCAAGGAGTGAAGGAATAGGTCATGGGGCTGGGCAAATCACATTGGGTTTGGGTAATAACAAAATTCCATATTAAAGCTAAGATCAAGCAATATCTTACATTCCTACTGTTGTTTTTTTTTTTTTTTTTAAATCAGCTTATTATTACCACTACAAAAAAACAAGTATGAAAAAACGTTTTTTTTGCGCGCCACTGAATAACATTTTGAATGTAACAAGCATTTTTTTTTCTGTAGCAAACATTTACGAAGTCACATCCCCTTCCTCTTCAGGCACTGGCACACCCCTTTTTTGAGCCCTGCCCTCTCTCTAGCAGTGCACCAATTGTATCTAGTGACTGCCTGGTCACACGATCTTCCCCCCAGAACAGTGCATCTTTGGTCCTCTTCTGCTGCACTAACAGCCATTTAGTGAACCTCCAAGCCGAATCTTCACAGATCGATCACGAGGGGAGATTGATCTGCAACTTAACTAATGACTTATTGTGGATTGTATTGACGTACATATTAAAGGAGCGGTTAGCAGCGGGGGGTGACGGGGACACAGTCAATGTGGACTGTTGCTTTAAGACATTTACTGTGATAATAAATGTTCAATAGGTGGCACACAAAAAGCTAGTCCTGTGTTATGGTTAGCGATGCGCAGTAATTGTTTAATACTTTGTTGTTGACCAAATGGTTTGCGCTCATACTTTGGCCAATTTGTGAATTTGGATGGTTTGGGGGTGGGGGGTGTTCAAAAGAGGATTTAATTGTTATAAGGTGTCCTGTTTATAAGGTGTCGTGCCCTTCGTGTCTTCCTCCACCACACTAATGTAGTTTAGTACAGGAGATGTGAAACCATTGAGCCATGGCCTTTGTATTGAAATGCATACAATTGTCATCAAAAGTATGTTGCACAGTTGTGATGTATGGCTATGAAATGTTTTGTAGGTAGAGCCTTTGACCACTTCTATTGTAGAATAGTGTGATGATTTTACATAAACCCCATAAGTAAAAAAATACAATCAGCTTGCATCATTATTTGTGTGTGCTGTAAATGTGACAATATTTTCTTCTATTGCAGGTGAAACAGCTACAGGCAGAGACGCCAGATGGTGGTCCACTGACTGAAGCTTTGCCACCAGCACGGAGGGAGGGTGACCTTCCGCCTCTGTGGTGGCAGTATGTAACAAGACCACGTGAGCGTCCCATGTAAGGGGCATGTTGTCTAAGGCCAGGCTCCATAACTAGACTGCTTGAAGTGCACATCTGTGTCTCTGATATTATAACACCTGTGAATATTAAATTACTGTACAAAAAAACTTGTTTTTATTATTGCATTCAGCCACTCTAGATGGAGTATAACATAGCAGTGAGGTGCACTAGCATATTAGATTAGCACTTAAACTGTCTATGAAAGTTGGTTTGCGCTGGTCTCCTTGCTTGGCAGCAGTGGATGCTGGAAGTTGTAGTTCTGCAACTTCTATAATACTAGACGCCTACAGACGCTAGGATATTGCACACTGTATAAGTAAATAAAGTGTGCACACGTCAGATGAGACAGAGCACACGCATTATCTTAAATCTAGATGGTTCACATATCGGAGGTCAGGAGCTACTGCTTTTTTGGGTGTGTTCTCTAAGCTATAAGAATCCATGAAGTTTGAGGCACAAGCTATATCCCACAGTCGACTGCTGCGTTATTGTAATGAAGTTGGAAATGTGATCGTAAATATGGCCCTAAATGTTTTCTACTTGGTAGTACTGCATTCTAAGCCACCTGTCAGACTGGTAATACAATATGGCCTAATCAAATGAATGGTCCTTAGTGTCTTCCAGCACCAGAAGGTGTCTTAGCGAGTAGCACCACTTAGTAAATATGCCCCCTTAAAGTTCATGTTTGAACTGTTTTGCTAGGTAACTGGACATTGTAGCCAATAGTTCCTTTGTACTGAAATGTACCCAATAACAATTCTGATGATAGGATGGCCTCTTGGTGTACATTTCACAATATCATACAAAATAATTCTGGCAATGGCCAACAGTCATAAATTAGTACGGTTTCCTCTACTAATACATTTGAAGTGTCTGTTTAAGAGAAATGGGTTTTTTTTTTTTTTTTTGGCAGGTATTTTTCAAACTGGCCCCCATTGGAAATTTTGTAAGGTCTGCATGTAATTCAGTGCCGCAATTTACAAATCGCTGCTGACTTATGTTACACCCTCATGAGCCTTCTGGAAATGAGCAATTACCTAAAGCAAGCCGCGCGTACGGTCCATTCTGCAATGTATGCATATTAAGGTTAGAGCGTAGCCATCTTGCATTATAAAATAAGTGTTAGGAATTTATTACATGGTATCTTCACTTTATTCCAACTATAATAAGTCTAGTGGGATCCATGTGCAACATGTTTAGATAGATTAGCATAAACATAATGTTTCAGTGGCAAGGTGCATGAGGGGTGAGTGTTTAAGTATTTTTGTATATGGAAATAAAAGATTAATTTTTCATGGTACCGGTGGCAATTCTAAGTGAAAGGGAAAGTCCTTAATAAAAGCAAAAAAAATATTTAGAAGTCTAGTTGGCAATGTGTTTAAACACTGGTACAAACAGGAAGCGGTTACATAGTAGATGAGGTTGAAAAAGACATGTCCAAGTTCAACCTATGTTTAATGTAGACTCCATAATTATCCTTTATTTGTATTTACAGTATATGGACCCAGCAAAAGGCAAACACAAAACCCCAGTGAAACATCTAATCTCATAAGGGGGGAAAATTAATGCCCGATTCCAATAATTGCAATCAGATTACTCCCTGGACCAATATCTTTCCACTGTTTTACTTATTTTGTATATCCCTGTATACCTTTCCTTTGTAAAAAGATGTCCAGCCTTTAGAAGATATCCATTATATCTGCCTCCATGGGTAATGAATTTTAACTGCCTTTACTGTAAAGAACCCTTTCCTTTGTTACGAGGGAAATCGCCTTTCCTCAAATATTAAGGGATGTCCCTGTGTAGTTTGTACTGCCCTAGGTTGACTAGTTCTTTTGAAAACTCCTTGTATTGACGAATATATTTTTATATAGTTATAGCCCCTTTTAGATGCCTCTTTTCTAATGTAAAATTAGCTAACTTCTCATGTCAGATTTCATCCCTTTTTATTAATTTTGTGGCTCTTCTGTGCACTTTCTAGTTCTGTCTTTCATAGAGTGGTGCCCAAAATGTACTCCATATTCAAGGTGTGGTCTTACTAATACTCTATAGAGTGGCATAATTATGCTTATTTCCCATCCATTCTCCATTTCATGCAGTTTGCCTTTGCAGCTACTGCCTGACATTTGGCACTACTGCCAAGCCTGTTTATACGCACTCCTAAATCCTTCTCCAAGGATTCACCTACATTTTGCACCATGTCTTCTGTTTATTCTTGTTTCTTGAATGCATAACCTTAAATGTATCTGCCATGTACCTGCCCACATTTCCAGTCCTTCTGGGGATAAATTACATCGTGCTCCGATTCTACTACCTTAACAATTTAGTGGCACCAGCAAAGATGGAGATTTTGCTCTCTATGCCCACCTCAAGGTCATTAATAAACACGTTAAAAAGCAGGTGTCCCGATACCGATCGTAAGCAGTAACCCAACCTCAAAAATTCAATTTAGGACAACTCTGTTGTCTATCCTTTAAACCAACCAGTTTTCAATCTTGGTGCAAATATTTTTACGGAGACCAATTTACTTTATTTTGTACACTAACCTCGTGTGGATCCACATCACATGCCTTTGCAAAATCTAAGTAGACCACATCAACTGCATTACCCTGGTCTAAATTCCTACTTACCTCCTCAAAGAAACTAAGGTTAGTTTGGCATGATCTATCCTTCATAAATCCATGCTGACTATTACTAATCTTGTTTTCCATTAGGTATTCCTGAATATTATCCCATACTAAACCTTCAAGTAGCTGCCCCATTATTGTCAGGCTTACAGATCCGTAATTAACCAGCTGTGATCTAGCTCCCTTTTTCAGTATAGGCACCATGTTTGCTCTATGCCAATCTTGTGGTACTGGGCCTGTCCAAATCGAGTCTTTGAATATTAAATGTAATGTTTGGCTATTACTGAACTTGGCTTCTAGAGTAGCATTGCTTAGTAAACATGTAACTTAATGCTTTCGGAGGAGAAGGCTCTCAAAGAATGCAGGACGAGGCAATTGGTAGTAGTGTGGTGTTTTTCGCTCACCTTGCTGAATTAGGTTTTCTTGGGCCAAAGTAGGAAATTCTGCTTTGATTTTTTTAATCTCACAATGTTGCCCTGCTGTCTTTTAGCAAGTTTCTAATCTGTTTAATACTTTGCATTTCTTGTGCCTTTTTTGCACCATATGTACTGCAAGTAATAATATAATAATTGCAGGTAGTTGAGCACGCGGGTAAGTAGATTTTTTGTTTACCTAAGCGCCGATCGCGGCTGAGCGTGTGCACGCACACGAGCGCACCGCGCGAGCGGGGACTTACATATATAGATATCTAAATCTCCTTCGCAAGCGCCGCCCGCTCAGCACTAGTGGGGACTTCACCTTATGCAGCTATATGCTCATATTCTGCTTCTCTTTCAGTGATGGGCAATGCCAGTTTAACTCATATGTTTGAATCTTGCCACGTCAGCATGTCCTGCTTTTGTGTTAGGTTTTTCTAGTTAATTTCTAATGTCATAAAAAAGCCCTGCAATTTATTAATTTTAAAAAATATATTTAATATATATAAATCATGCTGTAGGGTTACCTCAGCAAAAAGAACATTTGTGGATTTTTTTATTATTAATTACCACTTGTTTTTTTTTTTTTTTTAATTATGAAGCAAAAACATGTCAAAATGGATTTAACACAGCAATACTACATTCCCCCTTTTTTCCCCATCTTATTTGTATATGTAAAGCATGTGACAATGTATAATGCTACATTCTTACCTAGACTGGCAATCGTGTAAAATCCTGATTGTGTGATTAACATAATGGCCACCTTTCAGTTTCAATAAATCCTTCAGTCTCAGCAGCTACAATGTATCCAAATCTTACAAGGTAACTTTATCAGCTACAGTTTACTGCTCAAAGTGCTAGGAAATTTGGTGATAGATGATCAAACAGGATAGCGTTGCAAACATCTCAGGCAGGGATTATGGTCCCTGCGCGTCCACGTGAGAACGAGCGCGCCACCACGTGCACTCCTGCAGCCCAAGCGTTTTGTGAGCTTGGTTGCAGGAGACTGTAGACGCGTGGCGGATCCGTCACAAAGCTGGTTTGCCCTCATTGGCTGATTCAGCTCATGTGCGCTGACGTCACACAGCAGCCGCCTGAAAATACAAAATGTGTTGTATTTAAAAAACGCGGCTGCGTCAACGTGCCTGTGCGCCTGTAGGCGCGGCGATAGGTCCCATAAAATAATAAAGCAGAGTGCTTGCTTTGTGTGCACGCCATGACACCAGCACCATAATCTGGGCCTTAGGCTGTGCTTATAGTGCAGTCGCCAGCGACGGTGACATCACGCTGCGGACCAAGCTGTCGCACCGTCGCTTCTACTATAAGCGCACGCAACGGCATCAATACATTGGTTTTGCCGCGACGTCGGCACTATAAGCCCAGCCTTACATTGCTTGGGAGGTAGGCTAAAACCAGCTGTAGAAATCAAAAGGATGCTTTAAAACTCATTATTACAATGGCAATGAGAGACGAATACAAAAAATAAAGTTAAATATTATCTAATACTACAGAACAGATTTATTTAAATAAAAAAAACCACCCCCATAAGATTTCCCGTTTTGCGGCGTTAAAGGACCATATAACAGATGCAAGACATGGGCCTTTTTCCAGTAGTTCTTTATTTTAGTTTTTTATGTAGGCTGAAGCAATGATTACAATGTAGAGGGAGGCACAAATACAGCAAAAGTTAATGGAACAATTAAAACAAGCTGCACGGGGAGAGGTCAACTCTCAGTACAAACTAGCAACTAAACACCATACTTACCATTAGAAACAGGTTTTAGGGATTTATTTTTTTTCCTGCTGTGACACTGGTTTACAATATGTAAAAACACAAAACAGAACAGTCCTAAGGAAGAAAAAATAATATAAAGGGCATTGTTCCCCCACAGTGAACTATGAAGTTATTTTATACCAAATGCACCCTGATCGTTAACATTGCAGAGCAATGAAAAAGCTGCACATGTGTACAGATGACATCCATTTAGATCTACATCTCCACTTTAACTACAGAACATTTCGTCCTGCGATAGAACGCGCTACCTAAAAGTCCAGTGTGAGCTGCATTTGCAGAAAGCAGCCGCTAAAATGACTTGTGTTGCAATTAGTGGGCTGTCCACACCTAAAACAAGGGGTGGCCAACTCCAGTCCTCAAGGGCCACCAACTGGCCATGTATTCAGGATATCCTTGCTTCAGCACAGGTGGCTCACGCTAGCCCGATTGAACTACCTGTGCTGAAGCAGGGGTATCTTGACTACATGACCTGTTGGTGGCCCTTGAGGACTGGAGTTGGCCACACCCGCTCTACGCTAACCTCTTCAGTACTCAAGATGTCTTTCTCAACATTCACAGCAATGTATTGCAGGACACCACCAGCACCAAAGGGATTACATATGGATGCATTCAAAATATGTTCACAATCTAGCTTTGGACCATGCCCGTAATGTAACATAACGTTTTTAAAGGAATCACAGCAGTGCACATTTTTATATAGAAACACAATGACTTCACATAGTACTTTACGTCATCAACAATAGCCAACAAGAAATGTGCAGAGAGTTTATTGGCAAGACT
This sequence comes from Ascaphus truei, assembly GCA_036426205.1. Classification (NCBI taxonomy): domain Eukaryota; kingdom Metazoa; phylum Chordata; class Amphibia; order Anura; family Ascaphidae; genus Ascaphus; species Ascaphus truei. Next base: position 25,881,354 of record CM071568.1, on the reverse strand, counting down.
AGCACCTTCGTTGCTTTGAGTTTTTGGCAATCACAAAATCAGTGAGCGCATGGTGCCCCGCTGACTGCATTCACTATTAATTGTTGAAAACATATTTTTAAGTCTGTGTAGCAGTGAATATATATCTATATTTTTTTTTGTATAGAGTTTTCATAAGTAAAGGCCCATATATTGCTTTAACAAAAATATGCATTTATTTGGCCATATTTAAAAGAGCCAGCCCCTTAGGAAGGAATGTTGTGCACTTTATAATGTTGCTGGGTACCTCTATACACTTCCAAACTCGCACATTCTTTAACTAAACTAAAGTCGCCCCATCTGCAGAACAGCATTGCATGGAGTGTTTTTATATGCAGCGATTTCTACTGCAGCCTCTAACCCAATCAGGGTTCCGTGAGAGGATCAAAAGGGTACCCGCGGGATTTTCCCGATCTCCCAGAGCAGGGAGAGAGTAGGGCAGTTTCCTCTATCCTGATTGGCTGCATTACCCATGGGCAGCCAGTCAGTCGGTAGGTGGTGTCAGGAGCCTGCAGGGTATGGCCAAGCAGAGGAGGAATCGGCCTGGGTAGTAGTGGCGAGGCTCTGTGTGTCTGTCCTGTGTGTATTTGGTGCACGAGTGTGTGCGGGTTTTCTGTGACTTTCTGCCCCCTCTCTGTCTCCTGTGACAGTCTCTTTGTCCTGTGTTTTCTGTGACCCTGTCCTGTTGTAGGGGCACCTCGGCAACGGAGCACTGGTTAGGGGTGCCCATAAAGAGAAAAGGTTGAAAACCACTGTCTAACTCATAGGACTGACCCAGCAGCAGAGTCCTCCCTCATCATTTCTTGTTCAAATGTTTCTGCTTTTATACAACTTTCCCCAACTTTCCCTACCTCATCCCGATCACGTGCTTCATCGTGAGATTATCCCACTGTTTTCTACTTCTGCAAATACATTTTTGTCCTGGGACTTTTTTTTTTACGGCCATCTATGATGGTCTGAAAATCACTTTCCGACTAGGTGCGGATCCCCTGCAACTTTTGACAGGGCGCCCACCCCCTCCTCTTCCCATCAAATTCACAGGAAGTAATGTATTTTGTGGCATTTTGTCGGTGTTGCAAAAATAAATAAACTTGCGCTTGGCGGAGAAGGAGCGCCGTGGCCGAGTGCGTTTCCATTATTTCTTTTTATTAAAGCGAGCTCGCGTCATTGAAATGTCTAAGAGTGAACGCAGAGAGCAGCGACTGTCGCAGGATCAATTCTACCCGCAGTCAATGACTCAACTTTGTGTGATCTCGGGGGGAAATCATTTGTACCCCTCTGTGCCTTAATTCCTCTACCGCTGTGGTGGCCGACGTGCAGACGAGAATGACAGAGGTGCAGGATTCCACCCCAGGGGTGGCTGTATAATGGTGAGGAGCTCTGAAATTGCAGGGCACTATGCAAACACAAGATTTTGGTATTAGCTCCACTTTCCGTTCTCAGACATCAAAGTGGTGCGTACCCTTAAAATCAGGACACCCCGACTCCTGCATATTTCTGTTGAGCTTGGAAAATGGGTATCATAGCGATAATTACTTTTATTTATTAATATATCTTTTGGGGAGGGGGGGGGGGGGGGGAGAAAACCTCTATAATACTAATTTTCCATCAATAAACATTCCGAAAAATACAATACGTAGAATACAAAAAGAGAATTCACAGGGATTAGACTCTAAACAATAAATAGGTTGTTGTTTTTTCCTTTTCCCTTCCTTCGGTATGTAAGGCCAATGCCAACTTTAGGCCTTTTCAAATAAGATTAATGAGCCCCCCCTGATTAAAAAAAAAAAAAAAATATTAATAATATCCAAAAATCAGCTTGCAAAATCACCCGCCTCCACAATGATTAACATTGCCATGTTTGTCACTATATATTGGATGTGTTTGGGCTTTAAACCAGGACCCAGCCAGCTGGGTGCCCGTGTGAATAAGCATTTCTTACACACAAGAACTCCCTGCTACTATTTTAAAATATCTTTATAATTGCCTTAGCCTTTTTTTTTTTAAACATTTTTATTAATATTATTATTATTATAACTATCTTTTTATATTGTTAGTATTTGGTGAAAGAATGTGAGCACACAAGTGAAGAAACCGAAGAGTGCTTTGAAGAAATAGAAACCCTTAAATGCAGAAAAAAAAAAAGGGGGGGGCGGGGGTCTGCAGCGCATTGCTCCGCAACGTTCTGCAGACGTCACCCACCCGGCACCAAGAGTGAAAGCTACATAATAAAAGTGGCATGCGGGAAAAAAATGACAACGGCGAGAAGATGAGGCTAAATAAAAACAAGTGTGGTCAAAAACACTATAAAACGGGAACACTGCAATCCAGTATGGCTTATTCTGATGCATTTACCATGATGCTACTAAGCAATGAGATCATGTAGCTTTACATGTGTGTTACAGCATGTGTTATGACGGCATTCTTCACCCCCCCAATACACCCTGTTACATGCTCTATGGATTTAAACGTTTATTATATTGCTCTTAGTCGTTATTTATTTTTAGCTTCTGCGTAACCTATTACAAAAAAAAAAAAAAAATCCTCTTTTGCCCGTATTTTCTGTATTAGAAAACAGTCTGTTGGCAGCAGTGATACAATGTGCTCTATTAAAGCTTGCAACAAAAAAAGCTGACACATACCAGTCCTTCCGCTGACGGAAATCACCCTGCTCATGCTTTTCCCACCTGAAGCATTTACAACTTTACAAAGACTTATAAAATTTAAATAGGATTTGGCACCTTATGGGGAAAAAAAAACAAATCAGGAAGGAAAACTTCAATGGATTAAAAATGTGCAGAAATAAAATCACTATTTACAAAACTTGGGACATCAACAGATATTAAGGTTGCTTTGCTACGCAGTTTACGCTTTACTGTAATAATATGGTTATTGAAGAGTACTTGCTTCAACCCTGTGTATGCAGCCGCAAAATCCTCTGATCACAGACTGGAATGGATAAGAGACAAGTCTCAGGTTGCAGTTAGTTTTCCCTCTGTCACCTCTCCTTGGTATTTTTGCTCGTCTACAAAAGGCGGGGCGCCGAGCGATCGTTTGTGGTCGTTTTCTTCAGCTTGACCCCACGGCGAATTGCGTTCAGCATGTCATCTCCCTGAAGAGCATCGCCGGCGCCTGGGTCTGCCACTTCCGGCGCCGCTTGGATTGCGGGTTCTGGAGTAAGGGAGCCCTCCTGCTCATCCTCCTCTTCGTTTTCCGGCCTCGCTTGCCTCTGCTCTTCCGCAACCGGCGGCCCTGGCACTGGAGGGTTGACGGAGGCCTGCCCGCTCCACAGAGAGGATGGCATGTCGCTGGTGAGCGCAACGCCTTCCGCGGCCGAGGGGGAGTCGGGACTTTGCTCCGCATAATCCTCGCTTGTACCGCTGGGCAGCCCAGCGGGGATGTCTGGCACGGTGGGCGTTTTAACGGGGATGACCGGTGTCTTTATTGGGATAGGGCCTCCTAAGGTACCGCGTCTCACCGACGGTTTGGTGGATGGGGTCCTTCTGATGGTGGCCACACCGGGCGTGACCATTACAGGTCCAAAGGTAGCCGGCAGCCCTGCAGTGGAGGCCGGACGCTTGGCTTGAAACATCCTCCGGTATGACTGGCTGATGTCGCTATTTCTTGGGATGGTGGACGATTTGTCAAAATCTTGCGGTTCTGCCTCTTGGTCCCCGCTCACTGAAAAGTAATCGTAATCTGAAACTAAAGAAACCAATATCATGGGTCAGAAACAAGCATGTTCTGAGTACTATGTAACGCACTTACAATCAACCCGGGGTCTGCTAAAGTCCTATTATTACTTGTATAGATTTGAGAGGCCGAGAGAGACTTTTTGGATACTACAGGCACAGTGACTAAAAGTGAATTTCCCAAGGTCACGAAGCCACGGTCTTCTACTTCAGGGACAAGTTTCTTCTCTATAAAAAGGTATTTACCCCATTGGATCACCGCTCCTGTCCTAAATCCTCCCTACTCTGGAAATAAAACGGGACAGTATACAACAGCCAGAAATACTAGTTCATCAGCGGCCAACTGCAGTTCTCAAGGGCAACAAGAAGTCAGGTTTTTCGGGTCATAATGACGGAGCCACTGATTGAGCCGCCTGTGCCGAAGCAGGGATATCCCGAAAACCGGACCTGCTGGTGGCCCTTGAGGACTGGAGTTGGCCGCTCCTGGACTAGAGTCGTGGATAGAATGTAAACATGTACGCTGCTAAAATACGGACACGCAAATCTAGCGAAGATAGTAATACGCCCTCAGGCACAGGTCCTGACAAAGGGCTTCACTTCTGCCGAAACGTGGCCTCCTCCCTAAAGGTGTCAGATGATACATTTTTGCTTATTAGGCAAGAAGTTCTTTTATTACTATTTGCTTATTACTATCTGTGCTATATTTTTGTCTGAGATGGTATTTCATCAGCGTACATTGTTTTCGATCCAGGACTCTTTAGTACTCTTGTGAGATGATACTGAACATCTAAATACAAGACTATTTCGCATCAATTTGTTGTTTCTTGATCTTTCAGTGTTTGGACTCTTGTTTTCTCATAGTATTGGTATCGAGAGGTTACATTTTGAGTACCGCTCACTACTCAATAACTGTTTTTTTCATACATTGGTGGACATTTTTCTTAACCTCTTAGGGACGGCGGCGGGAACGGCTTCTTTATTTCGGAAGTGATCTTTTTTTTATTTCACACCTTAGAGACAGTTCCCACGAGACAGAATAAAGATGGAAAATCTAGGCCGATTTTAAGTTTGCTTTTCAGAAATTAAAATCTAACAAGAATTCTTTTCAATACAACAAATTGGGGAATATGAGGGTTCCCACGAACTGGGATTTCCTTAGTCAAGTGAATGCGATGGAGCAAAGAGTGATGCCTCTCTGTGAAAGAAACAAGTGTCGTGGCATGTTTAAAGATACTGCCCCAAAAATGTTTCTCCCCCGGCCTCCCTAGGTGGGAAGCAGGGGGTCTCCAGAGCTGAACCCCATTAATTTCAGCTCCGGGCCCCCATGCTCTCTGAGATACACATCTCTGTAGTGGGTGCTCGCAGCAGCACCACGGGTTTAGATGTACCGGCCAATAGGAAGTCGCAAGGGATGACCTCACAGCTTCCTATTGGCCGGGACATTTAAGCCGCAATTTCGATAGCCCATCTGGAGCTGCTACCGGCACCACCTAATTCAGGTAAGTATCTCAGGAAGCAGGGGGTTCCCGGAGCGGATATTAACGCGGTTCAGCTCAGGAGACAGTATATAATATATACATGTCCCAAAAATTAAATTTTAAATTAAACCAGGAGTGCTACTTTTTTTTTTTTATTACTTACATTTTTTTATTGAGCATTTTTGTACATACAAAGTAAGGTAAACAAAACATACAACACAGAAAAAGGGGGGGGTACAGTATCAGGAGTGCTACTTTAAAGAACCAGTCACATTACTTTAAGTGAAAAGGACAACCCCCATTATGGAGAATGTGATTACAATGAAAATGGAAAAGGGAATTAATAAAATTATTTTATTTGTTAACCCCTTCCCTGCAATATAGGCCTTTTTGACAAAGGAGAGTAAAAGCGTGCGATGTAACATATTGCTGCTTTATAATAGTTTATGCTGCCGTTACCTTTGGACAATGAAATATTTTCAGTTCCCGTTCCAATGCACATTGCCCCGAATATGATGCAAACCTTCCTTAACGTGGTGATAAGTCCTACCGTAGCGTTAAGTTAGGTGAACATCTTCCAAAGCCAAATAACGTTAAGCCACGTTTCCTCCCGTAAAGAGAACAGCGTTAACAATAATGGACATTGGGGATAATAATATGCAAATGAGGCGTTATCGTAGCGCTGCATATACTGTGCAGTCTGTTAAGGTTAATGCGGGCACTTTGCGTTACGTTGGTTAGGTCATCCGGAACCCAAATTTGTCGTTACTCACATAAAGACCCGAAAGAGAGCATCGTTTCCCTCTCCTCTCTGTCAACTTGCGCTAAAGGCCTATTCAGGGTCCGGATAGAAGTAACGCCAAATTATTGAATGATATAACATCGCGCTACAATAACGTGACCGTAAGCCTTTGCTAATGAGATTTAGCTCTGGTGTTTTGCATTTAATTAGCTTTGAGGATACCATGTTAACTTGGGGAACAGAACATCCGTTCCGGTTTTAGGTAACGTTATGAGCCCTGATTTAATGGAGATTTGCGGGTCTATTACTTAAGGAACCTTAACGGGAAAGAGAAGCAGGGACATGCATGTTCTGCTTCATACCTTGTGAGGGAATGGTGTCCTCGGAACAGCAGGGAGTTGTAGTCTGTGTGCTGTAGCCGCTAGAGCACTGCAAGGAGTCCCTGCTGCTCCTCTGGGTGTCCAGCTGCAAACCTCTGCTCAATGCGAGAGCCAGCTCGTCACAGTTCTCCGCTTCCTCTCCTTGCTGAGGAGAGTAGACACAATACATATTTAAAACAAATCATTTTCACAAACATGGTTTTCTAAAATACATTATTTTAATGTCTGTTGACCAGTGCTGGTCAAAATAGATGCTGACTTGAGGACACTTTGTTTGACCCCAAAGAAAGGTCTGGTAGCAGCTCCCTTGTTCTCCCTTCGCTGCTCCACCGCCCATAACTGGACCTCACAATAGAAGGTGTCAGACAGTCGAGCCCTGCCTACCACTTCTGCTCCATCAAAAGACTCAAGCCTCTGCTCAGGGAAGAAGTTGAGGAAGGTCATCCACTCCCTGGTCAACTCGAGACTTGACTATGGCAATTTACTCACCAAACAATCAGATAAGTCATTTGTAGGCAATTCAGAATACTGCAGCTAGAACCACGTACAACCTGTACATGACCACTGCAGCGGAACCCTGAGAACATCCCTATCTAGCCAATCTGAAAAAACACATGTAGCTTAGTACCAACATACAGCTCGGAACGCAGTACTCCATATCAGCCAACCATACCACTCAGATCAATAGAAAAAGAGGGGATAATATACTGAGGGGGAAGGGGGCCCCCGTCCCATCCCCACTGCCGAGTCTCTGGCCAATTTCATCAGCCAATCAATGTAAAACGTCTGGGCATTGATTGGCTGCTGAAATTTACGTCGCGCTGCTGCAGCCGGAGATCACAGATTGAAAAGACTCCCGCGACCGAGCTGACTACTCCTTTGGCTCCATCGGGCGCATTGACGCTACGAACGGGACTTTGAAATTGTGTCAGAACACCGACACACCGGTACTGCGGCTACCACTTCACCCCAGCTGATCGTGCGGGAGAGGGAGCGAGATTCTTACTGAGGGAGTCCCCTGCAGTTCCTGGCCGCAGTCATTGGTAACAGCTACGGTGTAGCTTTATGTGCCTGATTAAGCCTGATTTGATGTACGCTTAACCTTGAACCACTTATTTTATAAACACGGTTTTTACAATTTCACGATGAGCGTTTTGCGCTTTGTTTTGTTGTTTGTAGATTCTGGGGTCTTGGGCTACCCTTTGCTCAGCAGCAGATGCTCATCTACATTGGTAACACTTGTTTATCTGATACACATTAACCACTTATTGTTTTTTTTTGGGTGTTTTTGATATAACTTATCACTATCACTTGTACACTCTCTTTTAGAGATATATTTCTTGTGCGCACTTGTTTCTTTTTTTTCTACCGTAGTTACCCACCTTCCTAACTGGTGGCAAAGAAGACGTTAAGCGCTTTGGGTCAGGGTCTCCCGCAGCATTATGTTGACATTTACCGCTGCACTTATTCCCATTGCTTTTCATGTTGTGAAGCTCAGCATACATGGCTAGCGCTACATAAATATAATGATACATACATACGAAAGCTGATCCACCACATAGTTCTTTACCCTGGATGTTACAGTCGGGTTCCGTGGCGATTGATCCTCGTCGCTCTGTCCCGGAGCAGCACTCTGGCCTCCTCCCGTAGGGTCAGTCTCACGTTTGCGTCGCTGAAGGGTGTTCACCAACGGCTGGTCATACGGACCCGGCTTAGCCCAGTCCTGAACAACAGATTATAAACCGTAAACATGTGTGCGTGTGGAAAACACAATCCTTTCAGGAAACGCGCTCTGTTCTGTTGTTGGTACAAAACAAAAACATTAGTAGGCGTGAACAGCAACTCGGGAAGTGAACAGTCTACTTTAACTTACACTCCATGAGAAGGGGACGAGAACATCTCAATGGGGTCATTTTAGGTGCATTCACATAAATTAAATGATTTCAGTGAAAAAACAACCAAAAGAACACGTAGAAAGAAAAATCAGCCTCGTTTCTGCGTACACAACAAATATAGCAATGTGTCTCAATAGCTAAATATGAAGTAACAATGCCCGATGCTATGAAGTCAGGGCATAAACAGATTTAACATTAGCAATTAGAAAAAATAACAATACTTGTATGGGGAAGGTATGTTTCACTACTTGAAACGATGTGTTTTAGAAACGTAAGGTGAAATACTAATAAATAGAATCGGTGAGCACAGCTATATCTCGCTCTGCACACAGCAGAACTTACAGTTTTAGTTCTCTCTGAACGTTTGAATAAGTGGCCCCAAAATCACAGTTGGCCTAAAGACGATGCGTCCGTTTTCAGTAAAAGGCAACATGTTTTCTACTTTGTGTTTGGGAATTTTTTTACTCCTGCTGTCTGTGGCCAAAGGGATAATAATCTGCTGGGTTGTATTGCTCACCAGCATAATGTAGGGTTACAGTGCCAAAGTGATCAGGTTCTGCATCCTCACCCACTTATACAAGCGTATCAGAGCAATTATCACTTGCTTAACCTCACTGCAGAAATATATTACTGCACAAGGTCGTCGTTTTTGTTAATTAACCCCTTGTGTCAGAGGGGGCTGCTACGCATTACCCTGCAACAAAGTTTTCAAAAACCCTCTAACTCGTGGCAGTGAAGAGGTTAAAATCAATTCTGGGCTGTGCAGTAAATGGGGAAGAAAAGTTAAGAAATAAAATGTTAGGCAGGAAAGATACCAATAGGCTACGCCCATCTTTCTGGTCATTTCCCATTTTCTCACTGACTTTACAATTGAATAATTTGTAACGTTTCTTTATTAGGACTCTGGATCTTTGCTGGCTAAAATGGAAGCATTACATGTTTTTCAGATATGACCGCAAAAAGGCAATGGAAAATGGACTTTACGTAGTCGCGTCATTGTACCCAAGAACCTTTCAGAAAGCCACTGGCAGCTGAATACTGTACGTCATGGCAAAAGTGCCGAACACTTGCTGTGCATTTTGTAAAACAATATAGTGTGTGTATATATATATATATATATATATATATATATATATATATATATATATAATACGCCATTAAATGTCCTGTTCAGTGCCCAATAGTAGAGATGGGTGAATTTTTTTTCGTGGATTTGGATCTGCCGAATCAGACTCAAAAACGTTGATTTGTCTTTTCCGCGCTTTTTTTTTTTTTTAATCACCGACAATCCGATCTGCGGATTCTGCAATTCGTTGGGAGGATTTGGTAATCCATCACTGGTTTGCTAATCTGCGGATTAGATTGGCAAAATCCTCCCACGGATCGCGGAATCCGCAGACTGGATTGGCGAAATTCGCCAGCGGATTGTATCCAATGGCGGGTGTGGATTAATCCGCATGGATTGAACCTGCAACAATCCGTCGACTGTTTTTTACACCGCGGAACGGATTTTATATGGAAAGCTCGGGAAATTCCGCAAAACAGATTTTGACAGTCTCACTCATCTCTACTCAGTAGTAGGGTTTTAATATATTTTTTATACAAATAATGTTAAGCTCATAGATATTATCCCTCCACCACCACCAAATACAGTAGTGTCCACCACCAAATAGTGTCCACCATCATCATCATTATTGCCAGCTGCCAACGGCATTTTGTACGATTTTATGGGGCCCCCAATGAACCAGTACTCATATAGCCCTGCCAACCACACACGGAACAGCCATGTTGCCTTGGCACATTGCTTAGCATTTTTAGTGTATGTCCTAACTGTTCCAGCTACAACGCAAGGGTGGGAGAGAATGCCCAAGGACATACTCATGGTTTTAATTCCCCCCCGTGACGAGAAACTCTAATCACAGAACTTGTGTGTGTGTGTGACCGCTACCACAGCTGGACAGCCTATATGAGCGACCCCCAAGACGTCGGGTCTCCCTAGTTCTGGTGGTGTCTCACCTAGGTGGTGATTCTATGGTCTGTATGGAGGAAGACTGGAATTGGAGAGTTTTCCAGGTCTCTATCTGTATAACCTATGACAGTTATACATTGTACTGTACTTAATCTATACAATTATTGAAATAACCCAATATGTTATGCATTAAAAAGTTTACAAAATACACAGCAAATGCACTGAACTTTCCCATTAAACATAGGATGTATGAAAAAAACATGAAATCTGTGCTTTCTTGTAGAGAGATAATTAGCATCTAGAATGAATAGTTACTCGTAATGCATTGTTGGCATAAGATCCAGATATGTCCACCACCATGGTTCAAAATCTGGAGGGTTATTCAAATCAGACACTATCGAAGCCCATGTGCTAAAGTTCAGAGCGACTCACAGAAAATTAGCAAATGTCGACAGGTCTGAAGATCTCACATTGTCACGTGACCATATGATGTGCGTAACCTATTTCCCCCACACGTCAGTGTAAATAGGACTTCATAGATGAGAAATATGGAAGTGAAGAGGAGAACACAGCTTGCACAAAATAAACACAAACCTTCCAGGCGGGAATCTTAGATGATGGTAACATGCCTGGCCCAATGGTGTAATAGTGATGGCAGTCTGGGAGGCCAGAACTAGATCGGGTCCAGGGGCGGGAGGCGGGAGGCGGGAAATGAGTGAAAGGACCTGCACCAACTGAGGTCAGATCACTGGACAGACTATAGTGGTAAAACCCATTAGACAACTGGAGACAAACAACACGCAGGGAAAGGAAACAAAAACAGGGAGAAAAAAAAAATCAATATGATGGCAAACATGGGAAAAAGGCGTCCTGGTGAAACTTAAATATAATAACAATGAGAATAATATTAATAAAAAAAAAAACAATAAGTAAAAATAAAAATGAGAAAAAATGAAAACTGGATCAAACGGGGAAAAAAATGTAAGTGACGATTCAGTGGGAACTGATATCTTGTGTGTGGGTATGAAGTGTGTGACACTATTACCCTGATTGTTAAGGTTACTGATGCTTTGTCAACAATGGCCTATAAAATTACAAATTAGAGTGGTTTACTTTAATTTTTAAATGGTCTTTTCTCCATTTTTGTGCGAGTATGTGTAAACATGGTACATACGTGTGTGTGTGTGTGTGTGGGGGGTGGGTGTGGGGTGTGCTGGTGGTGTGTGTGTGTGTGTGTGTGTGTGTGTGTGTGGTGTGTGTGTGGTGTGTGTGTGTGTGTGTGTGTGTGTGTGTGCGCATGTATATGTGTATATATATTTATATAAACACACACACACACACACACACACACACTATTTTTACTCTCCTGCATAGCTCAAATACTGCCGTGTGGCACAGAACTCTAGTACCCGTACTTTCGTAGAGACACGCATTTTCTTTGACGCTTGCAATACATTTTAATGGACCCACAATAGTCATAAATCATTTTTGTTAGGAGTATTTGTACAGAAGTTTTCAAGACCCCAAGATCAGAAAACTGTTCTGTAGCTGCCACAGAACAGACATTTAGCAGCCCTGTGACACAGCTGTAATATGACATTAGACGCAGATCTTAGTACACGTGCATCTAGTAACCTCATGTGTGTCCTATAGAGGTATTAAAGTCATATGTTACTAGGGGACACAATCACTGTGGAATTTTGATTTGAGAGGGAGAGAATTATAAAGAATTATAAAGCTCTAAGTAAAGTATACATGTATTGCACTATTTCCTTTGTTGAGTGCAGGTATTTTCATATATAATAAAAAGGTTTCAAAACCACATACATACATACATACATACATACATACATACATACATACATACAATATATCCTGCTAATGGTACTGCACATTTCAGCAATGGCGCTACATGTATTTTGAGCTCATACATAATACAAGCGCAGAACACATGCACAGCACCGCAATCTGGCTTCGTCACCTTGTCAGTAGAGGCCCACGCTCCCATGGTAGAGCCTGAGCTCACAGATGTAGGAGAGCTGCACTCGCTCACTGACTGGCAGGTTTCCGAGGCTTCAGAGGAGGCCGAGCTGGATGAATTCTGCAGCAGGCGAAGCCCGGGAGAGGCAGGGAGAGGGGACAAGGGTTACAGAGGAAATGAAGGAGAGGGGGAAGAGAAACAAAGGGCGACGGGTTAAAAATCAAAATCCCTGGTCAAGTCGCTCAAAGCATAAAGGTGGGCAGTCATTTTGTGTAGGCTTAAAATGGCCGGCACTACTATTCCTGGGAGCAGCTGGTTGAAAAAGGGATTCTGTAGCAAAATATGGGTGATATTTACTAAAACTAAGGCACCTGAACTTTCACCATGGACAGAAGACAATCACCTTCAGATGCAGCGGCCGTTATTCGAACATTTCACGGAGCCGTTGTCGTCTGCTCTGCTGTATTCCACGCGGCATTCGCGCCTGTGTTTACCGCGGTTGATTTGTTTGAATTTCATGGATTCTGATTCCTTTGGCTGCAATTCTTCGCGTCTCCGTGGCAGCAATGAATGGATTGTAATGTGTACAGTACTGTGCTAATGTGTCACTTTGCAGGTGTTTAAAAACCAGAACACGAAAACGCCATTTTCTGCACTCGATAAAAACGAGCCAACACGCGTCTTAAGGAGGAAAGGCTGGAAGAAATCGCGCGCCGTGACACAGGTATTCCGAGGTATACAACACGTGAAATGTTCGAGTAATGACCGCTGCATCTGTAGCTGGCTTCCATGGAACAGAGAGTGCTGCCGACTACAACGAAGGCCCGGCACAGGAAGGGGCCCGACCGGCTGGAAGTCGGCTCACAATGCCAGAAGGCTCCCCTACGCCGCTGGGGCTGAGACAACATTTCCAGCGCTCCCCGCACTGTCCGAAGCATACATATTTCAGCCCCTTCCAGCACTAACTGGGTTGCAGGTACATTTATTTTCACTCCATTTAAAAAGGCAATCCAAGCAGCTTAAATAAAATAAAAATACGTATAAGTGAAAGCCCTAACATTACCTTTTGGGACATTATGGCTCTATATAGGTCCCCTACCATCGGTTTCCCCATTGTGGACCATTCCCGAGTCTGACACTTCCCAGCAACCCCAATGCACTCCACGACCTCTTAATAACCACTATGCCTCACCTGATTCACAGCTTCGGGAGGCATGGGGGATGGCGACTTCGACTGAAAGGCATCCTGGGAAATGAAGCCGGAGTCGTGAGAGGAGACGCTTGACAGCCTCATGGGGGCCTGCTGGGGCAGATTGGAGCTGCGATAGCGATAGTGTGAAGTGGGTGAGTGTGAGTGGGAGCCACTCGATCTGGAGTCACTACTGTTAACGCTGTTCAGACTGCTGCGTGAGGCAAAGGGGAAGGGGAGAAGGGAAGACCAGAAGGACAGCGAGGGTGGGGGAAAGGGAGAAGGGGGTGAGGGAGTCGAAAAAAAGTGGGGAGAGAGGACAAAGGGGGAAGGAAAACCAAGCACCAAATTAAAACTCCACAAGTCTCCAGCAAACAGGCAGCATCAGCCACAAAGTAAGATACAAAACACACGTGGTACAACAGCTGCAGTATCCTTTTTTATTATTATTAATATTATATATCATGGCTTCCAACCGTCCCCCACCATGGCCTTGCGGGGATAAAAGATCTGCGGGTACGGTGGTTAAACCCTCTGGAGGGGCCGCAGTGCACTGCAATATACCTTTGCCAGGTTAGAACTCCGCCCTGATCCCTGCAATGTCAGAATCACTGCTGTGTTGTCTTCTCATTTAGCTACAAGCCCCTAACATTAAGGGAGCATTGTGGCTTTTCTTGTGTTCTGACAAAGTTTAAGGGCTATAAAGCAGTGATACCCCCAACGGGGTAAGTGAGGTATCTCCAAGGGGTTCACACCCCCTCACCCACCCCCCCCAAATAAATGTAATGGGGGTTTTCATGCAGTATAATGGGTTCCTGAGCCCGTGTGGAGACTGCGCACTTAGCAAGGCCTCAAACTGCTCCTTAGCGTGGGTGGTATAGCGGCCAATTATAGCAGGAGCGTCCAGAAATAGTTCCCCATGACATTTGTATCCGCAGCAAGGCATTGTGGGGCGTGACTTTGGAAGCTCCCGCAGTAATAGACAGCTATATCACCAGTGCTGTCTGCACACACCGAGGTGCAGTTTGGATCCATATTAAATGACTGTTCCCCAACGAGCTCGTGACACTATACTGCCTGGTATCAAACGGGTTTGTTTGCAATAGTCTGCTGCGTTGGCAAGAAGATTTATTAATTAGGGGTTTGTGAAACAAATATTTTCTAACGGGTGCACACTGTAAAAAAAAGTTTGGGAACCCCTGCTGTAAAGCATATTAAACATAATAAAACACACTTATCTGAATACAGGCATACCCCGCATTAACGTACGCAATGGGTCCAGAGCATGTATGTAAAGCGAAAATGTACTTAAAGTGAAGCACTACCTTTTTTCACTTGGGTAGAGGTAGGGAGCCGGTATTGCTGTTCAGGACGTGCCTGTGTCCTACTCACCGGCGCATGCGCGAGCTGCCGTTTTCCAATTGGGCGCGGGCAATCAGCGCATCACAACTACGGCGGTCTGTAGGGCGGAATAAGTGTCCGTGCTTGCGAAGCGAGCGTACGGACACAGGGGTATGGTGCTATTGTAAATATGTCCGTACTCGCGAGGGTCCGTAAAGTGAAGGTCTGTATCGCGGGGTATGCCTGTACTTTGTTTCAGCAGAGAAAACAAAATTAGAGGGGAATCACTTTAGGGCCTCGTTTATAATCTTCCTCCTCCTTTGGGCTTAACTTTCCCAGTTCTGGTTGGTAGTTGGGCCTGTAAAACGCATCGGTGCAGACTGTGGAAACTCATTAATATCTGAACCAGAGTGTGTAACGTATTCAGAACCGTTATGTAGGATACTGCATTTGCAAGGCGTGCATTGCTGTATGTATATGTCAAATATACAGTATATCCACATTCATGCAATTGAAGCAATGACAAATTCCATGTTATAAAAACATACTTGCAAATATAAATCTCATCTATGAAATAAATAACTATTTGCATAGTAGGTACTATAGATCATCTCTCCTCCCCCCACCCCCCTCCTCGGTCGCTTTGGTGGATCAAGAAGAAGCCCCCGTGTATTTTGAGTGGGATAAATTAGGAGGAACTGGAAGAAAGTATTTATTCAATAAAAGGTTTTATAGGATAGTTTCGTAGAAGAGAGTTGGTAGAGATGTGAAAACAATTTTAGATGTGCAACTTTACCCAAGAAATGGACAGTCCCCTAATAACGTTGAGGATATGACAATTGCAAGATAAATACAATGAGATCGTCATCGTCAAAACTCTCCCACAATGTTACTGTGGATGTAAAGCTGGCCTGAAATTCTCATGTGTTCCAGATTCTACAAGAAAAAGGTTTGTAAGATGTTGGATTTTGTGTGACTTTTGTGAAAGCGCCAGACAATATTGTATCGCTTATTGTAGGCATACACTATTTTAGGCACAAAATTTGAAAAAATAAATAAATAAAAACATTTTGACAAAATAAGAACCACAATTTATTCTTTCCCAACTTTGGCAAATTTCTTGCAAAATTTGCCAATCTGTATGAGAAGCGAACTGGGATCTGTGTGCGAGTCTCTGGCAGCCGGAGCAAGGGGAAGGAACCACTACAAAAAAGGAAAATAAACCAAAACGGGAGATTTTGTAGGATCTAGGCAAAGTGCTTCTGTTTTTTTTTTTTAAATAAGCTACAACCTGATCAATGTAAATGATCCCCATGTGTAAATTCTACACACAGTACGCTGGAGGATGAGAAACCTTATTAGATGGAATTTGTTATCACTCCTATTGCATACATATACAGTATAAGGAATATACAGTATAAGGAATATACAGTATAAGGAATATACAGTATAAGGAATATACAGTATAAGGAATATACAGTATAAGGAATATACATATATATATATATATATACACACACAAACAAACACATTTAACTAGAATAAAATAAACACAAATATTGTTGGATTAAACATGCTATTGTGACTCCGACAGGAGTTCAAAACGGTATTCATTCAGAGAGAGAAAGCCGTGGGGACCAGCAATTAGGGAGAACACAAGTCACCAATTGTTAGATACCTACCAGATGCAAAATATAAAAAAGTGAAAAATCATTCAAAATTCAGGCCAAAGACAGCATGCAAAATAAACTGTTTTATTCAACAAAAACAGTTTGTCCGAGGTGAAGGCAAAGACATTAAACAAAAGGCGTTCCATTACATACAGGGGTTCACACTGCACGTAACGGGGCAGCCCGTCCTAAACAAGGTCTTATTCTAAACCCTAGTGTGAAATCCTTTTAACCACTGATGGTGTATGCAACACAATGAGGTACAGGCCCACCCAGCAGCAAAAGGGTTAAAACACCATTCCAAATCGGTTCAAGGTATTTGTTCTACACATTCTGTCTGAAGACAAAACCAATCCATTCAACAATAGGGATGACATTTTTGTGTTTCCTTCATATCTCTTCGTCTTGGGTGTTTAGCCCTTTGCGTGGCCCACGGCGGAGCCCCCACGTCATGGTGTCTGGTACTCCACGGGGCCTCAGTGACATCAGCGGGTGTAAAAGGGAGACCTAAGATACAAATCTGCCTTGACCTCCAAAGTGGGAGAACGCGGTCAGCCACCTGTGACCTTGTGTTAGCCACTTTAGGTCATGTGTGCTTTCAGCTGAATGGGCGGTAAAAGGTGGCTTATGGGTTAGCACTGCTTTGGAAATATGGCCTTGTGCACCAACAATTAAATGACAGGCCCTTCCGCTGTGTTTGTAAATCTCTCCAGGTACAGAGCTGCCGGAATACGTTACCAGGAAAGTAACATTAAATGTTCAATAAGACAGGGCCAGAGGGAGCGGGGAGGAGCTGTGGAAGGCGAGGGGTGATATAAAGCTGAGCAGTGTTTTCAAACCAATGCCTCAGGTCACAGGTGACACTAACCTTAAGCAGTGATATATTAAGAACGCACAATGTTTAGCCATGGATGGAAATGTATCACTGTGCTTCCTGTCAGGGCCCCCAGACATCTTTGCCCTCTTCCCCCACCCCCTTTTTCCCCCTTCTCCTCATCCCGCCCCCCCCCCCCCCCCACCCCCAATCCCCCCAAGGCGCGGTGTTGGGGGGGGGGGGGGGGCGGCTCCATACATTTGAATGTATGTGCCTGGGGAGGGGGTAGAGGGGGTTTACGGTATGTGAGGAAGAGCGTGGGACGAGGAGGAGTGAGGGAAAGAGAGAAGGTATGGTTCTGGGGAAGGAGGGGGGGGAGGAGGAGGTGTGAGGGAAGGAGAGAAGGTATGGTTCTGGGGAAGGAGGGGGGGAGGAGGAGGTGTGAGGGAAGGAGAGAAGGTATGGTACTGGGGAAGGAGGGGGGAGGAGGAGGTGTGAGGGAAGGAGAGAAGGTATGGTACTGGGGGAAGGGGGGGGAGGAGGAGGGGGTGAGGGAAGGAGAGAAGGATGGTTTGGGGATGGGAGGGGGGGGGAGTGAAGAGTGAAGAGAGAGAAAGATGGTATGTGGAGAGGGGGGGGGATGGAGGGGGGAGGAGGATGAGGGAGGAGAAGAGAGAGGTATGGATGGGGGAAGGGGTGGGGGGATGGAAGGGGGGGGGCGACGGAAAGGGAGACCGTACGGGCCTGGGAGGAGGGGAGTCGGGGGGACAGGGGGAAGTGTATAGCCCTAGAAAGATAGTGGGGGGGGGAGGGGGAGGGGAGGGAGGGGAAGAATGATGGCCTGGGAAAGAGGTGGTGGGGGGGAGAAGGTATGGACCTAAATATTTGACATTTAAAAGATGGCATGGAGTGGTGGGTCTGCGCAGGACTTTGAGCGGTGGCCGTGAGGGACATTTACGAAGGCACTCTGTCATGCGGGACATTGATGAGGGAGCGTGGAGTTTGGGCGTCGAAAAGTGAAGCAGCGAGGTGCCTGGCGGAAGTTGTCATGGCGGCAAAGCACCAGTTTGTTCAAGGCAAAATGTGCCGTTCCACTGCTGGAGGCCTGTGGAGGGGCCTGCCCGGATTGGCCTGGTGAAGGGCCTTGCAAATTGGTATCGAAGTTCTCACACTACTGGTGACCCCAATGTGTTGAGGTCCAGACTACTTGACCCCGTCAAATTAATTCATATCCAAGTGAAACAGCAGTTCATAATTGGTAGACTTAGCAGATAGAACACCAATACAACTGCTGTCAGTGTACATACATGAAGTTCATACCTGAGTATGGCTGATATCTTCTACGTACCTGCAGACACTGGATTTCCGAGACATGGTTGTACTTGGGGAGGACGGGGGAGTCTGGTAAGACCAGGTATAGTCTGAGCCTTTCAAGTCGTGGATCACCTGATGGAAAAAAAAGGATAAACATCTACCCAGGTCATTCTAATAAATATATTGAATACTGCATCTTCATAATAGGTAACTTCACAGTTCAGTCCTAATCAGTATGTATGTATATACACATATATGTATACACACACACACACACACACAAACACAACACACACACCACACACACACACACAACACACACACACACACACACCACAACACAATTATATACAGTGCTCGACAAACCGGTCGCCCACTGCAAGGGAGCGCAACGGGCGATTGTCCCCGTGGCTGCTCGCGCGGGGCAGGAGATGACACCGGGGGATGTTTTCCCCTCGGACCTGCTTCCCCTCTGGTCTCCGCTCCTGTCCCCTTGGCTGCTCGCGCGGGGTAGGATATGACAACGGGGGATGTTCTTCCCCCCCAGTCCCGCTTGCCCTACGGTCCCCGCTTTCCCCTGGTGCGCTGCGCGGGGCAGGAGATGCAAGGCAGGTGTTCCTCGGTCCCGTGGTTGTCTCCGTTCCCCCCCGGAGGAGAGATAGAGGGGGGTCGGGGGGGGGGGGGGAGGGGGAGGGAGGAGCCGCGAGATTTCGACTGTTGTGGTAAGATCGGGGATTTGGCAGAGAAAGTTAGGAACAGAGAGGGCAGAGAAGATGCAGAGATGGTTGTTTGGAGTTTTCTGCGGGATAAAGAGATGTTTGGGTTGCATGCGCGGGAGGTAAGGCGAAACACTACAGAAGGCATTCGGACCAACCCCATTAAATTATCCCCTTGAACGGCAATAAAAGAAAAAAAAAGAAAAAAAGAGGTCCAATAAAATGGACAAAACTTATCTTAACCCAAAACAGACACAACCAAAAAAAAAAAAGCAAAAAGGAACGGAAAAGAGAAAAAAACAACCAAACAAGTAAAACAGAAGTCTGGGAAGGGGACGGAAAAACAACAAAAAAAAAAAAATGAGACAGGGGGGGAGAGACAAATTGGGAAAGGGTACGCGATGCCGAGAAAAGGGACTACGGGAGAGAGCAAGTCATGAGATTGAGAAAAATGATGTTTGTTCTCTGGGTGAAAGGACGGGGGGGGGAGCGGAGTAGAAAAACGGCGAAGGGGAGAGAGAGTAGAGAAACAAGGGAAAGGGGCGCGCGAAAGAAGGGAAAGGGCGAGAGAGAAAAAGGGAAATGTCCTATCTCCTCACCTTTCACTGTCTCTATCTTAACCCTTTCACTTGTCTCTCTCCACCCGTGCCGGTCGCTCCTCTACATGTTCACTTTGTGTCATCTCAACCGTTCCATGTCTCTCCGCTCAACAGTCATGTTCTCCTCTCCTCAACGTTAACCTTGTATGGTCTCTCCACGTGCCCTGTCCTGTCTTCTCTCACCCGTCCCTTGTCTATGTCTCTCAAGTTCCCTGTTCTTGTATCTCACCGTCACTGTTCTGTCTCTCACAGTTCACTTCTTGTATATGTCTATCAACAGGTCCCTGTATTGGTCTCACCGGTTCCCGTCTTGTCTTCACACGTCCAGGTAGAGGGCGAGCACAAAGCTTGGGACAGGGTGCGGGGATGGAGCACCCGGGGCACGGGGGCGCCGGCGAGCACACCCAGTGCAAGGGGAAGAGGAGGCAAAACCCGGGTAGACGCGAGCCACCCGGGGACGCGGGCACCTGGCGAGCGCCGCGCAACAGTCCGGGAGAGCGCGTGCAGGCAACCCGGGCCCGGGGGGCGGGGCGCCGGCTCAAAAGGGACAGGGGTCAGCGATGCGCGAACCCGGTCCCGCGGGCGCGCGAGCACCGGGTCCGCGATCCTCGAGAACCGGCCATATGGGATAGCGCTCGACCCGGGCCGGGAGCGCGAGGAGGCACCGGGACCGGTCTCGCGCGCAGAGCACCCGGGGAACGGTCGCGGAGCGACAGGTCCCGGGGCGCTACTCGGCACACCCGGGCAAGGGAGCTAGCGAGCGCTAGCGGGAACAAGGGACAGGGGCGCGGCGAAGCGCGACCGGAAAGGGCAGAGCGCGTGAACCCTGGAATGGGAGCGCGCGCGAGCAACCGGGAAGGCGGGGCGAGCGCGAGCGCGCACAAGGGAGCGGGCGGCGCGCGCGCCGCGCACCCGTGCACGTGCGCGCGCGCGAGAACCAGGGCCCGGGGAGCGCTCGCGGCCGCGGAACCAGGGAACGGGGCGCGAGCGCCCCGGGGACAGGGGCGCGCCGCTCACACGGGCCCTTGGCGCCCGCGCACGGGCCTACGGGGGCGCGCACCCTGTCCTGGGGCGCGCGCGAGACCAGGGCCGGGGCGAGGAGGCAAACGGTCCGGGGGCCCGAGCGCGGGCACCGGGCCAGGGGCGCGCGAGGCACGGGGACCGGGGGCGCGCGGAGAGCGCACAAAGAAAGTAGCGGGAGCGCCGAGCTGGGCGAAAAAGGGCAAGGGAGAGAGAGAGCAGAGAAATAAGGGAGGGAGAGAGAGCGATGAGAGCTAGGAAAACTGGACAGGGGAAGAGCGAGAGAATAAGGGAAAGGGGAGAAGAGAGAAACAGGAACGGAGGGTTGGAGAGGAGAGAGAAAAAGGCACGGCGAGAGGAAGAGAAAAAGGGGGCGGGGCGAGAATGAGGGGAATGGGAGGGGGGGGGAAGTAGGGGGGGGCGCGAGAGAGAACAGGGAAAGCGCGGGAGAGAGAGGACCAGGGCAAGCGGGGCGCGAGAGAGCGCAAACATGGAAAGGGCGAGCGAGGCGACAACCGGGACAGGGAGCGGCGCTAAAAAGGGGAACAGTGGGAGAGAGAGTAGAAAACGGGACAGGGGAGAGAGAGAGAACAGGGAAGCTAGGGGAGTTAGAGAGCAACAGGGAAAGGGTGAGAGAGATGAAACGGAAATGGTTAGAATGAGAAGCAGAAACCGCGGTGAGAAGAGAGGAAAACGCGGGATCGAGAGAGAAACAGGGAAAGGGAGAGAGAGGAAAACCACGGTACGGGGAGAGCGAGGAGAATAAAAGGGGAAATGGAGAGAGCGAAGCAAAGGGACAGGGAGAGCGAGAGAGAAAAAGGGTAAAGGGAGAGAGCGCGAGAACCGGGCACGGGGGAGAGAGGAGAGAACACGGGACAGGGCGGAGCGCTACACCCTCATGTTCTCTCTCTCTCTCACCTTTCCTGTCTATCATCATCGCACCTTTCCCTGTCTGCTTCTTATCCACCTGTCCCTGTCATCTCCTCTCACCCTTTTCCCGGATCTCTCTCTTCCCCTTTCCTGTCTATCGCACACGTTCCCGCTCTCTCTCTCTCACCTTTCCCTGTCATCTCTCTTCACCCCTTTCCTGTCTCTCTCTCACCCTTTCCCTGTCTCTCTCCCCTTTCCCTGTCTCTCTCTCTCACCCTTTCGCTGTCTCTCTCTCTCACCCTCTCGCTGTCTCTCTCTCTCACCCTCTCGCTGTCTCTCTCACCCTCTCGCTGTGTCTCTCACCCTCTCGCTGTCTCTCTCTCTCACCCTCTCTCTGTCTCTCTCTCACCCTCTCTCTGTCTCTCGCTCACACCCTCTCTCTCTCTCACCCTCTCTCTGTCTCTCTCTCACCCTCTCTCTGTCTCTCTCTCACACCCTCTCTCTGTCTCTCGCTCACACCCTTTCTCTGTCTCTCTGTGTCTCTCACCCACACTGTGTCACACTCTGGATATCTTATTTACCCTATATATCTTAAGCTCGCACAAATAAAAGCATTTCGTTAGCCACAGAACGGTATCATCTATTTATTTTTTGATTATTGAAGCTCGGCTAACACGGTACTGATATATACACACACACACACAATATATATATATATATATATTTATATATATATATATACACATACACACACACACACACACATGATATATATATATATATATATACACACACACACACACACACAAATCACTATTAAATATATACACAAAAGGCAACTGTAAGAGTCCATGTATTGGCCTTCGTAACTTTGACTATGGCTTCAATTCTAGTTTAGTACTCTGACCACTTCTAGAAATCTTGATGTTTTTTTACAGATGCTGTGTGACATACAGTATGACAAAGTTTTGCAGCAATAGATTTAGCAAAGAAAAAAAATATTTCCATTGACAACAATGAGATGCTTTGTCTTGGCTAAACGTTCCTCTGTTTGCTCTGGTATTAATGTTTCCATGTGTAGGTGATCACTCTTTACAAAGGAAGGTAGCCCCATCGCAAAAAACAAACAAAAAACTTTCCAGTTTAACTACTTTTACAAAAATAAATGATTTGCTGAAAATGTTTTATGCTCATACTGAATCATAAGAAATTAGCCATCCATTAGGGGAAATAGCATTTTTTTTGCCCAAACGAAGAGGGGAAAATGCACAATCTTAGCCAGCGCAAAACCCAGACCATCAAGATCTCCCCCACCCCCTCCCCCCATTACATTTACTATGGCACTGCTGATTTTTAACCAGTTTTAAATTGCACTGTAGCTCATACAGTGCTTGTATATTGTAGCCCCTTGGCACTACATACATGTCACACATCCCTGGCTATTAGCTATATATCTGTCTTGTTTCCTCTTCGCTCTCTCCAGTGGAAGAAATACAATAGGCACAGTATAACATTGGTAGTGTACAGTAGGTACCTGCTGATAGAGTTACCTCGACGTGGTCGCAGGCTTGAACTAAAAATGACCCATACTTATAAGAAGAAAAAATATATAGTAATGTACTAAATCATGTGTCAGATTAGATGTGCATTGGGGCTTCTTTGTTTATTGCAATTCTAGAACAAGGCTGCAAAGTGATGACTGCAGGAAAAAGGTTCAGAAACCATTACCAACCGTACGATTGTTTTTAAACAGACCCTCCTTAATGATGAATGTCCCCACTTCCTTGTATGAAAGCTGGTAACACTATAGGGCCTTATTCTAGGTTGGCCAAAGCAGCAGTTCGTACCATTTTTGGCCAAAAATCCCACTGAAGGTGACGTGGCATGTTCTACTGAAAACGGCCTGCAAGGCCCCGTAGGACAATCTAGAAATCTCCCCTGTGTGAGGAAGGAGAATCTATGGGGTTAGACTTTAAACGAGGTTTTACTCACCCCCTACCCCCTGTATTGTAACATAATTCCCTGTATTGCAAGGTCTGCTCTGTAGTGCTGTCCGAACATACAGTAAATGACATTGACAAATAAATACATACATACATGTACGCAAAGCACCACTTGTAAATTACTGTCACTGCTCTTCCCGTTTCACATAGAAAGAAGTTCACTGGTTTATCTTAGAAATGCCGGTTATGAGCTTGAGTAACAGTGAATGCATTTCCACAATTGTGCGCTCGCCAACGTCTCGCGGTTTAGGAACCCCCCAGTCTTTTTTGAGATACGTTTTTTACCGTAAGTAGCTCAAGAACAGGGAGGTTTCTGCTGCATGGGGCTCCAGGCGACCCTGGCATCAGACTGTGTCAAATAAATCAAATACATCAAATACATCAAAAGGAAAACCATAAACTGCTGCCTCAGGGTTCATATTAATGGACGATAACGCAACTCCTGAGTTTCAAATGAATAGCGATATAGATTTTATAGGTGAAAATAAATTGATGGTCACCTCATTAGATTTAATGCTCGCTGTTGAAACGTCAGATAGTCCATTTTCAGAACGAATAAACCTGACTATTTCACTGTACTGCAATGACCTGCTAGGCCCTCTGGCATGGAAGGTAAGGAAGTTTCCTACAAGTCCTGCCTACTCCAAGTCTTAAGGCGACACTCGAAATCTCAGTTCGGCTGCGGAACTAGTCCCATCCACAAGAGCACGGGCAACAGTTGGCAAGATGATGAATGGCCATTGTCATATTCGTTCACCAACCTGCTCACTGGCAGAAGGCAGTTTGTGGGGATCCATGGTCAGAGCCTTCAGGTCCTCGGATATGGTCTGCAGGTGAGTGATCTCGCCCAACATTGATATTTCTTCCTCCTAAAAACAAGAGGACAGAATATGAGGCTTGTGCTTATGCCACTTATACATGACGCCCGCAAGGATTCTTCCAAAGTACGGTCGTGTTAATTTAGTGCAGAAAGCATGTGAGCACATCTTTTATTTCAGTCTATTACAGGAGGTACAGAAACGGATGGGGGGGGAGGGGGGTATTGGCCTTTTCTTCAATGCAGTAAAATAAAGGAGGGAGGAGTAGGTTGTGTGATACCTTTGATTAAACCAACAAATACTCTAGTTGATATGTTACAAACTTTCCATCCTCCCAAATACCTGATGAAGAACCTGAGAGGTTTAAATACTTGTAACATATCAACTATTTGTTGGTCCAATAAAAAGGTATCACACGGTCTCCGTTATGTCACCAGACTATTACAAAAGAAAAATAAAGGACCGCCTTTACTTAAGCTATACTAAATACTGTATTACAGAAAGACTGAAGCCATATGAGATATTACAGCTCATTCACTTGAAAGGGCAGTAAGGTGCGTTACGGCTTAGTAAATTGCGTTCACATTATTTTATAATCCGTTGCCTTTTTATTCATAGTTTTTGTAACTCCAAAAACATAATTTAGGTCGACTTCACATTGTACGCATTTTCAGTATATATTTGTTATTTTTTTTTTATTTACGTCTTTATGAACATAGGAGACTGGCCTTCTGCAGTATTCAGTAACAGAATGTAGTCTTACATCCATCCATACACTATATACCACTAGTGTCAACATTCCTTGGAACATTATTCTCAATAATTCATGGGGGAAATTGGCTTTTGTCTTCATTACACTTCTCTTCTAAAGTGACACTTGGAAACTAGAAGAGTTCTGGACCTTGTGTGAGACGCAAGCTCAGATTGACCTACCTCTGTCCCAGTTCTGCCCCCAAGATCCAGATCAGCCAAGTCTCCTGGAAAGACCAGGATACTCCTGGAACCTTGGATAGACATGGGAGGCCGGGAAAATCTCCCATGGCCGTCTGCCTGTGAGTATGGCTGCACGGAGACTCCGTTTGCTTTGTGTCTATATGTATATGTAGGATGGATGTCATTTCTCCATACATGCATAACTAGATGTATATTTGTGTACTAATCTATGAGAGCATGCATCTATGAAACTTGTGTCCTTGGCTCCTACATAGCTTCTTCTTTTGAGCCTTTGATACCCCAGTCCAACTCTAGCACGATGCATCTGTTCAGTTTACAAGATGTAAGTGCCATTAATCCATGTAACTCTTCTGCTGCCAGAGGGGTCAGCAACTACCTGCAAATTAATTTGCTAGTGGCTCCAGTGGCAGAAAAATGCTTACATTACAGGGAAACAGCCCCAACTCTTACCCTATTAACTCCTTTGCTACCAGAGGGGATAGCAACACACAAATTCATTACAGCCGCCTCCAAAGGTGAAGGTATGAGTGACAGATGAATGCAGCATGTATCTGGATTGCTCATCAAGGACTTACTATGACAGGCCTCAGCATGGAAATGAAGGAGCAGAAGCGGCCACGCTCCTCGATCAAGGCTTTCCTCACCGCCTGCTTCTCCGTCTCTTCCAGCAGCAGGTACTTGTCATTGACATCTTGCAGGGCGCTGTCCAACTGAGGCTGTATGTCCCCTCTCCCTGCAAACACAGAGTGCGCAGCACGGTTAGGATGGCTTTCATAAATGATAAATGCAGTGTACACCGTATTTTATATTGTACATGTATCTGTCCACTACAGGAGCTATACACAACCCTAAAATAAATGGAGGTATTCCGAATCACCTCACAGGAGGAGTATTGAATTTGTGTTGTCATTTGTCACACTAGTGAAAGTATCAGGAAAGCCAAAACACTTGGAGATGTTCTGTATTACGTATGTCCATTTCTCCTGGTCTCTTCCTTG
The DNA here is from genome assembly GCA_036426205.1 of Ascaphus truei. Lineage (NCBI taxonomy): Eukaryota > Metazoa > Chordata > Amphibia > Anura > Ascaphidae > Ascaphus > Ascaphus truei. The sequence goes on along the minus strand of CM071568.1, from coordinate 25,854,893 downwards.
GTGATGCTGTTTAAATGCCAGCTGAAGTGGTAAATGGCAAGGGATGTGCGGTTTCATTAAAAGTAAAAAAGTCAAAGTAAGAGGAAATTAATTTAAATTCACTGTTGCCTGATATAAATACCTATCATATACCCTAGCCGGGCCATAAAAGACATTAACAAATCAAAGTTTGCTGTGTCCCATGAAAGGTGAAGTCTTCCTCGGACTAAAGATAGCCTAGCCCTTCCTCGACATCACACGATCTAGTGCTGAAGGAGAATACATATCTGGCAGGTTTCCATACTGGATATTGGAGTTCTTTATAGGTAGTAGTGCGTGGCCATTCTTTAGATTGCCTCTTAACATTTGGAAAAGCCATGGACAGACTGTTCCTGAACCAACATGTGACAAATTGGTGAGGAAATGCAACACACCACTGTGTGTCTAGGTCTCACGTCTGCATTTCAAAACACAGTTAGCAGAAATAAGCCTTAATAACCCACAGCCAGGTAGCATCAGCGTATATGTCAGAAAATACTTTTTGAACAGTGGTAATATCAAAAATATGCATATAAGGATCTTCATAAACGCATGAATTTAGCAAAGATTAAAAGACAGCCATATTGTCCTATCCTTATTGTAATTTAATAGCCAATATACAGTTTTAGTCTCTTCAATGCCATCCAATACGCCAACCTGTGGATTATTCCGCAGTTCAAAACAGAAAAGTGTAAATTTACGACAGAATATCTGAAGCGAGAGCAACATACAGTAACAAGGTCTACAAACTGGGGTCAGCATCACTGGGTGAGGTTAAGGAATGTACAGTAGCTGTAGACATTAACCACTTATGGATGCTGCACGACCCTGCAACTAATGGGTTTAATAGCATTTCTATCATATTGAAAACCAACACAGCACTGAAAGAACCTATAAACACCAAGGACTTGCCGGCCGCTCGTGCGCATGCGTGATCAGCGCTCACCGGCCGCCCATGGGTGATTGGTGCTCGCCGGCCGTCCATGCACAAACGGTAAGCTCCGATCGCGCATAAGTGACCGGGATGCGCTCATCGCGCATGCGTGTGGTGCTTGCCGTTTACACATGCGCAGTCAAATGCGCGACATTTGTTCTGGTTTTTTCCAGGATTAATATGGTCAATAAGTGATATTTCACTTCACTAGCGACACTAGTGAAGTGAAAAACGGATACATAAGTAACCTACAATATAAACGAGTCTGCAGCTAATCAAGATAGATGGCTCAGCATCCAAGTAGCTAGTAGAAATGAAAAAAAGACAGCGCACAACTCAGTGTATCAAAAATCTAATGTGCTAATTGCAGGGTGGGTGAGTATTGCACGTACATGAAACTTGACAATTCAGGCATTACAGGTTTCCACATTAGGGGCGCGCCTGGATCCATGCATCCGAAGACATCCACTGTAATCCGTTCCTGGGTCAGTAGAGGCCAGTCCTCCAGTCACGTCCGTGGGGGTCCTGGATCTCCCTTCTGGGTATTTAAGTATCTCCAGCGGTTGATCCGAATATGGTAGGTGCTAATGTGGAACTAGCATAAAAAAACCAGGGGACTCCCAACATTGACGGCAGAGAACGCCAAAGGTACTCACTGAGTCTTTTGGGCGGCAGCCCTGACTTCACAGGACCACGTAGTTGGATATGCGACCAACAAGTGAATCGTCAAAAGGCTAAAGTGCTTGCCACAGACTCAGAAGACATTAGCAATTCAATTGGAGTACTACAATCAATGTTTGTTAATGCTTCCTACGCGTTTCGTAGATGAGGTCTACTTCTTCAGGGACTCGGCATCTACCGACCCAGGAACGAATTACAGTGGATGTCTTCGGATGTGGAGGACCAGATGCGCACCTAATGTGGTAACATACACTAACATGTAATGCCTGAATTGTCACGTTCATGTACATGCAATTCTTGCCCACCCTGCAATTAGCACATTATATTTTTGATACACCATGTCTTTTTTTTATTTCTTTATGCCGTTAAAAAAATAGAATATAAAATCTAAATCGTGATTTTTGGTATTAAAGTGGCTCTATATTTATTCAAAGTTCTTTGTAAATATTGCTCACATCTTTCTAAAATACAGTCCAATTTAATAGGAAATTAAGTGGCTTTGTAACTACAAGGGTGCTGAGCTTCCTTTTTGTAATACTTCATTATTACAAAATGTATATAGATTGTGGTATAGTTAAAAATTAATTTTAACTTTTAACTATACCCAATCTATATACATTTTGTAATTTTAATTCTTCTTTTATTCTTATGCAAACTTACTATTAAAATTCATTTTAATTACTTTTTACGAATTAGTAGTTCACCTCATTAAGTATACCTTCTAAAGCAGTGCATTAAGCATTATTTGGAGTCATTTGCATGCAACAGCTATGATTGGCTAATTTAGAAAGTGCTCCTATTGGTGGGGACTATAATGAAGTATTACAAAAAGGAAGCTCGGCACCCTTGTAGTTACAGTGCCCCTGACTAAGAGGACGTGTTCCTCGAAACGCGTAGGGCTGTATCTACCAAGGCTGCTGAAATTGAAGCAAGAAATCGGAGGACACAGAGTTTGTCCGCATCATCCAGGAGGGAGTACACGACAGCCTAAGTCCAACTCCCTGAGAGACGGCGCAAGCACGCGAACGCGGTGATGTCACAAACACACAACGCGGAAGCGGAGCTGCACTGATCGACGAGGGAAGGCACCAGAGACTGAAGGAACCTCCAGGCAGGAGACGGGGACACTGCGGCTGTTCCGGTGGATGCTTGTACTACGGATCACCTTACATACAGATGTGCCTTATATCTACTTACTTCTGTAAGTGTTTTTAACCGATTATTCATTGCATTAAATCTGACATACTGCACTATGGGTTTTGCACTTTATTCTTCTTTCTTTTTTCTGTAGTTTACAATTTGGACCCGAGGGTTGGATCCTATTGAAAGAAGCAACATCCCCCATATACTATCTAGACTGGACTCTACATATACTCATATGGACTTTTTCTCATGGTATATGTGTATTAATTACAGGCATACCCCACATTAACATACGCAATGGGACCAGAGCATGTATGTAAAGCGAAAATGTACTTAAAGTGAAGCCCTACCTTTCTCCCAATTATCGATGCTTGTACTGTACTGCAATCATCATATACGTGCATAACTGATGTAAATAACGCATTTGTAACAGGCTCTATAGTCTCCCTGCTTGCGCACAGCTTCGGTACAGGTAGGGAGCTGGTATTGCTGTTCAGGACGTGATGACAGGCGCATGCGTGAGCTGCCGTTTGCCTATTGAGCGATATGTACTTACTCGCGAGTGTACTTAAAGTGAGTGTACTTAAAGCGGGGTATGCCTGTAATGTGTTATTATTTTACTCATTGTGTTATTAACAGTGTATTTATTTCTGTTTACTAAGGCAAGAGCGCTAGCTGAATCAAGTATCACTATATTACAATTTAATATATATCAGAGGTTAGAATATCCTCATTATATTATTATGTTATATTTTACCAATCTTGCATTTACTCAGCACTTACTGTAATTTTACATGTATATCTCTATCAAAATATATATCAATGTATATATCAATGTATTTCCCTCCCCAATAAGAAAGAGTGGTGCTGCAAGTTTGCTTAGAAAAAAATAATAATGGTACTTCTGGATGTGATAATTAAATAAATAAAATGTATACCTTAGTACTGTACTATCACAATTCCACCACAGACCCAACATTTTTGATGGCCAATGTGTAAATGTGTGTGTAAATGCGTGTGTAAATGTTAGTTAGAACGTCCAAGCTGCGGTCCATTTCTGTTTGAATAAGCAGTGAAGTTCTAAGAAGGATAAGAAGACTCCTGCGTGTGCAGGAAACATCATGAATTTGAAGCGTTTTGTTTAGGGTGACCAGGTGTCCCGGTTTAGCCGGGACAGTTCCGTTTTTTTAATGGCTGTCCCGGTTTTTTAATGGCTGTCCCGGCTGCCCCGCATTCTTTAAAATGTCCCGGTGTTGTTTTGTCGCTGTTCCGGTTTTGGCCATCAGAGCAGGGGGGGCAGCAGAGAGCACAGAATGCAGGCAGAGAGGAGAGCAGGAGGAGAGCGGAGCCCGGTCTGGCTGCAGAGGGTGGGGGCGGGGTTAGCTGGATTGAGCCACCTGTGCTGAAGCAGGGATATCCTAAAAACCTCACCTGTTGGTAGCCCTTGAGGACTGGAGTTGCCCAGACGGTAAACAGCCCCCCCCATATCATGTAAATACCATATAATTACAAAATGATAACAGACGTCCCACATGTAAAGTATTTTTATTGTCCCAAACTCCTGACGTCGTGTGTATAGTGGCATAGCAGCAAATCCGGGAAGGGGAACACGCTTTTTCCATCGTAGTGTTTAGGGTTGGGAGTGTGCCACGTGGCAGCACAGGGGTTACGTATGGATGTAAAGAACGCTGTATTCGCAGGGCTACGCAGACATAAGTTATCAAATGGGGTTAAATGTTTGCGGACGTCCTCTGTTCATTGTGACAACACGCCCACATGGTGCCCGTCCCACAGATGCAGTCACCATTCTGGGTTTGTTCATTCCTGCTCAACCTTCTGGTGACCCTCTGCGATGAACAGCTTCTGTACTTAAAATACAGGCGTCTTATCAGCGACCGGAACAGGAGCAAAACATGTGTGCAACATGCTTCTAATCTTGGCTCAATGCAGAAACGGACAGCATGTCAGAATCATCTGGTGCACCCAGAGCCCATCTAGCCTGCCCAAAGTGAACCTTAAACTTCATTTCATTCTGGATTCTTCCCTGTTCAGGGGAACCCTTGTGACTGCCAGTAGTAGCTTTATGATATCTGTACAGGCCTCAACCACAGTGAACAGTGAATCTACAACCTAAAGCTTCATAAAAACAGCATTGTTACACATTGTATAAAGTAGGAGAGCTTCTTAATGAAAGCGGAAGCACAGACTACTATCCTGTGGGGTGAAGGCCACAGAGAGAAATAAGTTACAATTTTATCAGTGGCAGAAACGCATGAAAATCCGAAAGAACACGTTATAATTTAATGATGCACCAAAGGTTCAAATTCCACAAGGAATGAACCTTGAGTAGCTCCGTCAAATAATCTTCAGACCGTCATTCTTGTCCACAACAAAGCAAGCAGTGTTAGACATTATTAATAGGTACAGGGACTCCTAAGGTTTGGTTTTCTGCTAGTCTGTCGAAATTAGGAGTGCTTTTACGGTTTGTGTGTGTGTACTCATGTGCAATAGCCAACACAAATCTGACACCTCACTCAATGTTCATGAATCCTTGCTAGTTTAGAACACACACACACACACACACACACACACACACACACACACACACACACACACACACACACACACACACACACCCCAACCCCATATATCATCTAAGATGAAATACATCCATATTGAGATTGCATTCCCCAGAGGGATGAGGAATGACAGATGGCAGCCAGAAAATATCTATGGATGGAAAGCCTTACGAACGAAATCAATAGCAGAATGAAATTGGGATGGAGCACAATTGGAAAAATCAAGACAATCGTTTCAAGGAAATCTTCCACCGTGCCTCAAAAGGAAAGTGTTTGCCTGTGTGTCGATGCTCACGTCTCAATGTGAAAATTGAACCATAAATGCAAAGATCATCCAAAAGTTTCAGACAACTAAAAAGTATGGAGAGATGTGCAGATGTAGCAAGACTTACTGTTTTCAGTACCGGGCAAACTGCGGGGCCACGACCGCCCAGTGGCTAAAGGATTATCACTGCGGGGGTCTGATCTAGAAGCATGGACCTCCCCCCACAACGTCCCCCATGGCAGCACTATCCCTGGAGCCACGGCTTTCCGGAGAAAGGAAGTCGTGATACATCTGTATGCTGGGTATTACCAGAAGAGACAGGGAAAAGAATGGATCGGTTCCAACGAAGACACAAGTCTGTGACATCATCACAGGGGCGAAGAAATTAAAATGGCGGTGGGCTGGACAGATTGCAAGAAGATATGACCATCGTTAGACAAAGATGGTACTCGTGGAGAAGAGGGGCTTGTAAACACCTGGAAGATGATTGGGGAGGCTTCCATCTAGCAATGGATCGACAAGGGCTAAGGCTTGTTATATAGTACGCGCAAGTGGGCACGCCCTGCATTGCATGTGGCGTGCGCGGCTAGGGGACGTGGCTCTGACATCATAGCGTTAGGCCACGCTGATTGGCTCGCAGCGCAAAAAGACTAATTTCTTATATTTTCACAGATCTGCTGCGCCAGCGCTCACGGCCACGTGCGCCTGAAGTATAGCAACTGCAGTCTCATACCCTGCCATTATCATTGACATGCGCATGGCAGCGCGCGCACTATATTACAAGCCTAAAGACGAGGAGGAGGAGATGAATGTTTTAATAAGCAACCTCATTGGAGCCTAGAGACCTAATAGATTGGTTATCAAATTAAAGACATCGGACTAATCTGAAGCACACAACAGATATAGTAGAAAGTCACCGATACACTGCATGGAGCACCCAGCTTTATACTAATGGGACCATTTATCAAAGTCTACTGCTACAAAAAAAAAAAATTCCATAAAGTTTAGCAAGAAAAAAAAATATTCTTATGAAAAAGTGTTTTTCCCTTTTACATCTCAAGCTGGTTTTTGTTCCATGTTGTACTTGGAGGGGGTAAGCCTATAAACTTTGAACAGCGGTGACATCAATGGTGATTTCCGGGCCCTAACACACGGTGATACTAATCAGGCCCCGTGGCCCCTGCATAATTCTACAGAGAAGAGATTTTTCCATGTATCGGGCCCCGGTCTGAAGACTCCGCAAAGTGCTCTCACTTAAACACTGTGCGGCACTTTGGTCTCTATAGCCTTTCCCGGTACTCGCTGCTTCGGTTTTAAAGTGGAGCACTTCGGTGAATAATAACATTCTGAAAAATTGAAGCTGTAGTTTAAACTGCTGCAAAATGTCAGCATCAGTGAAGGTCGCACACACTTATCCTGTCACTTCCTACCTATGCACTCTCTCTTCCCTACACCAGGGCTGCTAGTGTTTAAGGAATACAGTTTAGACCAGAAGTTGCACTCTACTAAACATGATCCATGTACCAATAACAACACCCCCCCCCCCCCCCCCTAAAAAAAAAAAAACAAGTAAAACAATGGAATAATAAGACCAAAATGACAGATTTTAGGAATTCGGTTTATTCAAGGATGTGACGTTTTTGATAGGCAGAGAACGTAGGTGCTGTGTTAATTCTACAAAGAGGACGGGGATCTATTAAGTTGCAGACCCTTATCCAGCTCTGTCACATAGTCCTGTTTATGGGGCGGTTGATGGACTTGCAGGGCAATAGCCAACGTTGCAGGTAAAGGCTGCTTCTGTGCAGGCAAAAATCAGAGGAAAGACTACTGGCTCTATTTAAAAGTCCAGCAACAGCTCATGATACTGATCAAACACCCATTTATATTGATGGGCTTAGTCTGATGAGCTCTATCTGGGTTAGGCGGCAACGTGATGTACTTGGAGATTGGCCCTTGTTTATTTTGTTTTATACTATTTTTAGCGGTGATCTAAAAATGAAGAAATTATGCAAACGTCAGACAAAGAAAATTGTATAACGTATCCTGTAAATATTGTATTTCTTTATTTATATAGCGCCAACAGTGTACTCAGCGCTTCACAAAGAATACAGTACGGGGAATTATAATACAATAAGTGCCGCAAAATCAGACAATAGGAAAGGAAATCCCTGCCCCTAAGAGTTTACAATCTAAGAGGTATGATGGGAGACTTACAGGGACAGCAGGTGAGGGAATAAGTGCAGTAGATGGCAGTGCTTGGCCACAATGGGTGGAAGGGGTGACTGTGGGTGTGGGACAGCAGCCAGAGGCTATTGGGATGTTTGATGCGTGGGGCAAGTTTTAAAGTTGGTCAGGATTAAATCAGAAGGTTAACACCATTTGCATGGGAGGAGATGGCAGGGAGGCGTGGGTGAGAGCAGGTGTGTTTAAATATGAATATTTCCCCTGATTTTAAGGTTGGTGATCTGCAATTAAAAGGTTCATTCATGGAGTACGAGAAAAAAATTGTTCTTAAAATTTTTAATAATCCCAAGCCGTCCTGAATGGAATCACACAAAAAAAAACCCAACGTACAATCTTCTTGTAATAAAACAGGATTAGAGTCATGCTGGACACGAACACGGCATCTCATCTTCACTACAAAATGGGAATATCATCAGTTTGAGTCAGTGGAAGTCAATCCTCATTAGAAGAACACCCAATACTTCAGCATTTTACTCGTCTGACCATTTGCTCCAAATGTTTTGGTCCTTTCAAAGTTAAAGCACATCATCAACAGCTTCCTTCCCAGTTAAGCCATTACTCTCAGTCATCGTGACACTCCGGATGCTTGTGTAACCGAGCAGATGAGGCGATGTTATATTTATAGTGGGTTCAGGGTTCCCCGCCCTCCCCTATATATGAGCTATGATGTTTAGGCCCGTTGTCTCAAGCCCAACTTCCTGTGGTGGGGGACACACCAGCAATGCTTGAGGCACATTCCTGGCCTCGCCCAGTGGAATCTTCTATTCATAGACCAGCCTGCCCACTGTCCCCATAGTGAAGCCAAGCTACTGCTGCAGTGTGCGTAGCCCTGAAGTCCCCTTAGAAGAATCCACATTTGGGAAACACGAATGGCTATTAAAGCTATGTGACCTACAGTACCATAGACCACATGGGAGATCAACCTCGATAGCTGCCCCAAGGTCCCCAGGATCTCCACACTCAGACCTACAACCTCGATAGCTGCCCCAAGGTCCCCAGGATCTCCACACTCAGACCTACAACCTCGATAGCTGCCCCAAGGTCCCCAGGATCTCCACACTCAGACCTACAACCTCGAAGCTGCCCCCAAGGTCCCCAGGATCTCCACCTCGACCTACAAACCTCGATAGCTGCCCCAAGGTCCCCAGGATCTCCACTCTACAGACCTAAACTCGATAGCTGCCCCAAGTCCCAAGGCTCCACCTCAGAACCCAGCTCAACACTCAGACCAACTAACTGAACTACCTTTATCTATCTCTGACTATGCTAAAAACAAAGATCTAAATGCATACAAAATGTGCTTGGTCGTCTCGATAGGGATTTACCGTCACATGACATAGCTGGAGTCTCATCACGCACATCATAGGGAGATAAAACAAAGCAGCATGCAGCGGTTTAACACCTCTCAGAATTAACAAGGATGGATCAGGGAGAGCCCAACAGGAAGCCAAACGCTTCCAAAGATCAGGAGAGACGTGTTTAACATTAACAGGAAGGAGATCATTGCTGATCGAAATCAATAGACCCGATCTCAGGACATGAAATGGGAGGGAGAGAATTGGCCAACACCGAATCAATGAGATATCAACACAAGGGCTTAGGCTGCAGGCAAGAGGTTGCAAGTGCATCGGTCAGCGCGGTTGTTAATAGGTAACAAGAGAAGCACAAACTTACTCCGGCTGCATAGAAAGCAGGGAGCCAGCCCAGCAAGGAACATAAAGCAGGGAGCCAGCCCAGCAAGGAACATAAAGCAGGGAGCCAGCCCAGCAAGGAACATAAAGCAGGGGAGCCAGCCAGCAGGAATAACGCTGGGAGCAGGCCAGCAAGGAACAAAAGCAGGGAGCAGGACCAGCAAGGAACACAAAGCAGGGACCAGGCCAGCAAGGAAACATAAAGCAGGGAGCCAGGCCGCAAGGAACATAAAGAGGGAGCCAGGCCAGCAAGGAACATAAAGCAGGAGGAGCCAGGCAGCAAGGACATAAAGCAGGGAGCCAGGCCAAGAAGGAACATAAGCGCGGAGCAGGCCACCAAGGAAACATAAAAGCAGGGAGCCGGCACAGGAACAAGGAACATAAAGCAGGGAGCCAGGCCAGACAAGAACATAAAGCAGGGAGCCAGGCCAGCAAGGAACATAAAGCAGGGAGCCAGGAGGCCAGCAAGGAACATAAAGCAGGAGCCAGGCCAGGCAAGGAAAAAAGCAGGGGCAGCAGGCGCGGACAGCCAAGGAACTAAAGCAGGGAGCCAGGCCAGCAAGGAACATAAAGCAGGAGCCAGGCAGTCAAGGAACATAAAGGTGGGCCGGCCAGACAAGGAAACATAAAGCAGGGAGCCAGGCCAGCAAGGAACATCACAGGAGCCAGCCAGGCCAGAAGGAACATAAAGGGGGAGCCAGGCAGCAGAGGCCACCCATAAAGCAGGGAGGCCAGGCCAGCAAGGAACATAAAGCAGGAGCCAGGCCAGCAAGGAACATAAAGCAGGGAACCAGGCCAGCAGCGAACATAACAGAGGAGCCAGGCCAGCAAGGAACAGATAAAGAAGGGAGCCAGCAGCAAGGGAACATAAAGCGGGAGCCAGGCCAGTCAAGGAACACTAAAGCAGGGAGCCAGGCCAAAGGAACATAGCAGGGACACAGGCACAGCAACATAACGCAAGGAGCCAGGCCCACAAGGACTAACAGGGCCAGGCCAGCAAGGACATAAAGCAGGGAGCCAGCCAGCAAGGAACAAAAGCGGAGCAGGCCAGCAGGAACATAAGCAGGAGAGCACAAGGACTCAGCAGGAGCAGCACAGGAACATAATAGAGAGCCAGGCCAGCAACACATAAAGGCACGAGCAAGAGCCAGCAGCAATCCTTACAGAAAGAACCTTGAGGGCATTAAAGCATGAGAGGGTTATCATGCCAGTATTATACTGGAGTTTTTGGTTCTTTCTTCATTCTCTTCCTGAAAACATTGTGGATTGAGAATTGCACAATGTAACTAATTAAAAAGCATTGAAAACAAAAACAAAAACGAAAGCGCAAGCTCCATAGCCGTACGGAGTAAAAATAAGGTACATTTATTAAAAATCACAACCCATCAGTATGTGCACTTACAGGATTTTAAACAGAACATTAGTGGGAGAGAAATCTTATTGTGGTCATCTGCGGGTGGTTGGGGGAGTCCCAGATGGCAGAGTGGATGTAACAGCCCAGGGTCACCACGACACTCCTATCCCGAGTTGGCAGCAGTAGAAGGCATCCAATGCCTGCACGTCCTTTGCTCACTCATACAATGGTTGCTAGCCCTTGACAAATGCCGCCGGCTGAGCGCAGGGAAGCAGGGACTCCAAGTACACCAACACGAACGCCGCAGTGTGACGAAACGCGTAGGGCTGTGACGTCATCGCGTTCGTGTTGGATCTTCAATTGGGACTATATTTCTCTCGGATTTTGTTTGAGTGGGACATTTATTTTGGATTTTTTCCCTTTGTTCACTATCACGTTATGGTTTGTAGATATTATTAGGTCAAATGTGTGGGTAATTTAATTTATGCTAATATTCTAATATGTATTATAATTCATCAATACATTAGTGTTATTTTATATCCTCTTTAGCGCTACTTAATTTTTGTGTGTCTTAATTAAAAAGCATGTATTGTAAGAACACCAACACTCAGCTTACAATTTAAATATGGGGAAGAATAATAACGGGTCCAAGACAGGGTTGGCAACGCCAGTACCAAGGGCCACCAACAGGTCAGGTTTTCAGGATGTCCCGGCTTCAGCCCAGTGGGTCAGTCTTCCTCTGCAGTGCTGCAGGCTCATCTGGCAGAGGCGGGGAATAGTGTCAGAGGCCTTACCAACTACCAGTCTTTAACTGAGCCACTGATGTGACCCTGCGCGGAGCAGGAATCCAGAAAACCGACCTGTTGGCAGCTGTGAAGACTGGTGTAAGAAATGCATCGTCTCTTCCGCACCGCTGTGTCCAGAATGAGAGAGTTCTTGGAAAAAATGAAATACAAGCGAGTCCAATCCTCTGGTTTTGCAACGGACCGGCGGACAGAAATTTGATACATGTTCGGGGGGGGAACCTTACTGAGCTTGCAATGCTGCACTGAGCAACAGAACCATCGTCATTTTGCAGAAATTAAGTGCTGTGTGTTGCCAAGCTGTGGCAAGGTCATTTTCAGCTGAACACCGCGGCGAGAAGGGGAATTTAACCGGATAGAATTATGAGAATTAAACTAACAAGGACTGAGTGTTTAGCAATCAGAGCCGGAATTTGCAACGAGGAGGAGATATTATGACAGGATTGTCAACACTCCAATGCTTGAGTTTGCAAGGGATATATTAATATGTTACTCGTAAAAAAACGCCGAGTACATTTAATATCAACATTAGCACACAAACACTGACAACTGAGGTGGTCTGATTAAAGGGGCATTCGCTGGTGCTCAGAAGTTTTAGGTAGTTGGTGATGGTGAATAGGTAACTAAATGAATAAACTCACCACACACAGATATATAGATACCTCTATGTATAGACACACACACACACACACACACACACAACACACACACACCAACACACCACACACACACACACATTGTCATGCTGGATGAGGGCTTACAAGATATCTTCCAGGACTACTGCATTGCAAGCCTCTCTTCTCACATGTCTACCATGTATGTATATGGAATGGATAAAGGGTAGATAAGTCAGGCGTTTTGAAGCTGGCGAGCCTGGTCTGAATCCCAGCGAAGCTCCTCTTTTCTTGTGCCTCAAGCATCAAAATGAGACTTGTACCTGAAACATAAGGGCCTATGGCAGAGAGCAGCGATATTTTATAAAAATGGCGAGTTTTATAAATAGACTTTTTTGGAGAGTTTTTATTCTCCATATGCAGAAATGTGCGAATTCTGGTATGTTTAACATGAATGGTGGTGGGCGAGTTTAAATTGGCGAGATGCGCGCTTGTAGAAATGTGTTAAAAAAATTTGCGACTTTTTTTTTCCTTTTGTTATGGCCGCGAGCGGCAGCTTGCCAACTTTTTCTGGCGAGGCAAAAAGGAGACATCGCGCCATTTTATTGGCGCGAACAGACACGCTAGATGCCGTTCGGCCTCTTGCCATAGGATATTTAAAACTGGCGAGATGGAGGTTCTCGCACCGCGAGGCGGATTTTATAAAAGAAAAAAAAAATGGCGCGTTTTTCGAATCGCCATGTTCTGCTGTTTTCTGGCGCGATTTTCTCCAAAAAAATGGCGGTTTTGTTGAATAGCGTCTGCTCTCTGCATAGGCCCTATATGTACAGGAATTTGGACGTCTAAAAAGGTGTGTATTAATGAGGAATGTGTTTCCCCGGGTCGTGACCTTGTGCAAGCCACTTTCATTTTGGTGCCTGATGCACAGGGAATAAATGTAAACAGACAGGGCAGGGACTTCTTGTGCTGCAAAATTGTATGTACAGCACTGTACAAGTCAGAGTTTATAAAAAAAACAAAAAAATTATTATTCACAAGTATTGTCTTAAACAAGTGAGACTGAAGTCAAACCAAGGTCTGATGCTAAAAAGCCAGATTTGTTCGGGTTCCATCTGTGCTCAAATAATGTGAGAAAGGGGGCGGCAAATGATTCCTGTAGAATACTATTCCCATACCTACTGCATCAAAGCAGCATTTCCACGCTTGGTTCAATAATTATAGTAGCAGACAGGTAACGAAAATGGCATGAGAATAGGCTAAGGTTTGCAGACATTAGGCTTCAAATGTTATTGAACACGAGAAGGCACAATGGTATACATTCGAGGCCTTCTACACAAAATGACAAAGAGATATCAAAATTCCCCATTGTATATATCATGCTGTCTGATTAAAGAAAAAGCATTTTTCCGCAGGACATCTGCATAACATAATAAACAGTGGACACAGGCTGCAGCTGAAATGAGACAAATGGTGCCTTGCAGATCCATATATAGATTTTATTTTTAGCTTATTTTTTTTTTTTGGCCAGAATAAAAGAAGAATTCGGGGATAGAAAAAAAAAAAAAAAAAAAAAGAAACAAGAATTCATTTCAACAGAAATCCTCAACAAGAGTGGATCTATCTTCTTCCGATGCTTTGCGTTCCGGAATAGAGATGAACAAGGAATTGGTGCCGGTTTCAAAGCCCCTAATGCTTCTGGTGACCCAGTTTCATGAATACTGTGCGACAGTAAGGGGCTTACTGTAAGAGCTTTTACTGTGCCACTGCTTAAGCGGGGTTTAGTTCAATACCACAGAGGGATAAGAAGAGGGGAGGTTGGGGTGAGGGGGGGGGAGGGGGGAAACTCCATCTAAGAAGGATTTCGGTTCATCCAGCAATGATCGCCTATCAATGAATGATGCCGTGATGAAATGTGCAGCTGCATTGTCATCCCTCTCGGATAACTCCGGGCTGCTACATCAGCCACTCGTTAACCTCCTACTTTCATTTGTTTTGTTTCCAGCGGCATACAGAACTCAAGTACAGTGTGAGCGGTCTTAGGAGCCATATGGGTTTTTTTTAATGTTTTTTTAATTACTGTGCCAAAAAAAATGGATTTCAGTGTTTCCAGAGCAAGTCACGGCCTTGCTGAACTCACCGCCCCTTTCCTTCCTGGTTGTTGAAAATAAATCCATTATGTTTTCCACGCAAACCGCATTTAATTGAAATGTACAACTGGAGGCACGGCCTGGAAAATGATAGTCCCTTCTGTGCTGGAGGCCGACCTTTATAAAGGGGAACGCGGAGTAGTCAAACCGAAAGCACAAGGGCAGGGGGGCGGCCAACTCCCGTCCTCACGAGCCACCAACAGTGTCAGGTTTTCAGGATATCCCTGTTCAGCAAAAAGGTGGCTCAACTGTGCTGAAGCAGGAGATATCCTGAAAACCTGAGCTGTTGGCAGCTCGTGAGGACTGGATTTGGCCAGCCCCTGCAAGAAGGCCTCTGACACTGTGACACCTCTCCCGCCAGAGGCCCGCAGGGCACTGCACGCCCTCTGGCAGTGAAGTGGTTAAAAAGAAATATAAATTAACAAAATTCTTTACACACACCAGTTAAAGATACAAAAAAATAAAATAAAACTCCAATCTCGCTGTATTTCGTTCTCAAATAGTTAACACACACCTACCACCACAACACACACACACACACACACACACACACACACAACACACAACCTAATTCCCACTACTGACAGGGCAGGAGCAAGTGTGGCTGGACCCATCTGACAGTAAGGGTTTAAACCCCCGTTTTGCCGCACGAAACGACTTGCCCAGTCATTTCCAATAAGTGTCATGGAGTAAATGGTTGTGAAGAGCTACATTCTAAAGTATGCATCTGTCCCGGGGAGATGTTTTAAACTTACAGCACGGAAAATGTTTACAAATCGACAGGCTCATTATGAAGCCATTTCATAATACTGTGTATGCTCGAAGATTCAATGCCTATGGTGTAATTGCCTTTTCATTACACACCACAATTGCTAATCTAAATATGCAGAGCATAAAAAGGTTTCCACACAAATGCGAGGGAGGGAAAAAGACAAATGGTGATTTAATTTACTAAGCATCCTTTGATTTCTATAGCGGGTTTAGCCACCTCCCAGCAGGACAAGATCTCTTGTAACACTTTCCTGTTTGTGATCATTGTTGCCAACGTTCCCAGCAGTTGGAGCAGCAAACTGTAACAATAGATAAGTGTTATCTGAGTATAGAAGAATACATTGTATGCTGAGTATAACGACATGATGGATTGATTGAAACGGAATGGCGGCCATTTAGTGAACCCTGGGAAGCAGGATCTCTGCTATCTATACAACAGAGTTTGATCAAGGGATCAAAAAGGTTCCCCATATATTGCACTACGTCCAGTGACACTTATGTTTTTACACAGACAGATTTGTCTCCACATATATAATAATATTTGCTGGTAACTGGTGTGTTAAACCTGCTATATCAGTATAAGGTATCTGTATTGGTGTCAGTAACATATAGAAAGACTGATCATGTTAGGCACAAAAAATAAACTTTATAAACATATAAACTCGCATTGTGTCATTAATTACATATGTGTGTTTAAAATATATCCCCGGTGGTGAGGATGGTAACTACAGCTCTCATGTACAGTATGACTACAATAGACCACCTGTTAATAACAGGTTAGATATGAAGCAGTCCGGGTTATCGACACCATTGTGTTACTCAAATGGACGTCGGATAGCGAAACGCTGTAAACGAATCACATTTCCCACAGGACACTGTTTAAAAAAGGTTCCGTTCTCAAGGCATTTTTAACTCTAAAAATACACCCAACTTTTTATGCGGCAATAAGATTTTTTTTTTTACAAGCGCTGCTTGGATTGCCTCGAACAATTTGTTTATAATAAAAAATAAAAAAACCCACACATTTTGGAAACGCTGCATCATATTCGAGTCATCCGATTCTTGATTTAAAAATCGTTGTTATTCCATACAGTGACCAGTCGCTGGGTTTCTGTGGTGCAGTCTTGTGAGTGATGTTTCTAATGTGATTCGGTGTCTGACTAATGGTCACAAATAAGCTTTGAGTAGCATGTCGCCCTCCCTAGCAAAGACCGATGTGCTCAACCATCACCACATCTCGGAGGCAGCCCTGAAGACAATACTGGCCTAATTACGCAGAGCCGTGGTATGAAGCCTCTGTCGGGGCCCCGAGCTAAAAAAGTTTCCTAAGGAAACGCCTCACCCTCGTATATCTATATGACACAAACAGTCGATGTGAATTACACCTTGTGCAAGTGCACATGGTTCATCCCAATATCTTGGGCCCCCCGAGCAGAGGTGATAGCCACTGACCCACTTTTTATGTAATGACGGCTTGGAAGTACAAGTCGTTCTAGGGACATTTGGTCGCTGGCCGTTTCGCGCGGCCAATCTGCTCCGGCGTTTTCACCGCAAGGGAACCTCGCCTTAAAAACCCCATTAATGTTAACACCAATACCAACACTCCAAAAAACCTTAACCCTACCTAAAAATTCCTTATGGTTAACCCTGCCTACAAACAACTGCTAAAAAGACATCTAAAGTAATCCCCGTCCTTAACCACTAAAAACCATGCAAGTGAACCTAACCTTTCCCAAAGTTATCCCCTGTACCCCAACCATGAAAACCCCTAAAATGTTTAACCCCCTACCCTAAACTGTCAGCGGATGGCTGCAGCGCAGGGTCCTTCTGCGGTCTAAACGGCGGTCAAATCCACGGACAACGGCAAGTAGTTGTGTTTGCATAAGATTCGTCTCCACTTGGAGCCTCGTAAGAGGTCACGGACTCAGCAACGTAACCATGTTCTTTGTTCTTTTTTAACACGTACCGTGGAAATACATTACGTGCACACATTTATAAGCGTTTGGTAGAACCCATTAAAAATGAGAGGTTTTTGCCAGAAGTTGGCAGACAAGGCATTTTTACGGAGTTTCTAAAAATACTCAGTACTTATCCTTTAACCGTAATCAAACGGAAAGAGGACGGTCCCAGGCCTGGGTCATTCGTGTAGGTTCCCCCCTGGGCCAGGTGTAAACACAGTTGGTTCCTAATTTCCCAATCCCAAAACACTAAAACACACAGACACGAACGACAGAAACGTTCCCGCGACAAACTACGGAAGATTCGTTCATTAATGGTCCCTTTCTGAAAAGAGGACCCTCTAACTACAACACTACACGAAGTGTGATTTTGAAGCCACAAATAATTAACAATTTAAATGTGTCCTTGTTCCACAAGTGGTGCTGCTTATTTTCCATTCCTCGTCAAGCACGACGTAAAAACGGAAGGCCAAGAGTGGCTCGATAGCTGCCCCAAGGTCCCCAGGATCTCCACTCTCAGACCTACAACTCGATAGCTGCCCCAAGGTCCCCAGCATCTCCACACTCAGACCAACTAACTGAACTACCTTTTATCTATCTGCTGCTATGTAAAACAAAGATCTTAAATGCAATTACAAAATGGTGCTTGGGTCTTCAGATAGGGATTTACCAGTCACATGACATAGCTGGAGTCTCATCACCTGCACATCATAGGGGATAAAACAAGCAGCATGCAGCGGTTTAACACCTCTCAGAATTAACAAGGGATGGATCAGGGAGAGCCCAACAGGAAGCCAAACGCTTCCAAAGATCAGGAGAGACGTGTTTAACATTACACAAGGAGGAGATCATGCTGATCGAATCAATAGACCCGATCTCTAGGACATGAAAATGGGAGGGAGAGAATTGGCCAACACCGAATCAATGAGATATCAACACAAGGGCTTAGGCTGCAGGGCAAGAGGTTGCAAGTGCATCGGTCAGCTGCGGTGTTAATAGGTAACAAGAGAAGCACAAACTTACTCCGGCTGCATAGAAAGCAGGGAGCCAGCCCAGCAAGGAACATAAAGCAGGGAGCCAGCCCAGCAAGGAACATAAAGCAGGGAGCCAGCCCAGCAAGGAACATAAAGCAGGGAGCCAGCCCAGCAAGGAACATAAAGCACATAGGGACACCAGCCTAGTCAGGAACAAACAAGAGCAGGGAGCCAGGCCAGCAAGGAACATAAAGCAGGGAGCCAGGCCACCAAGGAACATAAAGCAGGGAGCCAGGCCAGCAAGGAACATAAAGCAGGGAGCCAGGCCAGCAAGGAACATAAAGCAGGGAGCCAGCCCAGCAAGGAACATAAAGCAGGGAGCCAGGCCAGCAAGGAACATAAAGCAGGGAGCCAGGCCAGCAAGGAACATAAAGCAGGGAGCCAGGCCAGCAAGGAACATAAAGCAGGGAGCCAGGCCACCAAGGAACATAAAGCAGGGAGCCAGGCCAGCAAGAACATAAAGCAGGGAGCCAGGCCAGCAAGGAACATAAAGCAGGGAGCCAGGCCAGCAAGGAACATAAAGCAGGATCCAGCCATCAAGGGGGGGGACATCAAGCAGGGAGCCAGGCCAGCAAGGAACATAAAGCAGGGAGCCAGGCCAGCAAGGCAAACATAAAGCAGGGACCGGCCAGCACGGAACATAAAGCAGGAGCCAGCCAGCAGGACATAAAGCAAGGAGCCAGGCACCGCAAACCTAAGCAGGAGCCAGGCCAGCAGAACATAAAGCAGGGAGCCACCAGCAAGGAACATAAAGCAGGGAGCCAGGCCAGCAAGAACATAAAGCAGGAGCCAGGCCCAAGGAACATAAAGCGGGAGCCAGGCCACCAAGGAACATAAAGCAGGGAGCCAGCCAGCAAGGAACTAAAGCAGGGAGCCGGCCAGCAGGAACATAAAGCAGGGAGCCAGGCCAGCAAGGAACATAAAGCAGGGAGCCAGGCCAGCAAGGAACATAAAGCAGGGAGCCAGGCCAGCAAGGAACATAAAGCAGGGAGCCAGCCCAGCAAATCCTCTACAGAGAAAGACACCTTGAGGGCATAAAGCAGTGAGAGGGTTATCATGCCAGATTATACTGGAGTTTTTTTTGTTCTTTTCTTCATTTCCTGAAAACATTGTGGATTGAGAAATTGCACAATGTGAACTAATTAAAAAGCATTGACAAAAAAAACAAACGAAAGCGCAAGCTCCATAGCACGTAACGGAGTAAAAAATAAGGTACATTTATTTAAAAAATCAGCAACCCATCAGTATGTGCACTTACAGGATTTTAAACAGAACCATTCGTGGGAGAGAAATCTCTATTGTGGTCATCTGCGGTGGTTGGGGGAGTCCCAGATTGGCAGAGTGGATGTAAACAGCCCAGGGTCACCACGAACTCCTATCCCGAGTTGGCAGCAAGATAGAAAGGCATCCAATGCCTGCACGTCCTTTGCTCACTCATACAATGGTTGCTAGCCCTTGAAAATGCCGCCCGGCGGAGCGCAGGGAAGCCAGGGACTCCAAGTACACCAACACGAACGCCGCAGTGTGACGAAACGCGTAGGGCTGTGACGTCATCGCGTTCGTGTTGGATCTTCAATTGGGACTATATTTCTCTCTGGATTTTTTGTTTGAGTGGGACATTTATTTTGGATTTTTTCCCTTTGTTCACTATCACGTTATGGTTTGTAGATATTATTAGGTCAAATTGTGGTAATTTTAATTTATCTTAATATTCTAATATGTTATTATAATTCATCATCTATTAGTGTTATTTTATATCCTCTTTAGCGCTACTTAATTTTTGTGTTGTCTTAATTAAAAAGCATGTATTAGGTAAGAAACACCAACACTCAGCTTACAATTTAAATATGGGGAAGAATCATAACGGGTCCAAGACAGGGTTGGCCAACGCCAGTCCTCAAGGGCCACCAACAGGTCAGGTTTTCAGGATGTCCCGGCTTCAGCCCAGGTGGGTCAGTCTTCCTCTGCAGTGCCTTGCAGGCTCATCTGGCAGCAGGCGGGTTGAATAGTGTCAGAGGCCTTACCAACTCCAGTCTTTAACTGAGCCACTGATTGAGACCTGCGCTGGAGCAGGGATATCCAGAAAACCTGACCTGTTGGCAGCTGGTGAAGACTGGTGTAAGAAATGCATCGTCTCTTCCGCCCGTGTGTCCAGAATGAGAGAGTTCTTGGAAAAAATGAAATACAAGCGAGTCCGAATCCTCTGGTTTTGCCAACGGACCGGCGGACAGAACTATTGTATACATGTTCGGGGGAACCTACTGCAGCTTGCAATGCTGCACTGAGCAACAGAACCATCGTCATTTTGCAGAAATTAAAGTGCTGTGTGTTGCCAAGCTGGGCAAGGTCATTTTCAGGCTGCACCGCGGCCGAGACAGGGGAATTTACCGAGATGATGAAATTAAACTAACAAGGACTGAGTGTTTAGCAAATTCAGAGCCGGAATTTGGCAACGAGCAGGGAGATATTATGACAGGATTGTCACACTCCAGCTGCTGCAGTTTGCAAGGGATATATTAATATGTTACGTCGTAAAAAAACGCCAGAGTACATTTTAATATCAACATTAGCACAAAACACTGACAACTGCAGGTGGTCTGATTAAAAGGGGCATTCGCTGGTGCTCAGAAGTTTAGGTTATGTTGGTGAATATAGGTCACCTAAAATGTAAACTCACCACACACAGATATATAGATACCTCTATGTATAGACACACACACACACACACACACACACACACACACACACACACACACACACACACACACATTGTTCCACTGCTGGATGAGGGCTTCACCAATGATCTTCCAGGTACTGCATTTGCAAGCCTCTCTTCTCACATGTCTCCATGTATGTATATGGATATGGATAAAGGGTAGATAAAGGTCAAGGCGTTTGAAGCTGGCGAGCCTGGTCTGAATCCCAGCGAAAGCTCCTCTTTTCTTGTGCCTCAAGCATCAAAATGGAGACTTGTACCTGAAACATAATGGGGCCTATGCAGAGAGCAGCGAATTTTAAAAATGGCGAGTTTTATAAAAAGTAGCTTTTTTGGAGAGTTTTATTCTCCATATGCAGAAATGTGCGAATTCTGCTATGTTTAACATGAATGCGTGTGGCGAGTTTAAATTGGCGAGATGCGCGCTGTAGAAATGTGTTAAAAAAAATTTGCGCCTTTTTTTTCCCTTTGTTATGGCCGCGAGCGGCAGCTTCTTGCCAACTTTTTCTGGCGAGGCAAAAAGGAGACAATCGCGCCATTTTATTGGCGCGAACAGCCGCTAGATGCCGTTCGCGCCTCTCTGCATACGGATATTTTTAAAACTGGCGAGATGGAGGTTCTCGCCAGCCGCGAGGCGAGTTTTATAAATAGAAAAAAAAAATTGGCGCGTTTTTCGTAACTCGCCATTTTCTGCTGTTTTCTGCGCGATTTTCTCCAAAAAATGGCGAGTTTTGAAATAGCGCTGCTCTCTGCATAGGCCCCTATATGTACAGGAATTTGGGACGTCTAAAAAAGGTTGTATTAATGATGAATGTGTTCCCCGGGTCGTGACCTTGTGCAAGCCACTTTCATTTTGGTGCCTGATGCACAGGGAGATAAATTGTAAACTAGACAGGGCAGGGACTTCTTGTGCCTGCAAAATTGTATGTACAGCACCATGTACAAAGTCAGCGTTTATAAAACAAAACAAAAAATTATTATTCACAAGTATTGTCTTCAACAAGTGAGACTGAAGTCAAACGCAAGGTCTGATGCTAAAAAGCCAGATTTGTTTCGGTTCCATCTGTGCTCAAATGTATTATGTGAGAAAGGGGGCGGCAAATGATTCCTTGTAGAATACTATTCCCATACCTACTGCAATCAAAGCAGCATTTCCACGCTTGGTTCATATAATATAGTAGCAGACACGGTAACGAAAATGGCATGAGAATGAGCAAGGTTTGCAGACATTAGGCTTCAAATGTCTATTGCACAGAGAAGGCACAATGTGTATACATTCGCTGGCCTTCTACAAAATGACAAAGAGATATCAAAATTCCCATTGTATATATCATGCTGTCTGATATAAAGAAAAAGGCATTTTCCGCAGGACATCTGCATAACATAATAAACAGTGGACACAGGCTGCAGCTGAAATGAGACAAATGGTGCCTTGCAGATCCATATATAGATTTTATTTTTTAGCTTTATTTTTTTTTTTTGGCCAGAATAAAAGAAAGAATTCGGGGATAGAAAAAAAAAAAAAAAAAAAGAAAAACTGAATTCATTTCAGACAGAAAATCCTCAACAAGAGTGGATCTATCTTTCCGTTATGCTTTGCGTTCCGGAATAGAATGAACAAGTGGAATTGTGCCGGTTTCAAAGCCCCTAAATGCTTCTGGTGACCCAGTTTCATGAATACTGTGCGACAGTAAGGGGCCTTACTGTAAGAGCTTTTACTGTGCCACTGCTTAAGCGGGTTGTTATTCAATACCACAGAGGGATAAAGGAAGAGGGGAGGTTGGGGGGTGGAGGGGGGGGAAACTCCATCTAAGAAGGATTCGGTTCATCCAGCATAATGATCGCCTATCAATGAAATGATGCCGTGATGAAATGTGCAGCTGCATTGTCCAATCCCTCTCGGATAACTCCGGGCTGCTACAATCAGCCACTCGTACCTCCTACTTCTCATTTGTTCTCTTGTTCAGCCGGCTACAGAAACTCAAGTACATGTGAGCGGTCTTCAGGAGCCATATGGGTTTTTTTTAATGTTTTTTTTAATTACTGTGCACCAAGAAAAATGGATTTCAGTGTTTCCAGAGCAAAGTCACGGCCTTGCTGAACTCACCGCCCCTTTCCTTCCTTGGTTGAAAATAAATCCATTATGTTTTCCACGCAAACCGCATTTAATTGAAATGTACAACTGGAGGCACGGCCTGGAAACATGATAGTCCCTTCTGTGCTGGAGGCCGACCTTTATAAAGGGGAACGCGGAGTAGTCAAAACCGAAAGCACAAGGGCAGGGGGGCGGCCAACTCCCGTCCTCACGAGCCACCAACAGGTCAGGTTTTCAGGATATCCCTGCTTCAGCAAAAAGGTGGCTCACTGTGCTGAAGCAGGGATATCCTGAAAACCTGAGCTGTTGGCAGCTCGTGAGGACTGGATTTGGCCACTCCTGCAAGAAGGCCTCTGACACTATGTGACACCTCTCCCGCCAGAGGAGCCCGCAGGGCACTGCACGCCCCTCTGGCAGTGAAGTGGTTAAAAAGAAATATACATTAACAAAATTCTTTACACACACACAGTTAAAGAATACAAAAAATAAAAATAAACACTCCAATCTCGCTGTATTCGTTCTCAAAAATAGTTAACACACACACACACACACACACACACACACACACACACCTAATGCCCTCACTATGACAGGGGCAGAGCAAGGTGATGCTGGACCCATCTGACAGTTAAGGGGTTAAACCCCCGTTTTGCCGCACGAAACGACTTTGCCCAGTCATTTCCACATAAGTGTCATGGTTAGTAAATGGTTTGAAGCTACATTAAAGTATGCATCTGTCCCGGGCAGATGGTTAAACTTTACAGCACGGAAAATGTTTACAAATCGAATGGCTCATTATGAAAGCCATTTTCATTAATACTGTATTATGCTCGAAGATCAGATGCCTATGGTGTAACTTGCCTTTTCATTAGCACACCACATTGCTTAATCTAATATGCAAGAGCATAAAAAGGTTTCCACACAAATGCGAGGGAGGGAAAAAGACAAATGGTGATTTTAATTTACTAAGCATCCTTTGATTTCTATAGCAGGGTTTAGCCACCTCCCCAGCAGGACAAGATCTTTGTAACACTTTCCTGTTTGTGATCATTTGTTGCCAACGTTCCCAGCAGTTGGAGCAGCAAACTGTAACAATAGATAATGTTATCTTAGTAATAGAAGAATACATTGTATCTGCTGAGTTACACTGACTGATGGATTGATTGAAACGGAATGGCGGCCATTTAGTGAACCCTGGGAAGCAGGATCTCTGCTATCTATACACAGAGTTTGATTCAAAGGGATCAAAAAAGGTTCCCCATATATTGCACTCGTCCAGTGAACACTTATGTTTTTACACAGACAGATTTGTCTCCACATATAATATAATATTTGCTGGTAACTGGTGTGTTAAACCCTAGGCTATATCAGTATAAGGTATCTGATATTGGTGTCAGTAACCTATAGATAAGAGACTGATCATTGTTAAGGCACAAAAGAATAAAACTTTATTAAACATAATAAACTCGCATTGTGTCAATTATTTACAATATGTGTGTTTAAAATAATCCCCGGTGGTGAGGATTGGAACTACAGCTCTCATGTACAGTATGTACTACAATAGACACCCCTGTTAATACAGGTTAGATATAGAAGCAGTCCTCGGTTATCCGACACAATGTGTTACTCAAAATGGCGTCGGATAGCGAAACGCTGTAAAGCGAATCACATTTTCCCACAGGAACACTGTTTAAATGAAAGGTTCCGTTCCTGAAGGCATTTTTAACTCTAAAATACACCAAATATTTTATGCCGGCAATAAGATTTTTTTATTTTTTACAGCGCTGCTTGGATTGCCTCGAACAATTTGTTTAATAATAAAAAATAAAAAAACCCACACATTTTGGAAACAGCTGATCATATTCGAGTCATCCGATTCTTGATTTAAAAATCGTTGTTATTCCACTACAGTGACCAGTCAGCTGCGGTTTCTGTGCTGTGCAGTCTTGTGAAGTGATGTTTCTAATGTGACTCGGTGTCTGACTAATGGTCAAATAAGCCTTTGAGTAGCATGTCGCCCTAAAGCAAGACCGATGTGCTCAACCATCACACATCTCGGATGGCAGCCCTGAAGAAAATCTGGCCTAATTACGCAGAGCCGTGGTTATGAAGCCTCTGCTCGGGGCCCCCGAGCTAAAAAAAGGTTTCTAAGGCAACCGCCTCACCCCTCGTTATATCTATATGCAAACATCGATGTGAATTCACCTGTGTGCAAGTGCACTGGTTATTCCCAATATCTGGGGCCCCCGAGCAGAGGGGAGAGCCACTGACCCACTTTTTATTTTAATGACGGCTGGAAGTACAAGTCGGTCTAGGACATTTGGTCGCTGCCGTTTCGCCGCGGCCAAATCTGCTCCGGCGTTTCACCGCAAGTGACCTCGCCTAAAAACCCCATTAATGTTAACACCCAATACCAACACTACCAAAAAACCTTAACCCCTTACCCTAAAATCTCCTTATGTTAACCCGCTACACCAACTGCTAAGACCCTAAAGTTAATCCCCGTCCTTAACCACTAAAACCCTGCAAGTTAACCTAACCCTTCCCCCAAAAGTTATCCCCGTACCCCAACCATGAAAACCCCTAAAATGTTAACCCCCTACCCTAAAACTTGTCAGCGGAGTGGCTGCAGCGCAGGGTCCTTCTGCGGCTAAACGGCGGTCAAAATCACGGACAACGGCAAGTAGTTGATGTTTTGCTAAGATTCGGTCCCACTTGGCAGCCCATATTAGAGGTTCACGCACTCAGCAACGTAACCATTTCTTTTTTCTTTTTAACACGTACCGTGGAATATACATTACGTGCAACATTTATGAAGCGTTTGGTAGATACCCATAAAAAATGAGAGGTTTTTGCACAGCAGTTTGGCAAGACGAAGGCCATTTTTAAGGAGTTTCTAAAAATACTCAGTACTTCCTTTATAACAGATAAAATCGGACAAGAGGACGTGTCCCAGAGCCCTGGTCATTCGTGTAGGTTCCCCCCATGGGCCAGGTGTAAAAACAGTTTGTCTCCTAATGTTCCCAATCCCAAAAACACTAAACCCACAGACACGGAAAGCAGACAGAAACTTTCCCCGCGCCAACGCTACGGAAGTATTCTTCATTAATGGTCCTTTCTGAAAAGATGACCCCTCTAACTACACGAATGTGATTTTGAAGCACAAATAATACAATTTAAATGTGTCCTTGTTCCACAAGTGGTGCTGCTTTATTTTCCCCTCGTACAGCACGACGCTAATAACGGAGGCCCAGCTGTGTACACAGAGAAGCTAATGAGTGCAGGCAGCCAAGGTCACTTTGTAGGTCAGGCTACAAAATAACCTCTTGTATTTTCTGACTTCCACAGAAAAATTATTACTAACTTCATCAGTTCATTATTTTGCCGTTAAAGCAGCAATACAACTTCCCCCCCCCCTTTTTTTTCTTCTCTTTCTTTCTTTTTCTTATTTGAATATGTAAAGCATGCGACAAATGTATAATTCTACACTCCTACCTAAGATAGCAAATCGTTTGGTGCTCCCGTTATAAATCCTGATTGTGTGCCTAACATAATGGCTGCATTTCAGTTTCAATCTATCCGTCAGTCAGTCAGTGTAACTCAGCAGCTACATTGTATCCTTATATTATGAACGTAAAATGATCTATTGTTACAGTTTGCAGCTCCCACTGCTGGGAACATTGGCAACAAATTATGCCAAACAGGAAAGTGCTACATAAATCTTGCACTGCTAAAACCCGCTATAAAAATGATGTTTAAAACGCCTTAAAGGATGCATTAAAACTCCTTAAAAATGGCAGTTGAATAAAAGAGTTACAAAAATATGCAGTATCATCTAATACAACAGGCAGAACAGATGATTTTTTTTAACACAAGATTTCCCAAGTTTTTCTGCTTTAATATGCATTGTCCCAACCGTTGCTACTGTACATTCAGGGCGACCGTGAACAACATTTTGTAACACTGTGCTAGGGAAGGAAAGACACTTATGCACTTAAAGAGACAATCCACGCTGGCTGTTTTTTTGCGGTTTGTTTTACATAGGAT
The DNA here is from genome assembly GCA_036426205.1 of Ascaphus truei. Taxonomy (NCBI): domain Eukaryota; kingdom Metazoa; phylum Chordata; class Amphibia; order Anura; family Ascaphidae; genus Ascaphus; species Ascaphus truei. Next base: position 25,827,799 of record CM071568.1, on the reverse strand, counting down.
TGAAGCAGGGGGTCCCCGGGGCGGAACACCATTGATTTCAGCTCCGAAGACCCCCTGCTTCCAGATATACCTCCCTCCATAGGGGATGCCGGTAGCCGCTCTGTTAGCTGGGGCTCATGTAATGGCCGCTTCTCAAAGCTCCCGCGTCCTGCGGGCCAATAGGAAGCCGTGACATCATCGGGTGTGGCATCCTATTGGCTCACGTGACGCAGGAGTTTTAAAACGTGCATGAGATACCAGCACTCCCTTACAGACGTCTGTATCTCTGGAAGAAAGGGGTCCCCAGAGCTGACATTAATGGGGTTCAGCGCCGGAGACCCCATTTCCATCATACTGTATGCAAACAAAAAATACATTTTTAAAAAATGGTTCACTTGGATTGCTCTTTTAAGGGCTACAAATGACAGTTTCTTTTCAAACACCTCTGGAGTCTCTCAAAAACATTGCACACTTATTTAAAAAAAAACAAGTAAGGGAATGAGAAGTGTCTCCATCAGTTAAGGCAGGGGGTGCTCAACTCCAATTCTCAAGCCCTCCCAACAGGTCAGGTTTTCAGGATATCCCTGCTTCAGCACAGGTGACAATCTGATTGAGACACCTGTGCTGATGCAGGGATATTCTGAAAACCTGACATGTTGTGGGGGGGGGGGGGGGGGGGTGGACTTAAGGACTGGAGATGAGCTCCCCTGAGTTAAGGAATAGATTTGCATTTCCATCAAGTTCTCAAGTGAGATTCTCAGAACCTGCCCAAAAGCCATCAAAAGGACTGACCAGTTCTGCAGTCTCCCTGTCACAGCATAATCCCATCTATGGCACGTCGATGGACTTGGCTCTCTTTGCTTAACTGAGAACAGGTCCAGCTGCATCAAAAAGTCCCAATTTCATGTAGCTGGTACACAAAACGTGGGAAAAATACTCCACTGCACATGCTAATTATGCGATTTTTCACAGCAATTACTTTAGAAATGTAAAAAAAAAAAAAAAAAAAAATGTGATTTTGGCAAGAGGAACTTGGAGAGGAACATGCTCCGACAGTCCACATACTGGCCAACATTTCAAAACTATTTTTAGGCGGGTTTGGTAAAAACCGCAGGAGATCCTCTTCTCCTCTCGACTTGCATGGAGCGGAGGGGATTGTTTTTCAGGCAGTAAATAAACAAATGTTTTCTAGCAAATTAGTAGGGAGTCTCCCACTTAAACAGGGCGAGCTCACCAGTAATTAAACCAAGTTCTTTAGGATGTATGTTCTGTAGAAGAAAAAAAAAGTAACAAATGTTTGACCATACCTCATTACACAGAGACCCTCTCCAGAATTGTCCAGACTGCAACCAGAACTGCAGATTTCTAACTAAATCCCACTTCACTGCCCAACGTTAAGCGCCTCAGAAAATGGAGCTTTTACTGAAGTGCAAGGTTGACCTATAAAGTGCAGACAGAATATTGTAGTAGAAAAATCCATTAAGTATCAAGAACAATTTACAGTGGTTTCTTAAATAGTTTCTCACAACTACATGTGGATGTTGATCCAGCGAGAAATCTTAATTTTCCCCTTATGAGACATTATTGGATAATGTACAGTATTACTGGGGTGGTTTGTTCACCTGCCTCTGGATAAAAATACAGTAAATACAAATATAGGACAAGTATCTCATCTAAATTTAGCATGGGTTGAACTTGATGGATGGATGTCTTTTTTCAACCTCATCTACTATGTACAAAGTATATGCCGAAGCTACATGCACATGTGTAGTAATGATTGGGTAGAAAAAGCAGTTATCAAATGGTGCGCCACATTTTTGTTACACACATCTAAACCTCTGACTTGAGAAATAAATGTGATTCCTCCTCCCCCCCCCAGCAGTGTATTAATAAATGAAAAATTGATAAGCAAGAGTTGGCACACCAAGCATTCTTATTTTGCTTATTAATAATACAGGTTTGGACCCGATTTGGTAGACTTTAGAGAACATAACCATTTCACCACATTTGTACAAAAAAAATAATAATTCATAAGAAACAAAACAAAAAGGTCCTGGGTTGAGAAGGAAAATAAATAGTTGAGGTTTGTGGTTTTTTTTATAACACAAAGCTAGTTGTAAATGCATTGGAGGGGATTGGTGTATTAAAAGGTTTGCACTCTCCCTCACTCAGGCACCTACTCAGGCTGTATAAGTGGCACTTTGACCATGGATAATAACTGGAATACAGTCTGGGATTATCCCATCAGTTGTCTCTTCAAGCAGCAACTGTGTCAAGTTTTCTTAAGTGTCACCTACGGCAAATTCACTGACTCACTAATTGGTGCTCTCAATCTGCTTGGACGCAGAATACGCTCTCCCCACAATCCCTCTAAGCCAGACCTAGGAGTAGCACACTAATTGTGTTTTGACGTAGGCAGCGCCTTTGTTGTTAGAGAGGGAAAAAACAACGAAAGATCAAAGCATTGATCCTTCGCATTATTAATCTTCACTTCCATATCAAGAGCTACTTCCGGCACAGAGAGAGATGCATATGGAAGAGCCAAGGCGTAGGCAAAAGCAAACACCCATCCACATGTTCATTTGGATCTGCCGTTGGCATCACAACCATTTATTAGGGTGACCAGATTGAAAAAAGTAGAAACTGGGACTGGGAAATTATTTATACAACAAATTCCATCACTTCGAGTAATAGCAATAGAATATTAATAGCATCCCCATTTATCATCAATTATTGATTGTGCTCACAGTACAGTGCATTACATCTTGCTAGAGTTCACCAACATATGTTAAACCTTTAACATAATGGCTGCTTTTCAGTGAAAGCTAAAATCCGAGATATTTTACTGATTGAGAAAGTTGCCGGTCCGGGACGTACTGTATGGTTACCTTACCATTTACTGTACGTCTCCAACAAGAACATGGTCACTGTGTCCATGTGATGTGGAAGACGCAGTACACAACACACACACACACACAAGACAAACTGCCTGCAACAGACCAAGCAAATAATGAGTACTTAAATTAGTAATATAATAACCACTAACGGTGTTAGGGACTAGAAGTAATATAACAATGAAAAGAAAAAGAAAAGCGTCCCAACTCAGCACTCAAGTATACTCAGAACAAATATCAAAGAAAATTATGATTTATTTAACAGCACAAATAATCAAACATAAAATATTAAAACAAACCCTGACATCCTCCTGTGATAGAATATGTATCAGACAGGGGAAATCCCCTATGAAGATACTGATGGTCCCTAATACCCAAGGCAAGGGAAAAAAGCCTATAAGCACAAAATATATGTAGAACAAGGGGTTAACAATAAGCCCCTGAACCTACAAGGCCGGCCTCACCCCTAGTAAATATAAAACCACACAGCAAGCATAGATAACACATGCACCAAATTGCCCAATACATGCTGAGGTCAAATACATATATTATATACATACACCGTAAATGCAGTTGTATAATCAAGGCAAACCAGGCACAGTACCAAAAAGAGATTGTTAGTATGGGATCAACAATGGTTAACAGTTCACATCAGTTACCATAGTCCATGAGACTATCCGTGCCACACTGTGATAGTAAAATGTCCAAAGGGTAAAGATCTTCCAATTGAGGGGTCCATCCGCAGGGGAGTCAGGAAAAAACAAACGCCCCAACACGTGTTTCACCTCCACTTCATCAGGGGTATAATCTCCCAATGAAGTGAGTCCCACAAAATACTCCGCTGCTCTAGACGAAAGGCCCACTTACCAGAAGGAAAGTGGTAGCAGGCAAAGGATATATCAGAGAGTATCCCCTCTGATGCGTGGCACAGATGTTCCTGGCTCATCTTCTCGGCGTGGACTGCGTCTCGATCCCTGACAAGTGCTGGGTGGGCGGAGGATCGCTCCCAATCTCGCGAGACCAGGGAGGACGTCAGAATGGATTCCAAGCTTACAGATGGCGTCTGCTGATTCACCACCAGCAGATTCGCCGTGGAGCAGCCGATTGCGGGCTATGGGGAGTGTAGGTAAGTGAAAAGGGCTTGGAGCACTGCAGAAAAGAGTATCAGGCTGGCGGCTGCGTGCAACAAAAAAACTTTAATGTGGCATATAAGCCCTAATTAAAAAGACAGACAGAACAATTCTCTGACGCGTTTCGTCTTAATGACTTTATCAAAGAATCTTTGATAAAGTCGTTAAGACGAAACGCGTCAGAGAATTGTTCTGTCTGTCTTTTTAATTAGGCTTATATGCCACATTAAAGTTTTTTGTTGCACGCAGCCGCCAGCCTGATACTTTTTTCTGCAGTGCTCCAAGCCCCCCCTTTTTACTTACCTTGCTATCTACTGCTGGGACGGATGCACGCCACAAGGAGAGCAGTGGTGAGGTTTCTTTCCCCCGGACCGACAGCTCACCGGCATTGCTAAGGCAACTCTGAGAGTCTCTGTACTCGCTGCTCGAGGACCCGCTGGGAACACGTGACCCGCCAGAGAAGGAACCGCCGGATGGGATATGCATTCCGGTCAGGTTAGAGAGTTTTCTTTCCCCACTAGCGGCTTAATCCTAACAGTGTCTGGATATATTCTATAGCTGTCGTTATGAACTGTTTTATTTAAAGATTTGGGGAACCTATCACACTGCTCGTGAAGCATTAAAACCCTGGATTCACTGAAGACTTTTAAAGTTTCATGTAAGTCTTCACCGACACCAGTTTGAAGCACCCAAATAGGGGTTTACTCCCTTACCAAACCTATGTTAGGGGAGTGTAGGCAAAGTAGAGTCAGCAGAGTCAGCTGCACGGCGAATCTGCTGGTGGTGAATCAGCCGACGCCATCTGTAAGCTTGGAATCCATTCCGACGTCCTCCCTGGTCTCGCGAGATTGGGAGCGATCCTCCGCCCACCCAGCACTTGTCAGGGATCGAGACGCAGTCCACGCTGAGAAGATGAGCCAGGAACATATGTGGATCAAAGGGGATACTCTCTGATATATCCACTGCCTGCTACCACTTTCCTTCTCGTAAGTGGGCCTTTCATCTAGAGCAGCGGAGTATTTTGTGGGACTCACTTCATTGGGAGATTCTACACCAAGCATGTCAAACTCAAATGCTAACAAGGGCCAAATAAACAAGGTTTAAGTCTAGGTGGGCCGCAAAAAAAAAAAAACTTACATTTTCATAGAAACGTAGGTTTATTTCGAAAAGGTGTGTGTTTGTGGGTGTGGTGTGTGTGTGTGTGTGTCTGTGTGTGTGTGTGTCTGTGTGTGTGTCTGTGTGTGTGTCTGTGTCTGTGTGTGTGTGTGTGTACCTCACAAAATATAAATAAAAACTAAAAAAGCCAGATGTGAATGACTTCTGAACCCATTAACCAGTGTCAGGATGCCCCTCTTGATTTCCAAAGCAGCAATCCCGCCTGGAATCTTACCTGATCCGCAGTCCCTCAAGGTACTATACTGCAGGGGAGGTGTTTCCTACCTGTCTTCCGATGTCCCCCGCGTGAAACTTGAGTCAGATCCGGAAGAAAGCAGAATAGGTTATTTCGGTGTAGGTATAGGGCAGTTAAGATAAAAACGAGAGACAGAAAGGCAGAGAGAGAGGCGCAGAGAGAGAGGCGCAGAGAGAGAGGCGCAGAGAGAGAGGCGCAGAGAGAGAGGCGCAGAGAGAGAGGCGCAGAGAGAGAGGCGCAGAGAGAGAGGCGCAGAGAGAGAGAGAGGCAGAGAGAGAGGCGCAGAGAGAGAGAGGCAGAGAGAGAGGCCTAGAGCAGATAGGAGAGGGAGAGAGAGCAGAGAGAGAGGTCAGAGAAGAGGCAGAGAGAGAGGCGGGCAGATAGAGAGAAGAGACGCAGAAGAGAGAGAGAGAGGCTGCAGAGAGAGAGTCGAATAGAGAGAGGAGGGAGGAGGAGAGGGAGAGGGAGAGGAGAGGGAGGGGAGAGTGAGAGGGAGAGGGAGAGGGAGAGGGATTAGACCATTGGGAAGGAAAGTGGGGCTGCTGTCTTTTCCTCTGTCTACTGTCTCTTCGTCTCTTTCTCTCTCTCTGGCCCCTTGACCGGGACCATGTACCACGGGATGCCAGCTATTCCCCCATGGTTCCTCGGGTTCCCAGGGT
>CM071568.1:25759603-25821617 GCA_036426205.1 Ascaphus truei | reverse complement strand
AGACACAGAGAATGGGGAGAGAGACAGACACAGAGAATGGGGAGAGACACAGATAATGGGGGAGAGAGACACACAGAGAATGGGGGAGAGAGACACAGAGAATGGGATTGAAATCGACACAGAGAATGGTGGAGAGAGACACACAGAGAATGGGGGGAGAAAGAGAGACACACACACACACACACAGAATGGGGGGATGAGAGAGAGACAGAGAATGGGGGGGGGGGGGAGAGACACAAAGAGAATGGGGGAGAGAGACAGAGAATGGTAGAGAGAGAGAGAGAGACAGAGAATGGGGGAGAAAGAGACACAGAGAATGGGGAGAGAAACACACAAAGAATATGGGGGAGAGAGAGATATACAGAGAATGGGGTGAGAGAGAGAGAGAAACAGAGAATGGGGGAGAGAGACATAGAGAATGGGGAGAGAGATACAGAGAATGGGGGAGAGATACACACAGAATGGGGAGAGAGACAGAATGGAAGGGTGGAACGAGAATGGAGGGATAGGGTGGATGGGAATGGAGGTATGGGAGGGGGGAATGGGAATGGAGGGATTGGGGGGATGAGAATGGAGGGTTGGGGGAGAATGGAAGGATGGGGGGAGAATGGAGGGATGGGGAGAGAATGGAGGGATGGGGAGAGAGAATGGGGTGTGTGTGTGTGAGAAGGGGGGACAGAGAGGGGCGGAGAGACATAAAGGAGAAGGGGCGCAGTTGATGATGTCATTTGTTTTATAAATATTTTTTTAATGTGTCCCGGTTTTTACTTTTGTAAATCTGGTCACCCTATAGAGAAGGGACCTGTGGTGTGTTTTTCCATTGTGGTATTATGTTCAATGTATTTTTATTATATAATTATGCACTCTTGATATTTTGTTGATGCTATGCATAATGTTATCTTATCTGGGGACTACGAGAATTTTTACCAGGGGGAGAGTGTAGCCCCCTTGCTAAAATTAGGCCCCTTTTAGCATGTAGACTATATCAGCTGCTGGCAGTGTTAGGGTTAAACCTCTTGCACATGGCAATGCACGTGAGTAGTTTCACTACAAAGTTATAATGTTGCAACTTCAGGCACCTGCTAGTTTGGTGGGCATGAGTCAGAGTTAGGAAAGTTCTGGTAGGTCATGCGACTGGTGGGGTGATGCCATTGCAATAGCATGTTTTGCCCAGAGATTTGGAGGGGGAAAGGTTTACACCAAGCATGTCAAACTCAAATGCTAACAAGGGCCAAATAAACAAGGTTTAAGTCTAGGTGGGCCGCAAAAAAAAACAAACTTACATTTTCATAGAAACGTAGGTTTATTTCGAAAAGTAGTGTGTGTGTGTGTGTGTGTGTGTGTGTGTGTACCTCACAAAACGAAAATAAAAACTAAAAAAGCCAGATGTGAATGACTTCTGAACCCATTAACCAGTGTCAGGATGCCCCTCTTGATTTCCAACGCAGCAATTCCGCCTGGAATCTTACCTGATCCGCAGTCCCTCAAGGTACTATACTGCAAGGGAGGTGTTTCCTACCTGTCTTCCGATGTCCCCCGCGTGAAACTTGAGTCAGATCTGGAAGAAAGCAGAATAGGTTATTTCGGTGTAGGTATAGGGCAGTTAAGATAAAAACGAGAGACAGAGAGGCAGAGAGAGAGGCGCAGAGAGAGAGGCGCAGAGAGAGAGAGAGAGAGAGAGAGAGAGGCGCAGAGAGAGAGAGAGAGAGAGAGAGGCGCAGAGAGAGAGAGGCGCAGAGAGAGAGAGGCGCAGAGAGAGAGAGAGGCGCAGAGAGAGAGAGGCGCAGAGAGAGAGAGAGGCGCAGAGAGAGAGAGCATTGGGGGCCGCATGCGGCCCGCGGGCCGCATGTTTGACATGCCTGTTCTACACTATTCAGTGATTTACTCATTGTGTTTTAATAAATGTATTTTATTTAATGCAGTTCCTCAGTTACATATTTTAACTTCCATCAGTCTTATTGTTTGTACGGTTTGTCTAGTTTGTTTACAGGCATTATAATTGCAGTTTAGCAGTATTACACTATGTATTGTGTTTGTTTTTATATTTCATGTACATGATTCCATCTCCTCGGAGCACGTTCCGGTATCCGATTCTACTGCCAGGCCTGGTTGTATAATTATATTTATATTTATTTATCGTATGTCACATGTATTATATATGTACTAGGCGCCAGAGATATAATCTTTATTACTTCGGTTTCACATGCAAAAACAAGAAGAAAAAACGCCCGCACACAGAACAGGCTTGTGAGCCATTAAAAGATATAAAAACCTGGTGGGACAAAGTAATCTCCACATAGTAATGTCTCCGAAAATCGGAGTAACAAAAATAATAGCAATTGCGGTTGAAGAGAAGGGTCCTTGGGTATAAAAGGTATTTGAAATAAACCGACTATTATGAACCAACCCGCAGAACAAACCAAAACATAAAAAATATATATCAAGATACAAACAATATTGGATATGGCTAATATTATTAAACCCCCCAAGCGTTTACAGATGTCCCGCGCTCTTCCCCAACAGCGATGAAACCAGTTGCCGGGGGGAGAGAGCGGAGCCTCTGTAATAGACAGCAACCCTGCTCCAACGACAATCGCTGCGTCGCCATGGCAACATCACGACACAGCGACGTCATGGGACGAGTGCCGGCAACTGAACTGCCCGGTGCCCCTTACACAGAAGTTCAGCAACTGCTTGTGAGCCTCTCAAGGGACTTTTCTCAATGGGAAAAGTCACAAGTTTGGTGCATCCCCTAGTAGAACAAATGCCACACTAAATGTTGCACATTTTTGAGCACTCTGGAGATGGAAATGTATTTGGAGGCAAATGAGGTCAGAGTCAGTTTTCAATACACACAACTAATGATGTTTATATTATGCCCATCTGAGTGGGTCTGCTTATTCTGGGTTTCCTTGTCCCAGGCTTGGCTGTAAACGCAGGCTGACAGCAGACAAAAAGCTCTAGGAAATCCATGTTAAAATACAGATAGCCGTATTCAGAAAGTCCTAGAATGCTTTGCTTCGACGTTATGCCCCTTTAGCAAATAAGACTTCTAAGAAATGATCCACATGGCAACACTTCCCCGAAGTGAGCTGTATGGATACATTGTCACAGGTATATGAGGTTACAGAGCCAGGAGCCCCATACACAACCTGACAAGGTCACTGTGTGCAGAAGCCACATGACTGCCTGAGAATGTGAAGGGCACGTTTCTGTAGCCCAGTAACTCAGTCCTCAGTCTGGCTGAAGTGCAGCTCATAAGAACAAGTGTTAGTGCAGATTAATCCAACATTACATACAAAGCAAAAACAACCTGCAAGGTTGTGCCTTTTGTATTTAAGCGTGTATTGCTGCTACAATCATGGTTCAATGGTTACAATTAACTACACATACTGTATGTACACCTGAATGACAAATGAATTAATTGATGCCTTTTTATGGAGTACTTTATTTGAAAGAAAATCAAATATATCGAAGCCAGGAAACGGCTGCAGAAAAAGCAGCGAGGCATCGTAACGGATGGATAGCTCACATGCACACAACCACGCTCCGAGAGTGTAGCAATATATACAGGTATAATAGTAATACCCAGATATTATTACAGGTCAATCCAAAAATGCAATATGGACATTGTGGTATTTCCACCAGTCAGCCATGGGGAGTCATTGCTGTCTTAGGTACATCCTGTGACCGTAGCTTTAAAGAAGGCAGAGCTGCTAACGGAAAACGGGATCTCAGTCAGCAACCGTTCCTCACGGCCAGAGATTCGCTTTGCTCTGTGTAGTTCCCCTTCCTCCTAAACCCATACAGATGTAGCAAGACTCCTTGTCTGCAGATGGACAACTACAATTCGGCATGTTGGGGACAGTCTGCCGCAATGGAGCAGTGGTGGATCCGTGCTTCTGACTGGGACCCTGCACAGCGATATCCTTCAGTGCCTTTGGCAGAGGTACCCAAGCCAGTAAGTCTTGCTACATCTGTAGCTACAGTATGCTGAGGTGCCTTGTTTATTTTATAACGCAATGTATTGGAAACACAATCAGAAAAAAGGGGAAAGGGGAAACACAAAATGGATGTGCCCCCTAAAAGAATTCACTTAAATGCACACCAACAGGTGTAAAAGTTAACTTTTAATAAATTTACTTAAAACATATATTACCAAAGTAGTGTGTAATGTGAATTAAAATGTATTAAATCAACGCTATCAGGCATCCGTGTCTTCAATTACAGAGTCATACTATCCCAGTTAACCACTTAATGTTAGTGGGATATAGAGGACAAAGGATGCTATGAGTCAGGGTATTAACCCCTCTGAAGCAACGGTGAGACCAGGTGGTAAGAGTATATACATGTTCACGAGTAGGTGGCCAACGGATTGGAAACACATTTGATTTGGAATAACTGTTTCAAAACGAAATACCTTCCGATTTATTGAAAACGTTTATTATGGGGGGAAAAAAATTTTTGTCACACAAATTAAAACCAGTTATAATGAACACACATTTCAATTATACATACTGTTAACGATATAAAAGTTATTGACATTGTGGGAAAATATGTATTGCCAAAACCAATAAGCGAATGTTATTAAGCAAAGAGGAAAGCATAATGTGGGGAGAGAGGATAATATGCATAGGATGCATTCAGTTTATTAAAAAGGGAAGCGGTCATAAATGAACACACACACACACACACACACACACAGACGCACACACACACACACACACACCACACACACACAACACACACACACACACACACACACACAACACACACACACCACACACACACACACCACACACACACACACACACACACACACACACAATCTCTACAGGGATAATAAGAAATCTCATAGGATTCAGGTTTTTTTTAATAAATGTAATTTTTGCCTTTGTTCTTTGAAAGTAAGCAGTTTCCTAATGAAGTCTTCGCGTCCAACTTTTTATTAAACAGTTGCATATTACAAGAAATAGATATGTGAACATCACAAGGATTTCAAGTAATTAACAGTATATGCACTGTATATACCTTGGTGTGTATAGTTCTTGCATGCATCGGTGTAAGCATTCCGTTTCACCGGGCGATAATGGTCCAGACCGGTCTCCGGATATTTAAGTGCTGCAGAACCGATTGGGCCACTATTGAGGGCAAGCTCCCTTTCAGGTCAATGCCTTAATTGGCATTGACTTGCATTTCACTTTTTAATGAATAACCCCCTAAGATACCAAGACTTGGCACAGACCAAAATGGAAATCTATAACGTGGCAGGATCATTATCCCACTGCTGGTGTACAGTCAATTAGCAAGAATAACAATTGTAAAAGAAAACAAAAACTGAGAATATTAACTGTAATTTATTCTAATTTATTCAGCAATTTAGAGATTAAAGCATATTGATATAGAGATACAGGAATACCCCGCATTAACGTACGCAATGGGACCGGAGCATGTATGTAAAGCGAAAATGAACTTAAAGTGAAGCACTACCCTTTTTCCCACTTATCGATGCTTGTACTGTACTGCAATCGTCATATACGTGCATAACTGATGTAAATAACGCATTTGTAACAGGCTCTATAGTCTCCCCGCTTGCGCACAGCTTCGGTACAGGTAGGGAGTCGGTATTGCTGTTCAGGACACGCTGACAGGCGCATGCGTGAGCTGACGTTTGTCTATTGGGCAACATGTCCTTACTCGCGAGTGTACTTAAAGTGAGTGTCCTTAAACCGGGGTATGCCTGTATATAGATATACACCGTTCAGAAAATAAACCCGGGATTTTTCTGCAAGATATGATGAAAAAATGTTTTTAAAAAAATCATGAAAATGTGAGCAATTATAGGTCTGTCAGAGAAGATTACATTGAATTACTTGATAATCTAATATTTTTGGAATTGGTGACAGCATGATGACCTCATCAAGTGCATAGTTACAAAATGGTGTTCAGCGAAGAAGATAAGCACGTTATAAAGTGCTTGAGACACAGCAAGAATGGTGGTCCAAAACGCTGACAGAAAATGTTTCATGATAAAGCATGGTCGCCTAGACTGAAAAAAATCATCTGCATCATTCAGGAGTGGGAGCAGCTGGATCAACGCGTTACTAATTCTGCAATCAGGCAGTGGCATTCTCATCTCCGGACGTGTGTTTCAGTGGAAGGATATTTTTAACCATATTTCGAACTCACCAACATAACTAGAAAGTTTGTTTCAGAACAGATTAAAATAGTTTAACACATTTACAAGCTAAGAAGGAAAAACTCCTATTTCTCGTTTAATGAACATGATATCTGGTACTTGTTGACATAATACAGTGACAGCAATTTAGATGGTCTACATTGTACTTCTTATATCGTGTTAATCTACATAACAGACCTACAATTGTACACATTTTCATGGGGATTGAGCGAGAAATATAGAAGATATGATGGAAAAACAAAAGGGATACCTTTTTCCTGAACACGGCGTATACATGATCGGCTGGTTTGGGCTGATTTTAAAGCAGAAATCCACTCTGACACAGTTTCTGTTTTTACTTGCTTTCCAACACGGGATTTATTTGTAAAATACAATGCTTTGATCAGGAGGTATACAAGTATATGGCTAGGTCCATGGTGACCGCGTGCTCGCGTCCGTGCGCCTGACGTCACCCGCGTTTAGCGGGAGGGAGCGTTTTGTGGTCAGGCTAGAAGAGATGGGGGAAGAGTGTCTGGGGGCGTGGCCATGATATCATGGAGCAGGGTCGCCCTCATTGGGCGAACCGCTCACGTGACCTGGCCGTCACCCTGCGGAATCAAATGCATCCAATTCCTCGCACAGTGTATGCCCGAGCACAGTGTATGCCCGAGATCATTGTCTTAAGACATGGCCTTATAAATGTTATATAAAATAAAGAGGTTAAAATTGACCTCTCCCCATAGCCCAGTGCAGTCTAAATGTTACCACTAAAGAGATTAAGAAAATTATGATTTTTAGCACAAAAAGAGGACATGCCGAGTGCCCAGATACCAACATAGGAGTTTAACCCAAATAAATAGACTACTACAGTGGGACTTCTGCTTTAAATTAGTTTCTTTAGAATTTCTGCAAGCCATTGTTTAACTCCGTGTTCTTTAACCACTGGTCCATGATACCCAAGTGTGCCCAGGACCAGGGTAGCCCAATCCCAGGTCATAAAGGGGCAACCAAAAAGCCATGTTTTCAAGGTTTCTGTAATTAATAGGTAGTTAGATAACGTATTCTGGAGCTCTAATTATCACTAAGGCACCGTGCTTTGGGTACTGCCCTAAAAACATAGCATTCTGGTGGCCTATGAGGACTTAACTTGCACCATCCTACCACAGACTAATATGGAAGAACTTGCACCATCCTGCCACAGACTAATATGGAAGAACTTGCACCATCCTGCCACAGACTCATATGGAAGAACTTGCACCATCCTGCCACAGACTCATATGGAAGAACTTGCACCATCCTGCCACAGACTAATATGGAAGAACGACATTATATGATTGGAGGCCGGCTGATACAAATGTGCATTGCATTTACAAACGTTGTGCATATTTCTTTTGATTGCAGCTAGAAACCCTGTAATCATAACAATACATGTTACATAGTTACATAGTAGATGAGGTTGAAAAAAAGACATGGGTCCATCAAGTTCAATCTATGCTAAATGTAGACATACTTTTTCCTATATCTATACTTACTTATTGATCCAGAGGAAGGCAAACAAAAACCCCCAGTGTCATGTCATCATCCAATGATATCTCATAAGGGGAAAAATACATTCCTTACTGACTCCAAGAATTGGCAATCTGATTAATCCCTGGATCAACATCCTTCCCATGTAAACTTATTTGGTATATCCCTGTATCTAAAAAGATGTCTAACATTTTTTTGAACAAATCTATTGTATCTGCCATGACAGTCTCCATGGGTAATGAATTCCACATTTTAACAGCCCTTACTGTAAAGAACCTTTTCCTTTGTTGCTGGTGAAATCTCCTTTCCTCCAACCTTAAGGGATGGCCCCGAGTACCCCATGTAATGTTTTATTAGCTATCCAGCATGTAATCAGTTCTATGGGAATCTGATTGAAAATCAAATAGAGAGATTGAAAAAAAACCCCAAGAATTTAATGTATTCACGGACTGCCTTTTTCTGACACGACGCGAAACATGTATACACATTTCCAACAACAAACACACAAAGGCCTACGTGTAAGTTTGTCACGCGTGAAAACTCGTTTCTGTGTCTACTGATTGCATTCATCTCTTCCATTAGTAAATAGGCCACAGAAAGCTAGTCTGGAACGTGTTGTCAGCTGCGAGGTTGAACACAAAACAATCAATCAGTCTGTAGGCCAAACCGGCAGGTGCGCAAATAGTTCCAGATCAGTGTTCCATTGAGATGACACATGCTGAAAAAAAGCAAGCTGCGTTACCGATCGAACCATGCATTAGTGTACAAACGTACGTCATCACCTACGTCAGAGAAAATAGGACCGCAAATATTTATTGGGTTCATAAAAAGCCCTCCTCGGAACAGTGTTTTAAAAAATATGTATTTTTTTTTACAGGTTTGAAGCAGGGCGTCTCTGGAGCTGAACCCCATTGATTTCAGCTCTGGGGACCCCCTGCTTCCCGAGAAACTTACCTCTGTCGTAGGTGCTGCTGGTATCTCTGTGCGGTTTAAAGTTCCCGCGTTACGAGGGCCAATAGGAAGTCACAAGAGATTCCGCCACTGCTTCCTATTGGCCCGCAGGACGTGGGACTTTTAGACCACCAAAACTGTGAATCCAGCCAGGGCCCCTACCAGCACCCCCTATGGAGGTAATCATCTCAGGAAACAGGGTGTCCCCGGAGCAGAAAACAGTTCAGCTCCAGAGACCCCCTGTTCAAACCGATGTATTAAAGTGTCACCGCGAGTGCCTCTGAGATATTGTAGACAACACATGCCAAGTGTTACATACATTTCCATTACTTGTATTGTGGTAGACTATAGGAATGTTATAACACTGCGAGTGCACATGTCATTACCCAGAATCCCTGGCTGCAGTGGAAGCATTGTATCCCAAGATATAGTGGAGAAAGGAAGGTATATGTGGCCCTCTCTGAGACCTGTGAATGTGCTCACAAGGGGTATTTTTGTTTGCTGTACAAACCATATAAAGTTAATGCCGAGAGGACCAGGGTTATGCGAGCTTCCACTCTGGAAAACGTGAGCACAAAGCGGTGTGTGCCTCACCAAGTGCCCAAAGCTCCACAGGTAAAGAGACGAGACATTTCTGACAGCTGGTCCAGGAGAGATTTCACATGCCTGAAAGCATTCAGCAGCAATTACTTTCACATCAGGATGCTTACAAGTCTGGACGTGGTCACTCATCCATCCTTACAACGAGATGCAGGTCAGTGGTACTATCCATTAAGCCCCCTGACAGCTGCAAAGAGTGGGCAGTGCAATGAAGTGGCTTGAAGCAGCAAAACATGTGAAATCTATAGATATATCACTGTTATCACTAATACACCTTTTTGAAGTATTTCTAACACAGTGACGTCTCTTGATTACCAGACCTCGGAACGGTAACGTTTGAATATATCGTTTATATGAGATATGCACCTGCAGCTTACCAGCACCTACAGGAGTGCCAACTGCTCTATTTGACTAATATATATATATATATACATATACACACACACGATACCTGTCTGTGGCTAACGAAACGCTTTTATTTGTGCGAGCTTTAGAGATACACTGATCTCTTCCTCCGGCGATGTTACAATGAATAAAACAAGAAAAGTTTTAACTTACAAACAGTGCATCCTGGAATGTATCTAACTGAAGCCTAGCCCTCCCCCTGTGCAGTATGCGATTTATGACTTAAGGTGTTAAATGGTCTAATAATAATAATAATAATAATAAGTTCTTGTATAGCGCTGCTTGTTTTATACATAGCGCTTTACAGAGACATTTTGCAGGCACAGGAGCTTGTCCCGAGGAGCTTACAATCTATGTCTTTGATGCCTGAGGCACAGGGAATAGGGTGACACGGGTATTTAACCAGGTATTATTCCAACAGATGCATATAAATTAATACAAAAATCAGCATAAAACACTAAAACATTGTCTATTTCAGTGTTTTTTCTTTATATTTAAAAATTAACAAAAAACAAAAACCAGGAATATAAAAAATAAATAAAAAAGTATAACAAAAAAATCAACAGACTAAATATTCATAGCCACAAAACTCTCATTTAAGAATCTACAGTCCAAAAATGCCTGTTTGGATAAAGAGATCCTTATTCAAACAACGCCCCCTTGAATCCTGTGTGTGTTCCTTGCTGCAGGTATTCCGTCCACACCACTTCATGCAGGGCCAAAAAAAAAAGAAGATCAAGACAAATACACCCCAGTTCTGCATGGCATCGGGATGCATGTCCTCTACAACCTGCAATAATGTGCATCCCGTCAATGCGTTTCGCATCAGAGGTCAGTTCTGCTGGCTCTACAAGAGTTGCACGCCTGATTCTCTCGCAGGCCTGGGAATTGTCTTCTTGTACTGTACATTTAAATCTACTTTCCACAAATGGAAGTGCTTTTATTACTTCTACTCTGTACGAATTAAATGTCCTTGGGAATGCCCAATTAAGATATGTCCATAGCTACATTTGTTTTCCTTGAACCCTCTGTTTCTCCCCCCCCCCCCCTCACCTCTTCCTAGTTTGTAAGGAAGCTTGTGCAGTAATTTATTATTATCTGATGCATTCTTACATTTGTAAATGTGTGCAATTCTTATCGCTGGGTACAACTCCACGGCTATGCATAACATTACAGCAACACAGATTAAAGATGGCCACCTTTAGCTCATATGCCTCCCTTCAACCTACTACACAATGTTACAATAAACAGTACTAGTCATCCTTGTACTGTAATCACATCACCCCCAATAAAATAGTGGAAGAGAGATTGCCCCGGCTCAAATCATTTATATACATTCGAAGGATGCACCAGGGCATCTAAAAGCAACGACATACACAGTACAGAGGGACATACAGTATATATGGAGGAAGATATGAAAAGATGAGGCGGAGAAAGTACGGTCTAGTGCAGAGGCTCCCAGCTCCAGTCTTCAAGGAGCACCAACAGTGCAGGTTTTACGTATACCCCTGCGTGACCACAGGTGGTTCAGTCAAAATGATCGGGCCACCTGTGCCAAGAGAAGCGTGAAATGCATAAGAGTAGGTTTTTTTATTCTGTCTGTACCATGTCGTCAACCATTTATTAAAGACTTTTTTGTTAGTACCACGCTGTAGCCCAGGGCATCTAATTTTTGCATGGCTGTGCTCCGTTTCTCCTACCTTCACCGGATTACCTGCAACTATATGCCACGTGAGGCAAGCCAACTGAGGTAGACAAGGTAGACAATGCGAGTACTTCACTCCCTATCAAGTATTGAAACACTATGGGAATTCACCGTTATTGATACCATGGGGACATTTAGGCTCTAGGGAGGCGGTCCATATAGGAAGAGAACCAGAATGGCTGATACATCACCACCCATCTGCACTATCAACCAGGACATTTGCTTATACCTCCTTCAATGTGAGCCATACACCTGCGTTACTAAGTGTTTGAGTCACTCAATGTCGCTTTGATTATTCTTTCCCTACAAGCAAGCTTATTAATATCCAACGTTTATGCAATTGGTTACCAATTTTTTCGTAGCACCGTTTCCATGGAACTTTGTTCTGCTGTTACTCTGTGCCAATGGAAGGTGGCATTAAAACCTGCACTGTTAGTGGTCCTCGAGGACTGGAGTTCTGAACCTCTGGTCTACTGTATATACTTACTGATCTGAAAAATATACTCTTGTCCCACAGCAGAGTTTTCTCTGTTTTTCTTTCCTATATTTCATGTTGGAAATGTTTAGAATTGTTCGCTCAGTTTGCACTATTACTTGTGTTTGTTCTGTTTCTGAATATACAAAATACGTTAAGTTCAAACAAAATCCTACTGTTCCGAACAGTACTATGAACATAGTGTAGATATTGTTTGGGTGGACTTTGTACAAGATGCGCAATGCTGAACCATGACTTGGAGCTAAAAATACCGGTCATGTAAAATATGGCTTTTTTTGTAGCGTCTGCCTCAGTCACAGCTGCTCCTTCAGCCAGACTCCCACACAGACAGGTGCTGTCTGCTCATGTACTCCTGAAACCCTCAAAGAATGTCACATGTCCTCTGCTTTCCTACATTCCTTTATTTTCACTCCTCCAGTCTAGTTACTAGGTTTCAAACTAAATTCTCCTCTTGGAAAGCAAGTGGTTTATCTCTCCCACCCACCCCATACTCTGAAGGGGCAACACAGGGGCTCTCAACTACAGTCATCAAACCCCCCCTCCCCCCCCCCATCAGGTCAGGCTTTCTGCACATCCCTGCTTCACTATCCATGTACTCATCTAATACATTGGATTGTTCCAGCCAACTAGCAATTGTGCTATATCAAGCCTTTTTGCATCCGTATGATCCCAGCCGAGATGCCTTCTCACCATTGGGGATTTTAATAATTTTCACTAATATATATATAATATATATATATATATATATATATATATATATATATATATATATATACACATGTAAAGGTATCAGTACCGTGTTAGCCGAGCTTCAATGAATGAAGCAAGCAAAAGCTATACTATAAACAGTGTCTAGGAATCGCCGGAAGAAGAGATCAGTGTATCTCGAAAGCTTGCACAAATAAAAGCATTTCGTTAGCCACAGAACGGTATCATCTATTTATTTTTTGATTATTGAAGCTCGGCTAACACGGTACTGATACCTCTACATATATATAAATGTAAATACAACTGTATGCTCATCTGCATGTCTTAGGCAGGTCTGCAACCCCGCCTTTCCCCATTATCACCCAGCACACAGCACTTCCACTGCAGCAAGGGATTCTGGGAAATGACATGCAAATGAGCACACGGTGCCACTTTTTGCTTCAAAAAACATTTTAAACATGGTTCCCTATAGGCTTAAGCTTGCTGCATGGTCACAGCTTTGAGCACAGCCAAGGTTAAGGTGCATAGCCAGAAAACCCATCCACAGACATATTTGCATGTCATTTCCCAGAATCCCTTGCTGCAGTGGGAGCACTGTATGCTAGGTGATAATGGTTGAAAGGCGGGGTTGCAGACCTGTCTAAGACATGTGAATGTGCTCACAAGTGATATTCTTTATTGGCTATATGCTAACGGTGGAGGTTTTCTGTCACCGTTTTCACCCACCATAACTTAAAATGTATGTATACTGTATATATATTATCACTACTGTAGAAATTTCGTATTTATTCTGGACCAAGTCCACTTTAGCATGTGATTAGGTCCATGAAGCATAAACTCATGCCCTTTAAAAGCACACAAAGTCCTTCTATTTTCTTCAACGTTATTGGATTGGGTTAACAGAAATATAAAAGCACTTGCATGTAGTTTGTGGTAGGAAGTGTCTCTAGTGAGGGGACGTGGCTCTTGTGAGTGGAAGGTAAAAAGGAATCCCTTTCTAAGGGAGCAGTGTAAGATGCATCTACTCCCTGTGTCTGCTTATAAGAGAAAGCACACAAGTTCCTTTCCAGACAGGAACAAGCCAAAGGGGCATACTAATAAACAGAGAAGGACAGGGGGAGAGGGCTAAACAAACTCAAGCTATGAGCAGTGAGAGGTTGCCAAGGCAACTGACTGGTGTCTTGTGGAAAGGCTTTATTGTAGCAACAATGTTGCAACTACACAGCAGCACTGGCTGCTTCAGAACAGGGAAATATGCAACTTTCACTGGGGAGTGCTGGCAGCCTGAGAGCAGAAAAAAACACAGAAAATATACAATCCTGTTCCAGGACAGTATTGATGTCATAACTTTTTATTATTTTCTTTTATTCGTTTATGTGGAGAACACTTGTGAGGGTTCCCCTCATTTTTGGACTCTTCGGGCCACTAGCCTCCTGAGGGATATTGGCATCCCTAGACATACTCGGTCATTTTTTTACTTCTCTATATTGTGTGCATATACTGTACTGGGGACTTTTTGTGATCGTTCGTGTTCACAATCTCTTGCGTATATACATCCCTGCTTCAGCGCAGGTGGCTCAATCAGTGGCTCCATCAAAGGACTGAGCCACCAGTGCTGAAGCAGGAATATCCTGAAAATCTGACCTGTTTGGGGGGGGGGGGGGGAGAGGGAGGAGGGGGTTGCCTTTAGGGCTGGAGTTGAGAACTCCTGCATTACAGAATAATACAACAAAGAACAATTTTTTTATATATAGTATAATAACATTATTTTCATTTTGCCAGCATGTCTGTGTGCAGTCATCGTATCACTGGACTGCTCCTCCCATTCACTTACGTTTTTGAAAGAAAAATACACTTTATTTAAGCTCTTTTCAGAAAAACAGCCAACATGGGCAATCCTTTAGTTGGGTGTAGTAATTGTGATATTGTAATGATAGCCTGGCCTTCGGCAGCTATGTATTCTTCTGGGCCTTTCCTCTGTCAGTCCTGTTAGAACAGGCAGTGGAAAGGTTAATTCCTTCAGTTGGTCTGTTTTGCATTTCAGCTCTGAGTATGTAGCAATATTCAGGGGCAGACCTAAACTACATTTGAATGTGTTAATCCAAAAGGTAGATATGGGTTGGAACACCCCCTGATGTGTGTGTGAGCCAATCGGTATCCAGCTTTGAGTTGTAATGATTCAAAGCTAGAGACACTCCCTGAGGATATTCAAATTGAGACATATTCCCAAATTCAGTTAGTAATCAGTTAGTCTAGAAAGAGCAGAGAAAGATAAGCCAAGAAGAGGTCTTCCCCTCTTGCCCACTTGGGCAAGGTGTGGGGGGGGAGGAAATTAAGCTGCCTTGAGCAGAGAGGCAGAGATTACACCATGCCTATGATATCATGCTGTATGCTGTCTGCACAACCATGCTGAATAAAGATCCACAGAAAATAAACTGCTGTGTGTGTCCCTATTCCTGTGTATGGAGAATGGAGTGTCAGTGGGGGTCTCTCCTCTGGAGACCCCAGGGGATCCCTACTGGCTGTTGGCGCTGTGCACCCTGAGAGAACAAGGTAACCTGTCCCACACCACACCTCCTGTCCCTGTCCTGGGCTCTCCCCACAACACCACGGAGCACTCAGCCCTCCTGTTTACCAGCAGGTCACAGCACCAAGACCACTCAGTGACCAGAAGGAGTGTACCCCCCAATCTCATGTCGGGTGGGGTACCATAGAAGGGTTACATAATATTAGCAACTGTTCTCACTGAAGCATTGACAATGTACATTGAATAGTACTGTATATAGTAGACCAACAAAAAAAAAAAAACAACTTGGGGCACAAGCAGAAAACATCATCTAATGATTCGGCCATTCAGTTGACATTACTGAACAATGGGTTTCAGGTCCGTGCATCAATGAAAGGTTTAACCGAGCAACACCATCTATTAGCCAATTACACATCGGAAGGTAATTCACTCTATACAAGATTTCAATCATTACTCCAAGCTCTCAGGGACAGTCGCAGCCACAGGGCTCTCTTGAACAACCTAAGCCTACACTGAGTCATCATATCCCTGTTAGGATGAACAGTCTTTAGCAAGGGACAAGAAAGCTCGGTGTTGCTTGATGGGAAAGAGGTGCACCTCACAGGATGACGATTTCAAGTGCTAGTATATTTTAGATGTCAAATGCAATACTCTGCATGCCCCCCTGAAGGGCTTAAACAGTACCCAATAGATGTCATGACCTGTGATAGGGCCCCCTACACAAACCATTTATGTTTTATTCACAGGGAACCGCATTTTCTCCCTCTGAACTGTTCAAGTCATTACCCAGAATCCCCGCTGCAGGGGAAGTATTGCATGCTAAGAGGTGATGGGGAAAGACAGGGTTGCAGACCTGTCAGAGACATGTGAATGTGCTCACAAGTGGTATTTTTATTTGCAGTCAACTGTTCAAGGAAAGTAGCAGTTCCTGCTCCCTCTTCAGAACCTGCTCAGAGTCAGAATATGAAAGGACTATTCTTGAAATGCATTAAGAAAACAAAAAAATAATTGCTGAGCATTCCTCAAGGTTGTGATATGGATCAAGAGCTCTCTTAATGGCTTAGCACATATCTACATCCCCTCTGCACACAGATCTCGGAGAATGCCATTCCTAAGGGAGTAGAACCCACCGCAATACTTTGGATCAGGTTTGCTACAGTACATGCAGATCCATGAAATTTAGGACCAGACCCTGAGCATGTCCATACACAATCTCACACAGATGTCCTATGTTACATCTGGTAATTAGCATTTCTTGGCTTCCCATTGACAGCTGTGTTCTTATTTTATTTTGGGCCTTCACATTTGCACTTTCATTATAACAGGGAAGGGGGGAAAAAAATATTCACAAATGCAGAAAGCATCAGTGACCGTAACATCTCTACAGTCTGAACTGTGCTCATTTGCATGTCATTACCCAGAAGCCCTGGCTGCAGTGGAAGCACTGTATGCTAAGACAGGGGTGCGCAAACTGAGGGGCGCACAATTTCCTAGGGGGGGGTGGGCGCCGCGGTTACAGAGGCCCGCACCCTTCAAGGCATTTAAATTAAATGCAGGGTGGGGGGCGGGGGGGAAGCATGAGGCCTCTGTAACATCTCCTACCTGCTGTCATTCGGCTCTTCAGCAACGCGTCGCCATGGGGCATCATGTCAGGTGACGTGTCGCCAAGGCAACGCGCGTCAAATGACGCTGCGGGGTCACATGACCCGAGGCGTCATTTTCCGCCGGGTCCTAGCAAGAGAGGGGGGGCGCGAACGCTGGGGCTGCCAGGCAGGGGGGCGCAGCTCACAAACATTGCGCACCCCTGTGCTAAGAGATAATGGGGAAAGGCAGGGATGCAGACCTGTCTGAGACGTGAATGTGCTCACAAGTGGAATATTTATTTTCTACCAAATATAGTATGTGTATACAGAGCTTCCTATCCCTGTCCCCGGCATTTTCTTTTTTTCATGTTGAAACAGGTACAGAGATCCAGGTGAAAAGCTGTAAGGCAGCAGCAACACTACAGTACTGTATATCCCCTTCTGTCTGCAGACTATCTAGAACAATTAGCCTTGAATTCTGCAGCCCCACAAAGGGCTATCTGGCCATATGATTATTAGAGCAGTTTTCAGCCTGAAATTAACCACTCAAGTCTATGGGGATTTTTGGCTGACAACTGCTGTGGCAGATCTAGTATTACCCCCCAATGAGCAGGGTGAACGGATATAGCGAGTTTCACTGGTTAAAAACACCAATAGACAAAAGTATTTCACATTTTATTTTTTGAAGGCAGAACATTTATTTGTTTTCAATTTAAAGGGGACATTGACTGAAGTAGGGAGGATTGTTAGACATGTAAACTCTCACAATACAGGGAGAAAGAAATACCAGCTTCAAAGAAGGAGCATAGAACGAGTATATTAAAAAGAAGGTGCCTTAAATATGTAAGAATAACCCAAAGTGGTGATATTTCCCCACTATTATGTGGAGTGAAGGGTATTTTCATGATCTAATCTATATTTTGTACTGAATGGATTGAAGTGGCAGTTATTACTTGAGGAAATAAATTTCACATATTCCCTTAAACCAGGGGTTCTCAACACCAGTCCTCAAGACCACCACCCCCTCCCCAACAGGTCAGGTTTTCAGGATATCCCTGCTTCAGCACAGGCGGCTCAATCAGAGGCTCAGCCATTGATTAAGCCACCTTTGCTGAAGTAGGGATAGACTGAAAACCTGACCTGTTTGGGGGGGAGTGTCTTGAGGACTAGAGTGGAGAACCTCTGCCTTAAACCGATCAGGCATTGCTAAAACATGACCATGAGCAAGTCTAGAGCCCCCAATATACAGATCTGTGCTTTGACCAATCTTGGTGTATTTCTATTGTGTTGTTGCCTTGCCCGACATATAGAGAACACCCATATATACAAGATTATTGTGAATCACCGGTTTCTAACATGGGAAGTAGAAAAACATGAAATGGACTGCAGTGATTTATTGCTCCTCTGCTCTCACCAAAATGTAGGGACCTTAAATAGGTTCATTGGTCTACCTGCCTTCCATTCTCTACTACTACCACCTCGTCATTCTTACACCCTCCTACATCATACTAAACCCATCAAATGACAGGCTGTCCCTGAATTCAGTACAGTATGTCCCAACCAGCATGAGATAGGCCATTCCCTTCCAATTGGTGACAGTCCTGATAAATTTGGGACAGATGACAATCCTATGATTATGTTGCTGGAGCTCGAATAGTAGGTTATTGGGTTTGGTAAGCAGGCCAAATTTTTGATGGGACACCAGTAATTAGTGTTGCTCTAATCTCCCAGAAGAAAAAGCTTGGTTAGCAAAGTCGTCATACTCTGTACATTAGATTGTTACAACAACCATCATCGAATTCTATGTGCAAACGGAGAAAGTTTTGTGATGCATTCATTTGACTAGGTATGGGAGTGAAAATGTAGGAGTTGTCTCTCCCTCTTGAGAGAGAATGGTATCAGGTAGAGGTGTTCAGGGCTCTGGCACCTTCTGTCCCCTCTCCTTGGGGGAGTGGGGTGATTACCATACCCCTTCCTCTACACGGGAGTAAGGGAATAGTTCGGACCGCCCTTAGTGCCCATGGCTGGGGGTGCGAGTCCAGGGACAATCTGGGGGGTTGGTGGCCCAAGATACTAGTGCATGCTGTACTGTATGCTGAGAGAAGAATAAAGATCCCTCGTTATAAAATATACTTCTGCCTCGTGAGTGTAATCTATCACAGGAGAACTAATCGATCAGCAGTTTAGGTAATTAGTTTTCAATAAAAAAAGCAATCAAATGCTGCAGATATTAAAACAAAAATATGTTTTCTAACATGCCACGTAGATTGCCTCTAACTTTTCATACAACTTCACAATAAATGTACTTTATGACCAAAAAATATCGTGAGATAACAGTACAGCTCTGTCCACTGACATCTTGCAAATTCATGGGCGGAAAGGACAGAGTGAGCTTTCCCTTGTAAATTGTACAGTCCAGTATTTATAATAAATCACTGGCAAAGCAAACACACGTCCTGACATCACGTACACACGGCTCAGCAATTCCATTTCTGTCAAATAGGAATATACAGAGAGGTCCATTAGATGCATGGAATGCAAACACCTCTCTCTCTCTGCAATACTAATGAGACAATTCTAGCAGCCAAACAGAGGTAACAGGTCACACATCCAATTACCACTCCTGAAGCGTGGAGCTGCGACATCCTCGAGAATGTAATCGATTTTTAACATTACCATTCCCATTAGCATGCTCTCTGCATGTTATGTGCATATTAAAGACCCCGCCTGTGCATTTTACAGACAGAATCACAGCGTCTGCTCCTTGCTCCGTCATGGACAACATATTTCTGGAGAACAGGAAGCACATTGGTGGTTCATCATTTCCCTTGGCAGACACTAGCTGTTTCGGCAAGTGGAAATTATTTAAAATCGAGCCTTCAATCGGGAGGGACTGTAATATTAATTTCCACATTGTTAATTCTTTGAATATATTGAAATGTCACTTAAAAAAAAAAAAAAAAAGGAGCTGTGACAGGTTTCCTCCCCATGGGTTTGGTGTGAACATCTAAGTTTTAGATAAAGTAGGTTGGGTTTGGCTGGTTGGGGTGAGGGTTGGAGGGTTGATGTCAACCTTATCATCAGGAAATGGTCATGAGATACTGAGCCTTGAAAGGAAAAACATAATAATCGGACCACGGGGTTGGAATAAACAGCCTGGGAGCGCATGCAATAGAAATCAGGGATGTAGCAAGTGTTGCTGTCCCCAATGCCATGGACAAACAAGCAAAGGTCACTGGTGACCGTGTCTGCTGTGATGGACATGGGGGGGGGGGGGGAGAAATCGATGCTTCAGAGTGGGACCCACCGCAGTGGTAATACTTTGGTGTCTCGCCATGGTGGCGTGATGTGCACAGCAGCAGCAGCACTATAGACACTTTGCTACTTCTGTATATTTATGAGCTTTTGAAAAAGGATCAAGCTTGGGGGGAAAGCCTGCACGAATGTTACAGTATATAGGTAAGGGGGAGATGGGTGCTCAAACCTCTGGGAACCTTGTCACTCAATAATCACTTGAAGGACTGCAAATAGACTATAGCAGAGTGGGTATACTTTCAAATGACCTGTGAGTCACCAATATGTGCCATCAATAATAATAGAGTTGGCATGATAATACTGAAAGTCACCACATAAACCTCAAATGATCCAGTTACAGGTACTCCTCCATATTTGGTCAATAATTAAGATAATCTTACCCACTCCTGCAGTCTCTGGTAGTCCACTGTGGCGTGTCAGCTGTAGGGTTAGAAATCCAGAGTAAAGAACAGAAGAAACAGCGCACTGCCAGGGAGCCAGGTGGTGAGAAAATAAAATCCTATTTATTCAGTACAAAACAAATAAAAACATCACCCCAGGAGGGGGACAAAGACCTCCTACGCGTTTCGAACCCTTAGGTCCTTTATCAAGGAGTATAGGGTCTGGGGCAACCTAAACCGCTTATATATACCTCTCATAATTAGAAAAAAGAGGCACACCCCTCCACTGCGCATGCGCGTGATGTCACACGAGGCGCCGCTACCTCAGTCCCTGCACCGAAGAACGGGGGATTGGCATGGTGTGTATTGTATTATTATGTACGTGTGGGGTTTGGAGCTACATGGGGTAGTCACAGTGGTGACGTCACCCTGTGTTTATTTGCACTTCAGCAGAGGGATTATATTTCTTTTGTAATCGCTGGGTATATATAATTACAGGGGGCCATGGCAGATATTGCTCCTGAGGGACCCTGGGCCACTCGCCGGGGGACTGACGATTCATTTCGGGGCACTGTACAGCCGAAGTGGTTAGTGGCCGAGTGACGGTGCATTGACCAGCCAGCCGTCGGGAGGTGTGTCCAGGGGGGCGGGGACTCACTGCGAGCTGTTAGACCACTAGAGAGATGTGAATCAAGTGCGGCCCGCTAATGGGCATGCGCTGACGGGACAGGGGGGGGGGGGGAGTTTCCGTTCTTCAGTGCAGGGACTGAGGTAGCGGCGCCTCGTGTGACATCACGCGCATGCGCAGTGGAGGGGTGTGCCTCTGTTTTCTAATTATGAGAGGTATATATAAGCGGTTTAGGTTGCCCCAGACCCTATACTCCTTGATAAAGGACCTAAGGGTTCGAAACGCGTAGGAGGTCTTTGTCCCCATCCTGGGGTGATGTTTTTATTTGTTTTGTACTGAATAAATAGGATTTTATTTTCTCACCACCTGGCTCCCTGGCAGTGCGCTGTTTCTTCTGTTCTTTACTACGAATGTTACAGTAATGTAGCTCAAAATGGCTTTTGGAGAGGATTTTAATGGTAAAGGGGCAGCCTCAAACAGAAAGCCAATTGGAATCCTATTTACTCATTTCCATTATTTGTGTCCAAATGTAGTGTTGCCTTGATAAACATGATACAAATCCCCAGAAAATCAAATACTTATGTACAAAAATGGTTATACTGGTCTGTGTCTGATCAGTCATCCTCTGAAAGGCACCAAACCCTGTAGATTTAACATACACAGTCACTTTGTTTAAAGGAGAAGTCTGACCTTGGACCAAAGATTTCAATAGAGCCTGCAAAAGGACAATGTGTTGCAGCCACCATCACAGCAAGTGGTTTACTACACCTACATAATACAGGGGAGTAGAAACCCTGTGACACCTGCTTGCAAGTACGTCCATTCCAGAACCAAAAACAAATCAACGGTGACAGAGTGAGTTGCTAGAATGCTCAGAATACCCAGCTGTAAAATGAATAATCAATCCCAAAACACAGGTAGATGTATATCATGAATGTGATTAGTCCATGAAGCAGAATAAAGCTATGAATCCCCGAAAACCGAGTGTATGAGAAAACTCACCACAATCAATTTCCTTGGGGGCAATAATACAGCATAAAAGGCAAATAGACTCACGGACACCTCCTTGTATGGATGACGTGCTGCTGGTAAGTCCAAGGTAGATGCGAGAAGAGTAGAGCACCGTCAAAAACTAGAGTCAGGAGGAGTTCCAAATAATCAAAGAATCTTTATTGGAGTAAAATTCGCACAGGAAAAACACCTCCTACGCGATTTGAACAGTAGTTCTTTATCTCCTTGATAATTGAATTGTACTCCAAGATTATTTGGATCCCCTCCTGACTCCAGTTTTTGACGGTGCTCTACTCTTCTCGCATCTACAAATCAATGGTAGATTGCATTGCTAATTAGTCTGGAACAAAACTAAAGGGGAATACGTACCCCCACGGATTATACAAACATTTGGTGGGGGGGGGGTGATTTCAGATGCAAAGTAGACAGATAACTGAGCACCAGAGATCTCCACATTAATAAGGGTGACAGTTTTGAAAGACAATAAAATGCTTCCATCGTTATTCTGGAACCAGGGTCACGTGTAGGATGTGAATGAGGCCAGAAAGCTTAACTCATCCCTCTTTGAAAGCACAACAAGTCCTTATGTATTTTCTTAACTTTATTGGAAAAGTCACCGCAAACAAAGGCTACTTGTAGATGTTGTGGAGTGGTAAGAGCGTGCTTCCCTATGTGGAATGCTTTGTATCAAGGGAAGGTAAAAACGGAATGGCCTTGCCAGGGGGTAGATAGCATGAGAGGTACTCAGCATACTTAGGATGGAAAAGGAAGTTAGTAATCTTTGTCACACAGGAATAGTGACAGGACTATGCTACCTGTGAATACAGACAGGGGAGTATGGAGAAGTCCACTGAGCCAGGGGGATTGAAGAGGTTGGCAAGGCAACCTGCTACTGGCAGTGTAAGAAGGGAATGTGTAACAATAATGTATCGACTACACAGGCACAGTCAGTTTTCAGAGCAGGGAAAACATGCAACTGAAATATAAAGGGCTAGCAGGCAGAGCTGCAAAGTGGGGAACAGAGATGAACAATCCTGTTCCAGGACAATCCTTATTTGAAGACTCATTAATGGGATTTAACTACACGTCGGAGGCTTCTGCATTAGCGGGCAGGTCTTCTGTAGGGATTTTATGCTGGTCACTGTTGCATTTTACCACAAAGCAATAGCCCACTTGGAGCTCCAGGGGTTAACTACAACCTAACACTTTGCCAACACTGCTCCACCGGCTTCTCTGGCATGCAATGGTAACCATATTGCTGTGTGATAGCCTAGCACAGGTGTCTGCAACCTGTGGCTCCTGAGCCGCATGCTGCTCTTTCCGCACCTACATGCGGCTCTCCTCCGTCCGCAGGTTGCTGCTCCCCTCCTTCACTGTCCTGCCGGTGGCTGCAGGGAGGGGGGGAGGGTGGTCCCGGCTGGTGCTGGTCGGGCCTCTGGTTGTATTGTATGTATGTCTTTATTTATATAGCACCAAAAGTGTACTCGGCGCGTCACAAAGAATACAGTACAGGGAATTGTAATAATTCAATAAGTGCAGCAAAATCAAACAATAGGAAAGGAAATCCCTGCCCCGAAGAGCTTACAATCTAAGGTTTGAGGGGAACTTAGAGACAACAGGTGAGGGAATAAGTGCTGTAGATGGCAGTACTTGGACACAATGGGAGGTAGGAGTGACTGGGTGTGGGACAATAGCCATGAGTGCAGGCTATTGGGATGCTTAACTTGTGGGGCAAGTTTTAAGGCTAGTCAGTATTAAATGAAAAGTTTGACACCATTTGCATGGGAGGAGATGGCAGGGAGGCATGAATGAGAGCAGGTGTGTATGTCAGGCAGGGCATCTCCCCAGCTTCTGGCATGCCTCCTGCACTGTCCCACGCCGGACTGAAAGGTTGCCGACCCCTGGCCTAACATGTATTCAAAGCCGAGTCTCCTATGTATATGTGAGACTTGAGGAAACTGGCCACGTTGCCTCTGCACATTACAAGCTGTGACCGTTTAGGAACAATATCTCAGCAGAAGGGGGAAAGCACCAGGAGTGTTTATAGTGGTAGATCTAGTGCAAGGTGAAAGCTGTATGGAAAACATGTCTTTATCAGCACATTTCAGGGGCAGCTGCCAAGAGGGAATCAGCCGGTAACCTGATCATGTGATGCAGCTTCTGCATTCTCCAAGCCAGGAAGCAATGAGACAACAACTCTACAGAGAGGTCTTCACCTTGAGAAAGGTCCCGCACGAAGGACCGAAACGTTGGATATGATGTCTTGATTATACAAATTATTTTTTTGACTACCTTTTGGAGTGCTGCCTCTTGATATTCGACTCAAACACGGTATCGTATTGTATACACACACACACACACACACACACACACACACACACATCACACTACCCCACCCACACAACACACCACACATCACACACACCGTCACACACACACACACACACACACACACACAAAGGATGGGTTGGTTTGAAAATGTGCAGGTTGGAAATCCAAACTTCGAGATTTTTAGCTTTTGTCCGGGCTCAACTCATTGCGAATTCCAGTGAAATAGGAGCAAAAAATCCCCCAAAATGCTCATCCTCAGATTTACTTATTGTAAACGAACTTGTGAACAGAAAACTTGCAAAAACTGGGATAAAAAGTTGAATTTTCAAAAAAGTTCACACAAGTAAAAAAAAATATGTAAATTTCCTCCTCTAGTTTTTTTCCCCACAAATCCAAAATAAATCAAGTTACATTGAAAACTTAAAAAACAATACATCAAAATGTATTAAGTGGGTGAGTTCCTTCACCTTTATGGCAACAGCAATGTACTGGATGGCAAGTTTAGCACATCCTGCCACAGAGAAGAAGATCAACGCTTCGCTCATTGACCATTTCAATGCAAAGTTACGTACATCTGGGATGTTTACATGACATTACTGTACAGTATCTGTTCTGGCTGCCAACCGCCCTATTAAGCACAGTCTGGCTTAGGATGAATAACTTGCCTGCAGTGTATACCTCATAATCGCCCTCTCCTTTGGCTACTGGTGTCTATGTTTTGGCCACGACATGAAAGGCACATTGCAGTACACCAAAGCAGGAGATAACCCACAGCTCACCATTTATCAGCTGCCTTCCTAAGCAAACATTTACCAAACTGGCAGTCAATGCTCAAAGTTGCAGCCTGCCTGCTAAATAAACAGGACTCGGGCAAATGTTCTGCCCAGAAAGAAACCTTCAAAGCACATGAAGCTGGACTTAAAGTCCGCCTTGCACCCTCGGAAGTTAACCCTTTCCCTACAGAATGGAACCCCGTTGCTGCCAGTTCAGGGCTTGTATTGCATTGGCCCCCCCTAGAAGCAAGGAGTTAAAATAATTATTCCTGATTGATAAGAAACCAACATAAACCATGTTCGATGAAAGACCTAAAATCATACATACGTAACATAACACATACATGCACAATACATCAAAAGGCAGCGACTTCATTAGAAGCTTTCACAGTGAACATCAAACATTGCATTCATTCATACTCACGTTTATTGATTCTTTTGCCTCTCTGTTATTCCTTTAATTTCAGGCCCACTCTTTTAAAGGAGCAATTCGAGGCATTTTTTCTTCTTCATTTTTTAATACAGGCATACCCCGCATTAACATACGCAATGGGACCGGAGCATGTATGTAAAGCGAAAATGTACTTAAAGTGAAGCACTACCTTTTCCCACTTATCGATGCATGTACTGTACTCACTGCAATCATTATATACGTACATAACTGATGTAAATAACACATTTGTAACAGGTTCTATAGTCTCCCCGCTTGCGCACAGCTTTGGTACAGGTAGGGAGCCGGTATTGCTGTTCAGGACGTGATGACAGGCGCATGCGTGAGCTGCCGTTTGCCTATTGGGCGATATGTACTTACTCGCGAGTGTACTTAAAGTGAGTGTACTTAATGCGGGGTATGCCTGTACAGGGTTGAAGCAGGCGGTCTCTGAAACTAAACCCCATTTATTTCAGCTTCGGGGACCCCCTGGTGCCGGAGACACTCACCTCCTAAGGGGGTGCTGGTTATCTCTGCAGTGTTCCGCTTCCTCGTCACGTGGGCCAATAGGAAGCCGCACCAGATGACGTCACGGCTTCCTATTGGCCCGCAGGGCCCCCGATAGCCTTGAAAAGCAGAAATGTAGCGAGACCTGGAGCGGCTACCGGCACCCACTACGAAGGCAAGTATCTACAGAAGCAAGGGCTCCCCGGAGCTGAACCCCATTCATTTCAACAAATTATCCCAAACCGGAAAGGTGTTGCAAAGGTCTTGCACTGCTTGGGAGGTGGGTTAAGCCTGCTCTAAAAATCTAAAAGATGCTTTAAAAAAAGAAAAAATAGACTATTTAATAACGCAAATTCTCTCGGCAGCAAAAGCAATGATCGCAAAATAATGGAAGCAGAACGACTCCCCACCAATCACAACTGTAATCCAAAAAATGAATCTTGTTATAACTATGGAGAGACTTACTAGTTGAATTCACGATAGATATACAGTAATAGTTTTCTGACAACTTGGGACCCCTGGGCTTCTTATGTATGGCAAAACCCAAATTTTATTTAGACTTTGAATTCAGAGATCTCTATTAATCAGATAGGAGTACAACCAATTATATAAAGTGTATGTATATATAATTGATTGAGCGCTCCCTGCGTGGAGACCATTACGGATGTATTCCCCTACCCCTTCCTACCCACCCCTTTTTATTTGCTGTATCCCCGTCCCCTTCCCCTCTCCCTCCTTTTATGTTTCGAAAAATAATAAAACACAAGTTGAAAAAACAAAACAATAAAAACCCATACGATTTCACGTTTTGCTGCTTTAATTGCAGAGTGCAGCATTCATTTGCCCTCATCTTAACAGCAGTGTTGAAATAATTTACCTACAACATTTTAAAGTTTGTAACATAATGTAGACCTAGAAAATGCATCCTGTATCACCAACATGACTAAAAGCACGTTTTCACTGCAAAAGCAAAGTTGTACAATGAACAGTACTTGGGTAGTATTGTTAAAGCTTTCAACTCCAGTGTTCTGCATAGATCCGAAGCTCTCACGCAAAAAGGTTCATGTCATTAATGTTTCAGCCTAAGAGCTGGAAAATCTAAGATCCTTGACATATGTTTATGGCTAATAAGCATTTTAATGCTGTTAATTAATAGTCCTAAATCAGCAAATCGGTTAATTTGTGGTTTGTTACATGAATACATTACCTGTAACATTACCTGAACCCAAACTCTGAGATTGAGTAACCGCCGCCCCTCCCCAGTTCTTAAGATATCAGTATTTTCAATGCTACAAACACAATATGGGCAGGCTCCCTCCAACAGACCAATAAAATGCCACAACTATAATGGGAATTGTTGGTGGCTTTAACTGGTGACAATGTAGCTTATTTTTATTATTTTACCTTCAAGAAATCCCTGAGTTTATTGGGCATCAGGGAGCTCCCAAACCTGCTGTTCAGCTACAGCAATTCCACACAATATGCCCACAAAGAAGGTTGGGCAGCCATGTTGGTCCTTTCTTACATGCAGTGACAAAGGAGGGACAGGGTGGTACGATACCATTTATTGGACCAACAAGTAGTTGATATGTTACAAGCTTTCAAACCACTCTGGGTTCCTTTATCAGGTATGGCCATACCCAATGAGGGACACAGAGTGATTCGAAAGCTTGTAACATCAACTACACTATTTGTTGGTCCAATAAAAAGGTATCATACCACTCGCTCCCTCCATTCTTACTACATGACCACTCCTGAGGAAGCTGCCTTTCCCATCGAAACGCGTAGAGTTTGAGCCTTGCCAGTGACTCCAGAGGACCGAGCAAAAACCGAAACAAGTCCCTCCTCCCTTTCCCGGCGGCCGTAACCGGAAGGGACGTGTTTAGACACGTGAACGAGACGGATCCATACAAGCAGGAGCGGTGAGATCGCGGCTCACCCGGTTATCGGGAAAACTGTGTTTTCCAATGGTTAAGATTTTTACTCTCATCCCTGGGACCACCCGACATCACATCAACCACTGTGCTACTTTTGCCACCGATTGGATATGCCCAATGTCCATTGTGAGTAGTGTAGCCAGGTCCCCCTCTGGCCCCCTACATCCCGATCCGCTGTGGAGGGCTGCGGGTGCATCCAACGGTTGTGGGGAGGCGGCTTGGGAGAAGGCAGGAAGGTGGGGGCAGTTACAGGGAGCGCTCTGGTGGCTCCGCGGCACACCCAAGTATCAGGGGCCACCATCTTGAATTGAGCACTCATGCGCAGAACGGCTCTCATGCACGGTGGCCATTAGGGAGCTTTGCGCATGCATAGAAGCTAAGGTGCAGGGCGGCCTTTACCTTAGAGGTCCGCAGGGGAACTACAGCCCCTAGAAGGCAATGGGGCAGCCGGTCACATGCTGCAGCAGAGCCAATAGGGTTCCAGGATTCCCCTGCTCCCAACATAGATACATTTGGCGCGCTGCAAGCCACACCAGTCGGAGCTGGGACAAGGAAGGGGTAGGTTGTGTGTGCAGGTGTCTGTGGCACCTGCACTAGGTCAGATACCCCCTGTTATGCCCCAACTCCCCTCAGCTTGTGGTTGCTGTAGGGACAGGCACATAGATAGGGACACTGCCCCTGTAGTACCAGAGAGAGAGGGACACAGCCAGGACGTGGCTGCATCCTGGCCTCAGGTGGTCTGGGACCAGACTACCCATCTGCTGTCAGAAACACTCTACCGTAGAGGCGGAGGCGTCGCGGTTCACCGCTCTGGATCCGTGGATCCCATCCTACAGCTGCAGCGCATCCGGGTGTGGACGCACCCGGCAGGTACCTCACCTCATCAAGTGCACCAACAATACACGGGCTAGTGGGACAGCGCTGTCTCACACACTTGGGTGGGTGTTTGACTCTGTGGACACCAGGGTGGTTGGGTGCCCAGGGGCACCTGAGTACATTGGGGTAAACCCTACTAGGGGGTGGACACGGTGTTGGAGATGCACGGTGCGGGGTTACGGCCCTGCGAGGCCTGGGTGTTCTGTAGTGTTGTCATTGTTCTATGTGGTTAGTAAACCTGTCATATTATACTGGTGTGATTTTATTATATTGTCCTGCCCGGGGCTACCCCACTCCGTTAGGATCCCACGCAGGTGGAGGCGCTGTCGACCGACGGATCAGGTACACACAAGGCTCAGACCTCCTGTGACCCTCATGTAAAGCAGCACATACACACTAGCCACTGTATCTCCCAGGGGGTGGGGGAAGGTGCGCTACAGTAGAAACATTGAAGGTTACACCACGCTTCTGATCCCATGTGCACTAACAATATTGCCCTGTGTAGTACCTTTTCCATTACATGATGCCGCACACCCGCAGCTTTTGGAGAATACATGTAACAAAAGAATACATATAAAACAATATACATGGATTTGCAGCTTTGACATGTTGCTTTAAGGCCGTGATTATAGTGGGTGCGCACAAATGAATGTGTTTTTTTCGCGTGACGTCCATGTCACGTGACCGGTTCAGCCTATGAGAGCGAACCAGCCTGGTGACTCATCCGTCACGCCTCCCGCCTCAGTGCACCAGATGCTCAGACGACAGACGAGCGCGCCCACTAGAACCGCGGCCCAAGGTGTCAAAACTGGTTCTATTGCACCACAAAAGCGAAGAGACATTAATGGATACAAGGGCTAAATACATTGTATTTTAATTGCGTGATCCCTTCAAATAAAAAAACGACAACAAGTTTGCATAGGAAGATCCTGTGCTATTTTCTGCTTCCCTGTAAGGACGTGTTCACCATCGGGACTGTATGATTGAGTGTGCTGTCTCCTTTCTTAAGATTTGCACCACAAAAGCTCACAGGGTAATTGAAAGAGGCCTTATTTTTAGAATGTCTGCAGCAATACAACCGCATGCAGGAGGGTGGAGACTGACATATTGCTTTGGCCCTGGGAGACGTGTTATCAGCATTGCAGAGAAATGGAAACCTCCGGCTCCTCAGCACATCCTCTGCAGCTCAGCGCACGCACACACACACAACACACACAAAAAGTGTTCCATTTATTGTTGAGCAAATATAAAACAGCTGGCTCTGTGCTTCAACTCACATGTGAAAGCAGCATCCCACATATATTCCAGGCTGTCGTTTAACCTCTGTCAGTGAAGGAGTTAATCTACCCTGCACCTGACAGAAGTCAATTTAGTGCCACCCCTCCGGGAAAGTGGTACTTAACCCTTTCACTGCCATGTGGGCCTTCCAGGCTTCTGCAGGGGATTTAAAAAGCTGCAGATCCCAACAAAGAGCATTTAGATTTGCGTGGTAACGGGACCGGATTTTAAGTCGCGGTAACCCTGTCGCCACTGGGGTCCTGCCTTTGTTACTACTGTACATGGAAGAAAGGACCAACAACGCTCCCCACCCTTCTCTGAATAGAAAGAGCTTCACATAGCGCTTTGCAGAGAATGACCTCAGGACTGCTATCGCACCTCTTCTTTCACACGCTGGTGCTGGTGTTAGAACAGAACACATGTTCTGCTTGTATACTGCAGCACTAATGCATACAGTAGTTCATTTCATTTTTCAGGTGCATCTCTATGCAGTGTTTATCATCTATGGTAAAGAGACTTGCCCAAGGCCACAAGACTAGAACACTTCCTAATCCGCATAAACCAGTTCAAAGGCAGCGCGGTTGTGTGTAGACCAGGGGTGCGCAAACTTTTCAGTCTGCGCCACCCTCCCTGCTCGCCCCTCACTTACCTGTTCTCCGGCCAGAGACCAGTTAAGGGAATTTATAGAGGCCTCACGCGCGCTCCCTGAAATTTTATTTAAGGGCCACGCCCCCCCCCTCCCAAGAAAATTTGCACACCCCTGGTCTACACCAGTCTTCCTCTGAAGTTGGGAGGAAGCATTTTTCGACCTTAGCCCAATTCTGTGGGAACAAACAAGCGGTTCCGGGCACTTATTGGTTGTAGCTGCATTATTCTCCCATGTACATTTGTTTGAAATCATAACGAATAAATCCCTACTATAATCCTCATTAAGTCACAGCTGATATGCAGAATCCATACTACAAGCCTTTATTTGTAAGGCAGATGTGATCTTTATATCAAAGCAAAGTTTCCCAAGATAGTGAGGGGGAAAAAAACCAAGTCGTACATCTCTCCAATCTGAATAAATAATGTATATAATTAATGAAATTACCATATTAATTCAATTAAAAAATGTCAAACATGACTTGTTTTCCTCTTCTAAAAAAAAGTTCTGCAACCCAAATGATTAATTTGTGACACGGATGATTACTATTAATTAGGTCGCCATCGTTTCCCCCAAAAGACAATGGCCCTTATTGTGGAACGTGTAGAGAGCACTGATCCGGCACGATCACACAGAACGGCCCATTAACTTCAAAGGGCTTCCAGTGCGACAGCTCCACGTCAGCACTGGTCACACGTCACAGAATAAGGGCCGCCGTGCACATTAATACTTTACATGCTGTGCACATGATTAGATTGCCACCCCAGTCTAGAGCACCAATTTAATCCCCAGTTACTGCAGTATTATTACCTGCCAAGCTTTTCCGAGAAAAGTATTCTATTCACAATATGGGTTTCACTATACTACTGCAAGGAAGGCCGACTATTCATGTCACCGGGTCAAGAGAGCAGATAAAGAAGTGTGAAACGAGACATTAACCCTGTGATGGTAGGGGGTAGCCAGTCTTCATAATAAAGGTGAAGCCCGACTGGTTACCCCTGAAAACCGTGGGTCCCCGGTAGCTTAATAGCACCATACATACTGTATGTATTATACTCAATGTCTTTCAATAAACCTGGGATTTTGGGAGTGGGAGTTTAAAGGTGGATATTTGGGTGGAAATGTGCTTAAAACATATGTACCAGGTCGGGGGTTAAAGTTACGGGTTGTCCCCACATTTTACCCGCAGACCGCGTCTGGTCTGCGGGTACACGTCTGCATGTTGTCCCCCTAATATCTTCCCTTTAGAATATTGTATTTCCCACCCGCCATGCTTAGTGTAAGTGGTATTCCTGAGCCCAGGTTAGAGTAAAAAAATATGTACTTTTTAAAAATGTGTATCCATCTCTATACTGACAGTCCTGGTATTCCGATAAGTAGCCAGGATGTTTGCATAGAGATGAGGGATCAAAGAGGAGAAGGGAAGTCGAGAGGTGTCAGAAAGTTTGGTGAGCGGGGAAGGGCGGAGTACCGGTTCTGGAGACAAGGGCTCCCCGCGGGGGAGATGCTTTGTTCTCCCAGACTCGGGGGAACCTAACCAGCAAGTGGTATAGGGCTGGCACACTTCCCATTGGCTAGTTCGAATTTCACGATTGCCGACATCCTACGTCTAATCGACACGCCCCCTCCTTTGACGCGTACAGCCAGACGAGCCCCGATTGGTCGCCAGCCCCTTCTCCATGTTGGACATAGACCTCGCTTTTCTATGTAAGGGGGACTGGCCGATCAGAGGACCAGACTATCTTGAGACTTGAGACGCTGGGGGGCTTTTCAAAAGTGCTTTGCTATGACAGGCAGCGCACTCGGTACGGAGATGCCGGAGAAGCCTGGCTTAGCCGAGGACAAGTATTTAATATCAGGAAACCAAGCAAGGTAGAACACTGAACTTGTCCTTTAATTAAGTATATCTATATAATTAAAATTTGAGATAACTCCTACAGTATATTGACCGTAATATGCAATACATGTGATATAATCTATGATGACGGTAAATAAAACAATAAATACTTGGGTAGAATTTGATTATTATTGGTTACATAATTGTTTACAAACCAAAAAAAATAAATAAATGTAAACTTGTAGGAGCAGGGATCTTTATATTTCAATACAGCACACAGTGATAACGAACCGTGTAATTGTTGTTTTGTCCTTTAGCTTATATGGCACCTTAGAAATAGGGTATTAAAACTTCCAGTAAGTCCACATGCAAATTATAATGTACAGGAAAAATGAGGTGGGTGCTAGAACCAGCACGGTTATCTGTTCCAAAACTTCCCAGACTGCAACAGAACAAAAAATGGCAATTCTATAGGTTTAGACTTAAAAAAAAAAAAAAAAAAGAGATTTATTTTCTCCGTAGATTGGAGAGCTTGTGCCTTCTTGCTTCGGTATCTCTTCTATTAACTTTAATGACAATAGAAGAGAGAAAAAATACAACTTTTTGGTACATTTGCATGTCTCAGACAGGTCTGCAACCCTTCCTTTCCCCATTATCTCTTAAAACTCTGTCCACTGCAGCCAGGGATTCTGGGTAATGACATGCAAATGAGCAACCCAGAGCGAGTCACTCTTTACTTCTTACCCACTTTAACCTGGATCCCTATCATCTTATGCCTGCCGCATCACACAGGTTTGCAGCACAGCCTGGGTTAAAGAAGTGCAGAGCCAGTAACCCTGCTCACACAACGCTATTTCAACCCTTTTGGGTCACATCGGTATAAGCTTGGGTGCCGGCTACGCGACGTGACGCTGGTGTAACCGTGATAACAGAAGGGCAGCGATGAGGAAACATTGCGACAGCAAACATTTGGTGCCGTTTAATGAAAGATCCTTCTCCGAGGATTTCAGCTTGGGGGATTTGCCTGCAGTTGGCCGTGATTGCAGATTTGCCGCTTGTGCAGCTCCAGCTAGGATGAAGACTTAAAAGAAATAAATAAAGAGTGCACATGTGACAGATTTACTGTGCCGATTCTGGCAGGGATTACGCGACATAACATTTTCAGCAGAAGTAAATAAACCATCACAGGCTTGATGTAGCAGGAGGTTGCTCCCCCAATTCCATCATAAAACCCGGCGTGCGCAAAGCTTCAAACCCTTATTTTAGTGTTCTTGGAGGTAAAGTTACTGAAGCAGCAGATCAGAAGAGGAAAGGTCTGATTGCTAGAAAGGAAGAGGTTGCGCAGGGCACTTTTTCCCAACCGAGTGATCTTCAAAACGGTAAAAGACTTGGCTAATCTGGGTCACGACATTTGAAGGATCGCAGTCCGCAGGGAATCGGCTGATCCAATGATGCGATAGAAACAGGGACAGCAAGGTGCAAGACATCTGGGAGAATCCGACATGGCAGCGCTACCTCTGTTGCAGATAGGGAAGAAAACAGTATCCCTTAGAAACGAGAGACAGTAACTTTATTTGGAAAAAGAAAAGAAATAAAGAAGTTAAAGGAAAAAAATATGTTTTTCTGAAAACTTAACTGGTGACATGGTAAGGAAAAAAGACATTCCAGAATATGGACGTCTTGTCCACATTAAACCATTGTAGGGACTTCAACACAAATCACAACTCTGTGAACCATTGGCTTTATCCCAATACTCGGCGTTCTCTGCTAATAGATTGGAGCTTCAGAAGACTCATTAAATATAACAAAACCGGAAGCATACTAAATTCATAGCACAGATCTGAGATTACCTGTAGAGGATGCGCTCCTGAAATATGCTAAAGCTTGGGGCTGTGCAGATTAAACACATATTAGAAATGTTTTTAGATTGAGAAATAAATGCACTCTAAAAATGCTGGAAAATGCCTTTATTCACGTATCGTTCCAACGCGTTTCGGTCACAGCTTGGACCGTTATCAGGGCTGAACAAGCATGGAGAGACTGCATCCTTTAAATACCCCCCGCGGCATCCTCACCCATAGGCTTCGTCCATAGTGGAAGCGTGCGCGCGTACGTTGGCGCGGCCTCACGCTCGCATCAAGCAGGAGAAATTTCTGTCCTGCAGGCAGAGGCGACGGGGAGGCTTGGCGGGGACATGTCGGAGTGGCGCGGCCGTGACGTCACGGAGATGGTGCGCCCTAATTGGGCGAACCGCTCATGTGACCCAGCTGTCGCGTGGCAGATTCAAACAAGGTTGTTGCCGCGAAGCTCCGGTCGCTCTGTCGCGCACGCGCAATATACACATGCACATTGGCGTCCTAGTGTTTGTTTACGTCGATCGCGCCGTCTCCTGCACTATGGACGCAGCCTTGACGTCGACAAAAAGTCGTAGCTGCAAATCTCTATGTTGACGTCAGCAATGTCATGTCGTCTGTACGCATAGAGATTTGAAACTGGATATCTTCTCGCCGCACTGTTCTAATAAAGTCGGACTCCAGACATTAGTGTAATAAAGTGGTTTATTTGCAGGTTGCAAACGCACAATGTTTCAGGGATCTCCCCTTCCTCAGGTGCAATGAGGGAGATCCCCGAAGAATTTAATAGAACATTGCGGCAAAAAGATATCCAGTTTCAATTTTAACGAGGTGGCAGAAGTGGGGTCCCAGCCACTCTTCAACTGCCTGCACCTTACAAAGAATAAAGGACACCAACTACAAGTATCTACAAGGAGTGCAGAAAGATCCAAAACCTTTACCCATAGAGATTCGGCCGACAAAGTGAGGGGGGAGGGTGCCGCAGGGGTATTTCAAGGATGCATGTTGGCAGCGTTTGTTCAACCCCGACGGTCCCACCTTGGACCGAAACGCGTGGGAATGATGTTATAAGTGAATAAAGAAATCTTTCAGCATTTGTGGACTGCCAAGGAAAAGATCCCGGACACCATTTGGTGCCCCAACACATGTATACATTTTAAAGATCGTCACTATAGGCATGCTCAATTAACACAAAACTAAAAAAAATACCATAGATTTTTTAACAAAAGTGACGTGAAGCTCCAATGAAGGAGGAGAGCACCAGGCTTCCAGCGCCCATTCATTAAAACCATGTCCATCTTCCTCAAAACGTTATTTTGAGCAGACAATATCTTTTGTAGGAAGCGCTTGTACACAAACTGAGAGGTGATAAAGGAAGAAAGACTGTTTGGAATCTTGAAAGCTCATAAATCAGTCTATGGGGGAAAAAAATACCACATGTGAGCACATTCTCGTGTCTCAGACAAGTCTGCCACCCTGCTTTTTAGCATCATCTCTTAGCACACGGTGCTTCCACTGCAGCCGGGGATGCTTTGCATGTCATTTCCCAGAATCCCTGGCTGCAGTGCAAGCCATGTACGTTCCGAAATAGTGGTGAAAAGCAGGGCTGCAGACCTTTGACACACCCAACATTTAATTAAGCTCTATTTGATATGAACACCTGGTCTAGTCTAGGCCAGGCATCCATTTTTCAGGCAGCCGGGAATTTTACATTGCATGTGCATTTTCTACAAGTGAATACACAAAGCTACCGATCTCAATTTAATCCCCACGACTAAAGCACAACAAACTCAGCGAGGTCCACAGAGACTGACTATTAACAATGGCATCCCCCGCCATGCCCCTGGAATGCTAGTGTGCAGCAAGTCAGCTCTAAGTCACTTCCCATAATGTGCTAGGCTTCTAAGTGACAGGGGGAGAGGTTTGTACAGTAGCTGTAGTGGTGCCGGATTTTATTTCATTCTAAATGCTCCAATATTTCACTGTTAAAATGAGGCAGTCCGTTTGCTCACATCTAGTCTTCTATCATTTATATTCGGTATTTCATTCTCAGCCATCGCTGCCACATTTGTGCATTTGCCTAGACGCGCTCTGGCACACTCACTGTGATCATTCTATTTGTACCATTATATATTACAAAGTCCCTTTCTGTTGTAGAAGCAAATACTGTAAAAAAAAAAGACACAGACAGACACAGTGTATGAGAGAGTGAGGAGAGTGTATGAGAGAGTGAATGAAAGAGAGAGAAAGGGGAATGTGTAAGAGGGGGAGGGGGTAACTATGTATTTTTCCTTGTAACAGGATTAGAAATGTAAAAAATATATATAACTTTCCACTATTAGTTATATATGTAGCATCACTTAAAGGTAGGGTCACCAGACGTCATGGTTTAGCAGAGACAGCCCTGTTTTTTCGGGGCTCTGTCCCAGTTTTCTGTGTCGCTGGCGAGCACGAACTGCACATGTGCGAACAGCGCTTGCCGGCTGCGCCTGCGTATGCACGACCGGCAAGCTCTGATCGCG
Source organism: Ascaphus truei (assembly GCA_036426205.1). NCBI lineage: Eukaryota > Metazoa > Chordata > Amphibia > Anura > Ascaphidae > Ascaphus > Ascaphus truei. Next base: position 25,784,613 of record CM071568.1, on the reverse strand, counting down.
CATGCGTGACCGGGAAGTGACGATCACGGATGAGCGGTCGGCAAGTGCTCAGCTAGCGCAGATTGTGCATGCGTGAGGTTTGTCCCAGTTTTTGCCGCCGACAGGGAGAGGAAGGATCTCAGTGACCGGGCGGCTTCTGCTGAGCGCTGGGCAGCTGCCGCGTCACTCCGCACAGCCGGGCCATGGAACCCCGGTTGGAAAGTCTCTGAAATAGACTTGGCAGCCTTGGGACAAAATATTTCTACTTGAAACCACTATTTAGGTCACTTGTGTGACTAGCCAGCTTTTAATTGCACTACTCACAAAAGCATATGCGTTATTTAACCCCTTCAGTGCTTTTTCACTAGTCCAAGGGACAATAATGACATATATTCAGTGTAGGTACCCGCAATTCGGTTATGCCTTGACGGCTTATAACGCTTTGGCCAAAGGGTTTAACTAAATAACCCTTATTCATGAGATCACTATTTTATTTTAGCCTAATTGGTAGGAGCGCAGGAATCGTTCGTTTTATTTCTCTGTATGTATGGCCTATCTTTTTACCAGCAGAAAACTTCTATTGGGAGGAGCGCGGTCAGGTCTTTCACTTGTGGTAAATGCATCCGTAATGGATTACATACTGAACGTACAATGTTACATGTAACATTATTAAATAACGTTCAGGCTACCTGCTCTTGGGAGCACCCTGCATGCACAGCCCATATACAAAGTATATACCCACAGCAGAGGCGTAACTACTCTGCCGCGAAGCCCCGCAATGCGAGGGGACGCCGAGAGCACAGGGGGGGTCCTGGCAGCCCGTGCTGGAAGCTGTAACCGAGATCCGGCTCAAGTTGCTCTTTGTGCTCTCTGCTTCTTGCGGGGGCGGCGGGGGCTTCACAGCACACACAATCCCTCCTCCCCCTGCATGTTTCCACACCCAAGTCTGTAGCTCACGGGGGGACCAGAGCATACTTAGTACCACCCCCCGCCACACCCCAGGGTGAATGTGTGACTGTTATGAATCATAACTTATGATTGTGTGTGTATGTGTGTTGTGATTGAATGTATGTGAGGGGTGGGGTGCCTTGGGGGGAATTAAGTGTGTTTATGATTAGCACTATCTCTCCAGGTGAATCAGTGTGACTGTGTGTGCGCTGTGATTAAATGTGTTGTGATCGTGTGTGTGTGTTGTGATAGTGTGGGTGTGTGTGTTGTGATGGTGTGGGGGTATGTTTTGTGATAGTGTGTATGAATGTGTTTTTTTGATTGATAGTGTGTGTTGTGATTGTGTGCATGTTGTGATTGAGGGTGGGTAGGTTTAGTGTGTGTGTGTGTGTGTGTGTGTGTGTGTGTGTGTGTGTGTATGTGTGTGTGTATGTGTGTGTGTATGTGTGTGTGTGTGTGTGGGGGGGGGGGAATTGAGTGAGATGATGCAGGCTTGGGGAGAGAGGAAGGGGAGAGTGAATGAGTGGGCAGAGAGAGGTGGGGAGTGAGGAAGGAAGCGCAGAAAGGTAGAGAGACATGAGAGGGGAGAGGGGGGACAGTCAGGGGAGTGAGTGCGTGGATTAGAGGGAGGGGGAAGAGAGGAGGGAAAGTGAAAATCAGAGGGGGGCTGTTAGGGGCTGAGAGCAAGGTGTGAGAGTGGGGGTGATCACAAAGCCGCCAACATGGGGACCCCAGTGGAAACTACATTTTGTGGCGTTAGTTTAGGGAGCTCATAAAAAAATGTAGTTACGCCACTGACCCACAGGCTCAGTGTAACAGGCCCTTTACCCTCAAAAGGTAGCCAGGACATGTAATATTCTGCTTTGGACAGTCAGACAGAGCAGATGAGGGTTAAAAGCTCGACCAGGGAGGGCAGCTGCAAGAATACTCCCCGAGTCAGATGTGAGCTGGGAAGCATGAGTGACCCTCTCTGACAAAGCCAACAGCACCCATCACTCCAGGCACAGCTGTTGCTATGCAGCAAAATGTCAGACCGCCTCTTGGACAGCAGCAGATATTTCATGTAACCATGCAACAGTTGTCCGCCCCTGTCAGGCGCAGGCGTTCAACGATCTAAATTTAGAATCTGTCCGCTCTCTCGCTCTTGAAAATACTACAGTCGAGTGGTAAACATGGCTGCAGTTCAAGGTTGGAGCTGATGCCGATGTTTACTTTTCACTGGGAGGTAAAAGTTTGCTTGGAGTTCTTTTTTTTTTTTGGAAACTAGAGGCCAGCTACTTGACCCCCAGCTTGGTTAGAGTCCCAAAACCAAGTAAGAATACTGTGAGGATTGCGGAGGCACGCCGCCCTCGATGTGCTCTCCGCGGAGATACTAGCACCGCACCGCCGCCGCATGCGCCCCTTACCTCCAGCGAGTTCTGAGTTCCTCGCTTCCCGATCCCCGCCAATGCTGCGCCATCGGACCGGAGGCGCACGCCCGCCCCCGCAGTTGCTCCCTCCTCACGCAAGCGCGCTCTGCTTGCGCGGCACGCATGCCTCTAACCACGGTCGCATGGCCATCTCAAAGCCATAGGAGCGGCTACACCTGACTCTAGTCCCTCCTGGTCCCCGCCTCCACCATCTGGCTTCCAATCGGTGACTTCTGCCTACTTATTCCCAGCTCACCATTCACTCCCCGGCTGAGCATAGTTCCAGTTACCTGTGTTCACCTCTCTTGTGCCTTGCCTTGTTTCAGTCTCTCGCTACCTTACCCTCCTCTGCTTCAGTGACCTCCTGTGTACCGACCTGGCTTTTCTCTTGGAGACCGCACCTCTGGCTCCCTGACCTCGACTTACCCGCAACGATCCGGACCTCTCCAACCCCGACCTTGGCTAAGTACCCGCAACGATCCGTACCTCTCCAACCCCGACCCGGCTACCCTGACCAATCTACAACCAAGACGCGCCATCGCGGCTGTGGGCTGGTGTTATATCAAATCCCCACCTCGGCCTCGCGGTCCCGTCCAGTTTGTGGTGAGCACATCGTGACAAATACACAGATGGACAAAGAGAGAGTCAGTGCCTCAACAGGCCTGCACAACTCCAGTCCTCGAGGGCTGCAAACAGGCCAGGTTTTCAGGATATCCCTACATCAGCACAGCTGGCTCAATTAGTAACTTAATCATACTGAGCCCCTAATTGAGCCAGCTGTGCTGAAGTAGGGATATCCTGAAAACCTGGCCTGTTTGCAGCCCTCGAGGACTGGAGTTGTGCAGGCCTGATCCTAGAATAACAGTCCACACTCCCCCTAGGGAAGAGGATAGCACACACACACACACACACACACACACACACACACACGAGGGGAGAGTGAAGAACTAACTAATTTGGAGCGGCAGCCCCTTTTTGTTACCAGGGGAGGGGCCCCGGGTCTTAGCCCTGGCAGGGCAGTACCTAGGCCTTAGCGCCCACCCCCCCCCGCCCCCCCCCCCCCTCCGTCACTCAAGGGAGCCGTTTACAGCAGCAGGGCGTAGATTTAACCCCAACACTGCCTGTGCTGATACCAGGACTTGCGTGTTAGGCAGGGAATTAGTAGCCCAGGGGGTACCTGAGATTATATACACACACACACACACACACACACACACACACACACACACACACACACACACAATATATTTCCTCCCTAGGTGGGGAGCAGGGGGTCCTCCAGAGCTTAACCATAGTAATTTCATCTCTGGGTACGCCCTCCTCCGAGGTGCTTACTTCTGAAGAGTGATGCCGGTATCCGAGATCTATTTAAAGGTCCCGCTGGCCAATAGGGATCCGCTTCCCTTGCTTCTTATTGGCCCACAGGACCTTTAAATAGACATCCCCTTCAGATGCAGGTATATCGGGAAGCAGGAAATGAACACGGCTCAGCTCCGAAGACCGTCTTGCACTCAAAATGAAGACTCAGAAAATATCCTTTGAACTGGGGGTCTCATAGATAAATCCTCGTACAGTCAAATCTCCAGTGGCACAACATGTCTAGACATATTAACTCCAGATTTCTGACTGCAGCAAGTTCATGCGAGGACACTGGATTTATAAATTAGAGCTCCATTTACAGGCGGTAGAGGGTGAGCCAGGCAGCCCCCCAAATGATAATCATGATGCACAGTTATCCTGTGCTTTCAAGACACTGTCCCACATAGCCCCACCACAGAAGCAATCATCTTGTTTAAATTGCCCTCTACATTCAATTTCTGCGGTTTGATCACATTCTGCATTATAAAATCCTCCAGATATTTTTTAATTGTTTAGAGAAATATCAAGTTAAAACTATGGTTTTTTTAGGATATCCGGGAAAAAAAGGCTGTTGTAGAGATTTTCGACGATGTTCATTATAACTCGGCTTGTGTGGGCTTTTAAAATAAATAAATTACACAAACTACATGTCACATGGATTTTCACACTCCTCCACTGCCTGGAATGAAAGGGTCTCCCTCTTCTGTTCAGACTGCTCCGTGAGGCGCTTATTGAATACGCTGTGAAGTCCGTTCTCTGCGCTGGAGAAGACTCTAAACCTATTCATGAGCATGAACCCGATTTCTTCTCCTGAACTGACACAACCTCACAGAATAGTGAACAACACACAGAAGAAGTGACAACGCTGCAGTCAGGGCTCAGAATGGCACAAACTCCTGTTACACTCCAAAAACCTGCACGTAGGTCAGGGTGACCCGCGCTCTTTGGAAAGTTTAAGGGTACAGAGTTAGAACCTCTCAATGTGGGACCATTAGGCTGTGGCCACGCTGCTGCCGAGCACGCTCATGCTTGAGAGCGGTGATGTTACCAACTCTCCAAGCAGGAGCGCTCGGCTGTCCCGCTGAATTTTGCAAGCACGAGCGGGGGGCGTGTTATTGGCTAGATTGGGGCTATGTCTGTGTGGCTGGATGTGTGCTATGTGCATTGACTGGTACTGATTGGTTGCTGAAGGGTCATGTGACCCTTCAACGCGCTTGAAAATCAATTGTCCCTGTCTCCCCAAGCGCCTAGCTTTGCTAAGCGTACATGCACCTGCGCAGCCATGCTAATTTGATTACATTAAAGTGTCGCGGCAGCGTGGCCGTAGGCTTAGAGGTTGCATTTCGAACTTCTGAACTTTGTTCCCATTATATCAGTGCATAAAATGTACATAGTAACATACTAGAGAAGGCTGGAGAAAAAATAAATAAATAAAACATGCGGTCGTTCAAGTTCAACCTTTTCCCAGATTCTAGCTGGGCGACATCACCATTTTACGCTGCTTCTGGCAAATTGAAAGCAAATAAAAATTAAATTTGCACCGATTAGATCAGCTAAATCAAATAGAGAGTGGTCAAGTGTGGCAAAGTGAGAAGGCCATCTACCAACGACATGTACTTAATGGAATGGATCAATGGTCGTTGTCTTCTGCTTTCCATGCGACATCCAACTCTGGCCCTCTGCTGCCTTAATGTATCGAATTGTAGCCATGTAAGAAACAGGAGGAGGAAAGGGGGAACCCCCCACCCCCACAACCGACATGGACACAAAAATAGCCCACGGCTCAACAAAGTATCCGGCCGCTCCTCCTCCTCCTCTCACCGTGAACCTCACAACTGGAACAATCTACCGGAGACTCTCACCAGCCGCCACCAGGCTAAGTTCGTTCAAAACTAAAGCGGTCTCACATTTTAATCTGGTCTGTAACCGTTACATACGCCTATAACATATAGTATCTCTTACTGTGCATGCAATGTCTTGTATATAATGTATAACCCTGCTCACTTAATGTAACTATGTATTTGTAACCATGTATTTGCCATCATACTCTGTGCCCAGGACATACTTGAAAACGAGAGGTAACTTTCAATGTATTACTTCCTGGTAAAACATCTTATAGATGTAGCCAGGTACCCCCCATCAGGCTCCCCGTGTTCCGGTTTCCCCCCCCCCCCTACCTTCAGGGTGCAGACAGGGCGATAGATTTGCCGGCGTCTCCCGCAGCAAGGCGCCGCCATGTTGGGCGGGCACGCGCACGAACGCCGAGTCGCGCATGCGCGGAAGCAGCGCGGAGCGGCAGAGTGCCTGAGAGGTTGCGCCTGCGCAGTGCAGACCCACAGCGGCCATTACAGGAGTTGCAGTAGCGCGAGCTGCGGCCATTAGAGGGAGAGCACGAGGCTCCCTATGTTAAAGGCTGCAGGCGGGACTACAATCCCCATGATGCTAAGGGGCAGTGACACCACCTGATACCAGGGAGCCAGTAAGGCTGCAGGATTCTGCTGAAGGAGCAGGAAGGACTATTGCCTGCTGGGAGAGGAAGCGGTCAGTGAAGACCAGGAGCCTGAAGTTGCAGGTTGGTCCACGAAGCAGTGCTTCAGGGACTAGGCCAGAGGTCAAACCCCCAGGGCCCAGTTAGTTCCCCGAGTCACTGTAGAGGTGCCGAGAGTGCTTGCTATAGGGAAGGCCTTTATGCAGGGATCTTTCACATATAGCTTGAAACAGATCATGCTGCAGGACATTGCATGAGAGTGGTGCAGCCTGAGTGCTGAAACAGACGCTGATTTCTTAAAGAGACAGTCAGTCAAGGATCATCCGGCTGGAGATCCATCCCCCCGGGAGACAGACAAGGGATTCATCTCTGTCAGAGCAGCGCATTGCGGCGTGGGATCACTGTGCGGTGTTGCTGATTCACCAAGGATTCTCCTGGTTAGGACCATAACCAGGGAGGTAGTATATCAAAGTGCACCAACGGGCCCCAACACAGGGAAGCGCTGTCCCTTACACACACACTAACGTCTTAGCTGGTGGACACTGATAGTGTACCAATGTGCCAGGGCACTTAACCTAAGGACAGAGGGTGATGCAAGGATGGACACGTGGGCTGGTGGGATGGTATGCAAATGTTATGCAATGTTATGTGATGCTGTGTTATTGATATGCCAAGGATAGTATGCTGATAAGTAAATACTGTTTCATACAGCCGTGTGTGTATTTACTGTATGGTTGTCTGGTGGGGGCACACTCCCACCACGTTGGGATCCCTCATCAGTGGAGGCGCTGCACCGAGTGTAAGTATACCCCAGGCTCCCAGTGGCGGAGGCTCAGGCCCCTGGTTAGCCTCACAGGTGACAGCAGTACCAGTAGCTATAGTACCCTAGGATTACACCCGCTACATAAATAAATACAATAAAGTATACAGCACTAACCAGTGAGTGCATTACAGAACGTTGCTGTCTTCTTGATACACATCCTCTCTCAAGAATAATATATCGCCATTATATAGCGCTGACCTTGTACGCAGTGCTGTACAAAAAATGTTTGCAGGCACAATGAGTCCGTGCATTGTACAGCTTACATCCCAATGCTGGTGCCTCGGGCACAGGGAGATTGCTTTCCTTTTGACCTCAGGCAAGTCAGACACTGGGATTCAAACTGGTTTCAACCACTTCAAAGACAGACATCACTTTACCACATAGCTGCTCTTTCAGCTCTATTTATACAGAACACAAAGTGCCCTATTCACCAAGCAACATCAGTTTTAATGCTCACCATTGTCACACCCCTTAATAACTTATCTGCAGTGCACTTTTGCCTTAGTTTTTACAACTCCCTTGCTCAAAAAATGTCAAATTATTTCATCCGTCTTGGTGTCCAGACTGCCTGCTTGTTACAGGAGAAGGTTTTTAAATAACACAAACAATCCTTTACAGTGCCACGTGTAATGAGGCCTAGTGATGGAGGGGTCCTGGACTGCAGATCCTGGATGTCGGGCCGGCTGAGTTTGGTGGGGCCCAGTGAACTGAGAGTATGTCGGTGGCCTCTTACCTTCCCAGGAGTCGGCATCGTGTCGTCACATGATAGCAGGAGCAGAAGATGCCGGCACTTTCGGAGGCCCCCCGTGCTCTCCCCCCGGAATCACAGTTTAAGTGATGTGAGGAAGAGCGAGGGGCAAGGTCCACTCGCACCGATTGCCCTGCCATCAAGCTGACCGGGCCCCATTCCCGTAAACCTTCTAAAAACTGTCCCACCTCCACCCAACTTGACAAGTCGCCCTTCCCCCTTCCCACAAGCCATCAGCATCCCGACAAGCGGCAGCCCAACCCAGGACAGTCCCCAGGGCCAGGGAAATGTATTAGTGGGCCTCATCCCTTCAGTGTCAGGAACACATTTCTGGCCTCTCCAGAAATGAAGAGCAGATTCGAAAGAGCAATGCGTGGGAAGGTGGGAAGCAGGGGACTACATTTCAGCTACCGGGACCCCTTGCTTCCCACTTACCTCTGAATGTGCCCCTGATACCATCGCTGGCTAAACAAAAATGGAGATTTAAAAATTTCCCGTGGCACGAAAACCAATAGGAAGTTACGCAAACCGTCACAGGGTCCTATTGGACCCAACGCCGTGGAAGATTTAAGAACCAGGATGTACCAGCAGCAAACACCAAAAAAAAGGTCTCTCATGAAGCAGGGGGTCCCCAGAGCTGGAATTAAATGAGGTTCACCTCTGGAGACCCTCTGCTTCATACCCATAAAAATATATGGGTTTGCATGCAATGCTGCTTTAAGTGGTTTATAAATTGGAAGGCTGAGAATAATTAAACAATAAATCAAAATAATGAAGGCCATTAAATGGGTCACTAAAATATACGGTACCGTTGCCAATTTTATTATTTCTCACTCCAATAAAGGAGGTGGTCATGGCAACCGGTCTAACATGACAGGTAACAGTCGGGGGGAGATAATGAACTGCTCCAACCGGGAGGAGGGCTTCGTTTCCACCGCTTTTCCATTGTCACCTGGGCTCGGACAGTGGGCGTGTACAGAATTACATCTCCGGTGTCTATGTACGTCATTTAGATATCGGAAAAAAAGAGAGACACGCCGCTAGTTCGACCTCTATACTGACCGCCATGTGCAAAACCATTCCAGGAGAGATTTGGGAACATGCAGAAGTCTCCTTTTCTTCCTTGGATTTGCACTGGGATATGGGCAGTGTATATATCTTTTTCCTAGAACACCGAGGGAGGGGGGGGGGAGGTCTCCCTTATATTAAAAGGGAAAGTGGTCAGTATATCCATTGATTCATTTTAGCAGCTACATCAGCCACCAAGGACATCACAATCACTAAGATTTTAAGGTTTGGACCCAAAAAGTGTAATTGTATTGAAATAAATGTTGATTTTTACTAGCGAGACCCCATTGAAGTCTGAGACTGCTGATGTTGAAAATCATTGAGACGGACGCCAGATCAGCGCCGTCCAATGAGTGGACGTGTTTATTACAGCTGGAATACTTAAAACGCATTGTAGCATTTTTTTTTCACAGAGCACAGGTAGTTGTTGCTTTAATTTCACCCCAAATTACCAAAAGACCCATACGTGAACATAACAGAAACTCTGAAGAGCCCCACGAGGAAATGAAAACTGTCATGCTTCAGAGGGTGAACCCCTGCAAATGTGAGAAAGTACGTAGATGGAAACACAAACCTCCCAGCAGAGAAGGTGCTCTAAATTCCAGGTTCTTCTTTGGCTGACCAAACAAGCAGGCCAACGATGGCTTAGGCCTTGTCCAGGGTGACGCTGAGCGGGCGCTAACGCTGGCCGCGATAAACACATTGCAACAATGTGTGGCCAGCGTGAGCGAGCGCCTGAGCCTGCGCGGCGCTTACCTGCTTGCCAAGCAAATTTGAATCTGCCGCTCTCTCGCACGCCACGTGAGCGGTTTGCCCAGTGAGGGCGAGATAGAGAGAGCGAGCGCGAGAGAGATAGAGAGAGCGAGCGCGAGAGAGATAGAGAGAGGGAGAGGGATAGAGAGAGGGAGAGGGATAGAGAGAGGGATAGAGAGAGGGATAGAGAGAGGGATAGAGAGAGGGATAGAGAGAGGGATAGAGAGCGCGCGAGCGCACTGCACAGAGCGCGCGAGCGCACTGCAGAGAGAGCGCGAGCGCACTGCAGAGAGAGCGCGAGCGCACTACAGAGAGAGCGCGAGAGAGAGAGCGAGCACACTGCAGAGAGAGAATACATATACATATCTATGTATCTATATTCTCAACATGGGCACAATCTTTACTGTATATACTGTCAAATATACAGTAGCAGTGCTAAAAAGAGATTAAAAACGGCACAATACATTAGGTGGGATTGTATACACAATGCTGTGCTGGGTTTAGTGAAGCCATACATGGAATACATGCAAGATCCCGACACTGCACTGTTCTCACAAGTGGGCCGGAGCAATGCATAGCCGGCCTCCAGAAGTGAAGGCGTTCATTGCAGGAGATTGCAAAGCACGGGCATGTGTCCGTTCTCACTGATGTGGAATCAATCTCGCTGATTTTTAGCATCAGCTGTTTCATCATAACATTTAATACAATTTCACTGAAAAGATCATTTTTTTTTACCAGAACCCTAAAACCTCACTGATCTGTGTCTTTGAAGGTTCAGCTCTCAAAAATAAGGCAGGGGGGGGGAGGCACTTTCATTATTTGCATTTATTTTTGTGTGAATATAATATCATTATGATGCTTGTGAATGAATTCTGTGTCGGCCTGGCAGTTTGGAGGTAGGAAGAAGGAACACAGGGCACAGAAAGAACACAATGCCTTTGCAGGAACACGGCTACCAAAAATGACCAGCTGTCAGGGTTAAACGATTGATGTTCTTGCTGCAGAATGAGCTTGTACTAAATTAAAGTCACATTTAGCCATCTCGGGGGGGACAGACACAGAAGGTGCCGCAAGAAGCCACATTTAACGGAAAGCTGGGATTTACACGACACTTTCTGGATATAGAAAGCTGCAAGGTTTTTTCTTTACAATATGTTGACTCCATCCGAAAATATATATGTTTTTAAAATTAACTGTGACCAAAAATGAACTCAAACAATTAATGTACAGTTTTTTTTTTATAAATGCAGTCCCTCCCCAGAATAAACTAAAGGGAAGTAATCTATTAAATGAGCTGAATGTAGGCACCTTAGAAACTAAAAAAAAGGAGACTTAAAAACAAGAAACATCAGACTAGTAGAAGATTTTTGAGCACGTTTACATATAGTAGTAAGCAAATAGTTGAGGGTTTTACCATCTTTACATAAGGACTTGTGACAAGCCGGTTTGGGAGACCTTGTATATGTAGCCTTGCCTCCTGGGCCCTACCAGTGTGAGTTCTGATAGGTGCAGGCAGTGGATGGGCCAATTCCTTCAAAAAGGCCCCGAGTGCTTTTGTAACCTTGGATACAATAGATGCATTAGATGTATCAAAGGGCGGGCCTAGCAACAGCCAGAGAGTGTCAGCTTGAGGGGTGGGTACTGATAGGCCATCACATCTAGTATGTAGCCCAATCAGTATCCAGATCTGTTTTGTTATGAGACAGAGTTACAGACACACCCAAAAGGGTATAAATACTGGCACTGTCATAAAAGTAGGCGTGTCTCTTTCCTCCCCCTGTGGAGTGAGTACCAGCTACCCTGGGTCTCACGAGGTGGAGCACCATGCAAAGAAGAAAGCAATGCCATGCTGCGAGATATGTACCTGCCAAAAAAAACGTTTCATCACCAGTGTGATCACTGTCTGAGAGTCAAGAACACGGTGTCAGTATGGATTCTCCTTCCATCCAAAGGACCCATGCTTGTCGTGGAACAGGATTTTACATTTCTCTGTCTCCCTTTGCAGCTCATAGGATTCATGTCTTCCTAGTTTAGCTGCCTGCTATTTTCCCTGTCCCAGCAGCTAGCTGCATGTGAAAAGGCAACACTATTGTTACATGTTGTTTACACAGCCCTAGTCCGTGTTGGTTGCCTGCAATCTCCTATTCGCCTAGCTGAGAGTGGGCTATTCCTAGCCCCCTGTCCTTGCTGACAGTTAGTATAGTCTCACTTCACTTCTAGTGTGACCATTGCCCCTTACTTCCTTTTCACCCTGGACTCTGAGTGAGTACCTGCCTGCTATTTGCCCCAGCAAGGCCTTTCTGTTTTTACACTGCCTTACCTTGATACACTGCACTTCAGAGAGAGAAGCACTCTCTACCCACACTACATCTGCAAGCACCTTTCTTCCTGTGATTTTCCCTCAATAAAACTAAGAAAGACAGAAGGACTTGTGCTTTGGAAGAGGGAAGGCATGTTCATACATCATTCGTGACCCTGGTTCCAGAATAATGCTGACTAGAGGTGCTGCACCAAATAACTAAGGTAACCTGTAAACCTGCCCTGTTCTCCCCACAACACCGCGGAGCACTCAGCCCTTCTGTTGCCACACAGGTACAGCACAACACCTAAATGGAGTAGCCAGAGAAGCAGATGACACCAATCTCACTTTGGGGAAGGGGGTACACGGGCTACATATAAAAAGAACAAACACCGTATTTTAACGTTCAAAAAATTGTTACCTCCCGTGTATTATATAGACAACTCCCACAAATGCATTACACAAATAAGTATAGTTTTTATACTAAGGTTACTTATATTGCTGTAGGGGTTTTAGGGAGAGGAGGCAAGGTCTCTTTCTGCTCTTGATTTGAAATTAAATTTAAAACCACATTACTGCAAAACTACGTAAGGGCGGACAGCCATCTGAGCCAATTCGTTGCCATAGGGATCTGCAATGCACTATGGAGATATCCTTATTTAAATCTCAAGTGTCAGAAGGCAGTCATCTTGGATCTGTGATGTAATTTCTAACAAGGGACAGCTGTTGTGCATTCAAATTCATTAGCGATTGCTTTGGCTTCTGCCGTCCCTAAAAACAGCACTTCATCCTTCCAGTGTCATAAACGAACCTCAAAACGTCCGCCTCCTGATCCCCAAGAATAAAACTCCATTTTATTTTACACGTCATTGTATATAGCTCCGTTAGCATAAAGTACATTTTGAAATGATGTAGCTTGCTTTAACTCGCTCTGTCAAGGGCATGTAAACCAAGCGCTATGTACATTAATGGCGCTATATAAATAAAGACATACAATACAATACTGTGTACACATGTAGCCTTGTCCCCTGGCCATCATCTTTTCTTTGGCCCTAACAGTATAAGTCCTGTTAGACACATGCAATGTGTAAGCTCTCTCATGGAGGCCTATAGCTGTATCCAGGGGTGGGCTTAATAACCCGAGAGTGTCATCCCTGAGAAGAATACTGTCTGGGTCACATGCCATGATGTGATGCCTGTCAGTATCGGACCTGCCGTTATGGGGCAGGGTTACAAGCCCCTCCCCTGGGGTACAAAAGCCGACACTCTCCCAGAAGTCAGGAGCTGTCACTTCCCTCCCCCTGTGGAGGGGAAGGACTTGCCCTTTATCCCATCAGGGGGTAAAAGAGCGGAGAAGGGACCTGCAGGGCCTCAAGCCCTGGCGGTACTAGATCAGGGAATGAGCCTGCTATATCTGTATGATACTACAAATAAAGATCCAGTTGAATACATCTGTTATGGCGACTTGAATGGAACTCTACACGAGTTAGTATGTTAGCTGCACCAGGATCCTCACCGGCTGGAGGCGCTGCGCTGACCGAAGAACCAATCACAGAGAGCCTGTCCTGATGCCTCCCTATACCATCGCAGACTTCTCAGGCCTTCTGTTTCACCTAACTGTATGCACTGCATCATGTAGCAGCTACAATCTCCCTCGGGGGGGGTGGGGCTTGGAGGAGGGGGGAGGGAGGATGGGGGAGGGAGGATGGGCTACACAGATAAGTGAAATCTTCTCAATTTTGCAAATTTGGTGCATTTTGGCAATTTGACACTGGTGAAAAATTTGGGGACAAATAAAACTTCATCAGAAATCCCCAGCTGCAAATTTGCTATAAAGTACCTCGAAACCCAACATTTGACAATACTTCCCAAAAATGGTTGGTGAATATTGGCAAATACCCTGCCCATTTTCACCACCATTAACATAAATTTATTGAGAAGCCCTCGTTCCCAACACCACAAAGAGCCTTCACTGCGACATTTTGCGAGTTGCTAAATTCTTACAATACACGTTTTGTGCCGACTGCTCCAGCTGCGCACAGCGCAACGCACACGCTTTCCTGCAGACATATGAGCGTGGAAAGTATGTCAGTTGCCTTGGACGCTTTGGGAAAAGAAACTTAAATTATGTATGTCTCTTAACAGAATGCGATGCAGGGTCAGGAGTACAAGAAGAGATTAAAAAGGGAAGTCACACAGAGAAAGCAGGTTGTGCAGCCTGGGATTTGCCAGATTGCATTAGAAGCGAGGCCAATTTCCACTCCACTTGGAAGGAACACTCTGGAGCAAAAGTTAATTTCTCCCTCTACGGCCCATATGTACTAAAGCAGGGGCGGCCAACTCCAGTACTCAAGGGCTACCAGCAGGTCAGGTTTTTAGGATATCCCTGCATCAGCACAGTTGGCTCAATCAGTCCCTGCTTCAGCACAGTGGCTCAGTCTTTGACTGAGCCTCCTGTGCTGAAGCAGGGTTATCCGAAAAACGTGACCTGCTGGTGGCCCTTGAGGGCAGTGAGTTGGCCACCCTTCAGTCAAGTGTGCTAAGCTTTAGGACATCACAACTCCCACGGAGCTGAATTGGAGTTACACAGTGGGTCGTGATGAAGCTTAGCATAGCCAAAATGTACAGTAAGTGTAGTCTTATCCACTATCTGCAGTATGATAGTAAATCAAAAGTAGTTCCACATCGTATTTCTTTTTAATTTGGCAATGCACATTTTCCACTTGTGGGAATAAATGATCAATTTGAAGCACTGATTTCTCCCTTTTGGCCTTGTTCTATATTGTCCAAATTAACCGGTCAAGGGAATTTCTGTCCGAACACAGCAGCCTCCGACAATATAGAATTACCCACTTGTTTTTTTTTTTTAAAGCACAAAAGGATTTGAAAATGGTTTCCCATGTTAAAAAAAAAAAAAAAAAAAAAAAATTCTGTTAATATTCTTGGAAAGAGCCATAAAAAGCAAATATTGTAATTTTTGTAATAATAATTTAAACAAAGTACTTGTACTTCACATGTAATGTCTGTCTCAGGTCTAAATGCTGCATGTTATTGTAAAAAGGACCGTGATGTTACAGTATTTGGTCCAGTGGCACAAACACTGCACATATACACACACTGCATAATACAAAGCCCAACAGATAAGTGAGCAGAGCAGCTTGCTTTGGCAGTGCTGTTTCCTATTGTTTGCTCATGAATTGATCCACTTGTCAGTCTGTTTTTGTCATGTTGGGTCCATTTAACCACACACAATAAATGTATGGCTGTTCTATTCAACAGACTTCTAGCTGTGCAGGAAATTTCCTGCATAGCTTTTCAAGAGTGCTTGATTTTTGGAATTCAAAAGACCAATTCTCAGTGCAGCTGAACGACGGTGCCAAGCCTGCAATTACATGACAACCCTTCCTGTGTCAAGTTCAACTTCCAGATCTCAATTTATAATCACCCCATACGCAAATAGATCATGGAAACTTACCACCATGTGGGGACGGTGCTAATCTGATGGGCGAAAAACACTGAAAAATTAGGAATCAAGTTCTTGGCATCTTCCACACCTCTCATATGGTCACAAGGTTGAAGTGATATAAGACATCAGCCCAATAGATAATGTTAAAGAGGAAAACGTCAGCAAGTTTGGGAAAGCTTGGACACCATGGATTCTCTTCTGTAGGAAACTAAAACACAGGACAGTCTACTTTGTGAGATAATACATCTTGACTTTTTAGCCCTGTCTGACTAAGTTATCGTCCACCAACTCGGTTTGAATATGTATATATACACAGCTCAACCCCGTTATAGCGCCATCCGCTACAACACGGATCCGCTTATAAACGCGGCGTGAGCATGGCTCCCGTTAAAAAAAATAATAAAAAAAAATGAGGGGGCAAACTGCCAGGATTTGCCGAGAGGAATGTCCGGCCGGCCACACACACACACACACACCTCCCTGTACCTCCGCTAGGGGGGGGGAGGGAGGAGGAGAGAAGGGAGCTGGTGCCTGCCCGGCTTCTCCTGACTCCGTGAGATCCTCCCCCCCAACCCCTCTTGCAGACTCACAGCTTCTCTGCACAGCACACAAGATCAGATGCCGGGTAGTGCTGCGTGGGGTGGAGGGGGGGGGGGGGGAGAAGGGAGGCTGCCACGTCGGCTTCAGGGAGAGCTATCCCAGCTCCCCCCCTCCGGCGAACGCGGAATCCCTGATCGCAGCAGCAATTTTTTAATCGCAATCCCGGTTATAATGCGGCCTCATTCTGTGGCCCCGAGCACCGTGTTATAATGGGTTCAGCTGTATGATATATCTATATAGATATATAATATATATAATTTATTTTTCTGTCCGATTTAAAGCTGCAGTTAAAGAAATATCCTACATGTGTTTTTTTTTAATAAATCAGTTCTATACTTGAGAAAATATTGGTAGTATTTAAAAAAATAACAATTTAAAAGAATAATAAACAATTTAAAAAACATTAATATATTCTAATGTAATAGGCATTTTTGTTCCGATAGCAACCATTTACAAAGTCACATCCCCTTTCAACAGCATCACCTTTTTGAGCCCTGCCCTCTCTCTAGCAGTGAACCAATTGCATCTAGTGCCTGCCTGGTCACATGATCTTCCGCACAGAACTTTGGCTGTCAGTGCAGCAGAAGATTACCCAAGATGCATTTAGTGAAACCCCAGCTGAATTTCAGCGATCGATTACAGGAGAATGGATCGATCGGCAACTTAGCTAATCACTGGTCAGTGTGTAGATTGAAGTGCAGCTTTAAGATTGTTAATTGGATGCCGTCATCCTGTCCGTTGTGTATTTTTTTTCTCCTTCTCCATCCCTTTTTCATTTCTATACCCAAAATGTAAAAAACACCCCAAAATTAATAATTAGCCCCCCAACACACAAAAAAGCCCCCAACATTTTAACTGCTGTACATTTTGCAAATCTTGTTAAGTGCAGTGGGGACCAAAACCTGTAAAGGTCGGTCCATAACCGTCTTTTCCAGCCTCGTGAAGGTTACAAGCTGTAAAGTGTGTGGCGTCTTCATGCCATCATTCTATTTTTCTGCATGGAAACCTGAACTGCTTCCTTACCAAAAAAATAAATAATGTGTTGGTTTTTAGCGACTTCCGGGCCCACATTTTTTCATTCTGCAAGTGCACCGTGTTATTTTGTAGTCAGAGGCTGAGCCAAGATCCCACAATCTTTTTCTTTCAAGAAAACCCAGAGGAGATGAAATCCATCAAGCCTTTGAAAGAGAGCTGCCCTCAGCATTTCCTCCCGGTGCGCTGTACAGGAATCATGCAGCGCACTTGTTTGTACTCAGGCAGACAGACAGATGGATGGCATCAATTCAGTTTATTAAAAAAAAAAAAAGTAGGAGCCGGTTTCCTCATTATTAAAAAGTAAGAAGAGAACGGTCCCCCTTCAGATTTCATGGTTTGCTGAATTTGCAGAACACCACAATCTCATAGAAGTTATAACACCTGTGCCCTACTGGTGCGAAGGCTGTGAAAATGGACAGTTGCTATACAAAAAGTACAGCAAAGAAAACTAACATAGGAGTGTATATGCAGGTCTCTCCCCACAGGACCCCCAAATATTTCCGTACACTCCTCTGCATGTTACAGCTCAGCATGAAAATAGGTTATTGATGCAGTTCTGAGCACTCTGTGGAAGACCACTGTCATGGTTTCTCAGCCTTTGCTGTAGGATGTGGCAGATGCAGAAAGCATGTCCATCTAGTTTCTTACATCAGAGAGTAGTCAAAATACCATCATTGTTCTTTATCTACAGGAGCAACGTCCATTTTTAACGGAGCAGTCGTCTGCCACAGGACACATCCCGGCGCTGGAAGACACCTTTTACAGCATATTTAAGTCAATGAAGGGGTCCTCTGGCAGAAGATGGATTAGTCAATAAGGGCCCAAGTATCTTAAAGCCTTCTCTATCCAAAGTGCTTTCCATGCATTGAAAAGCAATTCAGCTCTGGCAGCAATGGGGTTAACCCCACGATACTTCAGCCTACAGTTTACTACAACAGATAAGAGGCCAATATACAAAGAAACCCCACTGTAATCAATCAGAACTCAGGAATGAAACAAACCAATGGCACCAAACAGAAAAACATTGTTTTTTCACCCTTCATTAAACACCTAACTGTCTGAGGGTTTTAAAAGCGTCTCTGATCCAACTCCTGATCATGCATTTTTATTCCTGTAGGGTCTGCCTTAAAAATTTGTGAACCTACATCTGAAAATGTTGATCAGGGAACATACAAAATAAAGGACTACTTCAGTATTCAATACATTTTTTTTTTATTGGAACCAACAATTGATATTTTAGGACAGGCTTGCAAGAGTTCTACTCTTTTCCTCATGTCCCGCAACACTCAACCCAAGAATTCTCAAAAGCTTGTCCTAAAATATCAATTGTTTGTCCAGATTAAAAATAAATAAATAAATGTATGACCTAGTACTCATTCATTTTGCACTATCACAACTGGAACAACATATCTACTTCCCATTTAATTCATCAGGGAACATGCATAGCTGTAAGAATGCAACGACACCCATGGGTGGAATTCATTACTGTGCTAATCTTTAATAGGCACAGCCCTTTAATATATAATGACAGATGTGTTCCAATGATTCACGCGATTTGTAAACTACAGTAGTAACTGGTCAATAAAAAAAAACCAAAAAAAATATTGCGTGGAGTACACAGGTCTACACTTTATTACATTACTTGATATTTTTCTTAATACCCAAGGTTGTTTTTTTTGGTTCAACGACACTACTTTATTTGAAGGTTAGAACAGTTTCGGCATGTATTCTGCATGTATGTTAGAACAGTTTCTGCATGTATTCTGCATGTATGTTTAGAACAGTTTCGGCATGTATTCTGCATGTATGTTAGAACAGTTTCTGCATGTATTCTGCATGTATGTTAGAACAGTTTCGGCATGTATTCTGCATGTATGTTAGAACAGTTTCTGCATGTATTCTGCATGTATGTTAGAACAGTTTCTGCATGTACCAGGTTGGATCAATAGTACTGAACAGAGAACTGCCCTGTTTATCTAATACATGAGGATATTTGTAGAAAGAGCCAAGTGGGGAAAAAAAAAATATCTTCATCTTAAATTAAGACAAACCGTACCCCACAATTGCCAAGAGCCCTTTCACTCGTCCCTGGGAAGAAGACTTATCCCTCTTTCAGATCACCAACTCAAGCGGCCGCAGTAATCGTGGTTTTGTAAAGTGGATATTTGTCAACCAGTTGATGACTAGTTTTACATGTTTGTTACATTTGGTTAACCTGAGCATACTCTTGTTAAGGTATAGATCTAAAAAAACACAAAAAACAAGTAACTCATAATTATGGAAACATGATTATTATGATTCTATTGTTATATGGCGCCAACCCACAATGCATGCCTTTGAACTATAAGCATATAAACAGACTAAAATATGCAGGGCT
Source organism: Ascaphus truei (assembly GCA_036426205.1). Taxonomy (NCBI): domain Eukaryota; kingdom Metazoa; phylum Chordata; class Amphibia; order Anura; family Ascaphidae; genus Ascaphus; species Ascaphus truei. The sequence goes on along the minus strand of CM071568.1, from coordinate 25,765,261 downwards.
ACTTTTACAATTCATGGATAACAGTGCCAGACAAAAACTCATTCAGAAGTATACACAGGAGTTGCAGTAAACAGAGCAATCAGCCATACATTATACACGCTCCCAATTCAGGATTTAAAAACAGCAGTTCAATCTGCCGTTTCGTTTAAAAAAAAAAAAAATAATAATAAATAATAATTCCCATTCAATATGTTATTTATTTAGAAAATGTTTTACCAGGAAGTAATATAACAGAGTAAATGCTGCACACCACAATATGGTAAAGAGTGATACAATTACCGGTGCTCCCATCAATGCACGATCGGCTGTGTCCAATCCACGGCAAACAAAAAGGAATGAAGATGGGGCACACGGATTTCCAAAATAAAGAGATTAAAGCATACACAACGTTTCGACCCCAAGGTCTTTGTCAAGTGCAAAAAGTGGCTTAATGAACAGAACACCAGGAAGTACTACATTGAGAGTTACCTCTCGTTTTCAAGTAAGTCCTGGGCACAGAGTTATGATGACAAATAATACATGGTTACAAATACACAGTTAAATAAGTGAACAAGGTATACAGTATATACAAGACATTGCATGCACAGTTAGAGATTATATAATATATATTATAGGCGTATGTAACAGTAACAATATGTGCATCAATACAATCTACACACCGATAAGTACACTGGCGACACACTTTATTCGAGCTCGGCTAGTCCCACGAATTCGGGTATACCCGGGTGTATTGAGGTTTGTGACTGTTTTCTGCCCGAGTGCATTGAGGTATTTTCCAAGCAGGGATTGAAGCATTTTATTCCCGCTGGCTGCAATACTGCACAGTATATATATATATACTGCATTACAATTCATGAATTTATGCCATCTGGTAGACACGCGAAGCATTGCAGCCTATTAAATCCTAATCATTATCATTTAACAGATCAGCCGCCCGTCAGCCAGGCATGAACCCAGGCTGGGAAGGCAAACGCAACGGGGCTTGTCAGAGGTGAGGAGCGGCGCATTCCAGGTATCTGCCAGGTACATACTGGGTATTTGCTCGAATAAAGTGTGTCGGTGCAGTAATTAGCCAAGTTGCCGATCGATCGGCGAAGATTCGGCTCGGGGGTTCACTAAATGACTGTCAGTGCAGTAGAAGAGGACTCAAGATGCAAAGTTCTGTGCGGAAGATCATGTAACCAGGCAGTCACTAGATACAATTGGTGCACTGCTAGAGGGGGCAGAGCTCAAAAAGGGGTGTGCCAGAGCCTGTTTCAGAAGAGGAAGGGGATGTGGCTTTGAAAATGGTTGTTATAGAAACAAAATAAAATGCTTCTTACATTATAATATATTTTAAAAAATGTCTACATTTTTTTTTAATGCTACAAGTATTTTTATCATAGTACAGAACTGATTTATTTAATATATATAAGACATGCAGATGAGCATACAGTTATATTTGCATATTTGCTTTCCTGTGGAGGGTTTTTGTCACTTTTTTTACTCACCATAACTTAACTCAGTATTATGGTTTAGCCTATCCCATAGCCTCTCTTGCATTCCCAGTAAAATCAACCCCACACTGATGAGACCCATCAAGGTCGAAACAGCTGTCTGTGGGTGGTTTTCTGGGTATGCACCTTAACCCTGGCTGTGCTCAAAGCTGTGACCATGCAGCAAGCTTAAGCCTATAGGGAACCATGTTAAAAATGGTTATTGAGGCAAAAAGTGACACTGTGTTAGTTTACTATCTAATCTATGCAGTTTGCACTTTGTCCTTATTTTATCAACACTTACTTACTCCTATCGAACACAAATACCCACATGTCTCCATCACATTTACGACACGGTAAGGCCAATAGACGACACCTCACAGCCAGACAACCCCACTTACCAAGAAACTTCGCATGAACTCCAACTCAAGACGATATCCAAAAAAGCAACTCCTACCGACTCTCATTCAAACTCTTCCATCACCACACCCCATTGTCACACACCCCACATGAAGCAACTAATTACCTGAACAACCCAGATAGATTGGGATCTTCTACTGCTTCCCAAAATCCACAAACCCAGGAAACCACTGCGCTACTCATTAGAAACAGCATATGATACTCGCTTCCGACACAATATCAGGCTAGTGGCACGAATTCACTCCTCACACCCCTTTTATCAGAAGCACACCACCCACACTATCTTCATCCCATCACAGTACTACCTCCCCCGGACACTTTATTTTTCCGAATAACTTCTTACACACATAACCCAACGTCACAGCCAACACATCTCTTGACTCTATTCCTACCCCAGCATGGTGTATGAATCCCTTTACAAGCAACTCCCCCCAACGCGATGCGGTGAGTTTATGGTTGGCAGGCGCATGCCTTTCCCCGTGTTGCGCACTTACAACTCCCATACCACACATAGGACAGAATACATAGCCGCCTCGATGCATACATTCCAACCAACCTGATAGATCACACATCCCGCCACAACCAACTACTCCTTCACGCGTAACCACGGATAATGTCCAACCTACAACTATGCGGGCACTCCGCTGTCAGTGACAAATCTGGCAACCCTCTCTTTTGCTCAATATGCCATCTTTTTTTCATGTCAATATCTTGATCAAGCCTCCTAACTCACTTGCCTCCTCCACTACCAACCCTCAACAAATCCACCTACCGCATCACATTGATTTACTGCTCCCTTCTTTCATCAATATCTTAACAGTAGGGTGATAGAAAACTAAAAACATTCCACGAGTCCCTGATACTCATTCCATCCATCAATTTACCTCCCAAAATAGATGATTCGGTCAAACCTAATAAACTTTCTAGACTACTACACGTACACACTGAAAGATGTCCTAAACTATCACCCATCCGCTGTAGACTAACAACCCATTGACAGACTTGCAGTTTTTACCCCTCCCACCCAACTCCAGCTTCTTCTCCCTCATTACCTAACAAGGTATCATATCACCCCAATGCCTCTCTTTAAGATACCACCCTCCGCATATGCGCTGACACTGATAGACAGAACAGGCATCTCACAACCCTTACCTGAATCGTCGCCTTATACTAGAAGCATACCACAAACAACCCAAAGAACCATTGCCTTAAAATCCTTACCACCCCACCGACGGTGCCGCTGCTACGAAAAGCCCCATCTAGAACACCGTTCGGCTACAATATACTAAGACAGGAATAGAGCTCGCGACGCCCCCGCTCGGGACTCTCCCTTGGCACGTCCCAAAAAAAACAAAACATAGTGACCACAGTACAACCCTCACTAAGGGGGTATAACGAAAAATAATCAAAGATCTGCAACCCATGCTGACAAGGATCGACATTAAAAGAAATCTTTCCCAACCTCCCATTCTAGCAATCCGGCAACCACCAACCTCAAACGAAATTAGTCAGCAGAAAACTTCATACCCAACGATTTTAAAGTCCTGGATAATGGCACAAAACAACACCTGCATCAGACAAACGCTTCAAACTCTGCAACACATTTTCCAAGATTCCCCCCAGCCAGTCCACACAACAAAACCATAGAACATTCATGTTAAAGGATCATACAGCTGACATCCAGAAATATAGTGTACTATGTGAGAGACCCCCTGCGTTCCCGTGATTTAACTTTCCGCATGAAAAGGTGGGTGAGGGACATGGAGACAGGTATTGGGGGAGGGGGGGAGTTGCCAGGACAAGTAGGAGTTTATGGACTGTGACCGTTACGGATGAACGTTACAGTTGACAGGAGGGGACGGTGACATGGACAGGAGGGGGACTGGGGACAGTGGACAGGAGGGGACGGTGCAGTGGACAAAAGGGGGACTGGGACCGTGTCCCATTCTTGGTTTTAGCTCTTGTACCCGTATGGTTTGCTATTGTTGCCATGATTGTTTTTCTCTTGTGACAGGATTGGTTGAGTTTCCAGGATTGTTTGTTATCTTTTACATTCAGTGTTGTCCCTTTTACCGTCTTTGGTTGCCTTGACAGGAGGGTGGGAACTGTGGACAGAGGGGGGGGTGACATCGTGGCAAGGAGGGTGTCGCCGGGCCTGGGGGGCTTTTGGATGTCTGCGCTTGTTGTTCTTTTTGGCGGCGACTCACTTGGAACAGGATGAGTGGGTGGCGTTTCTTAAACCTCTTCTATTAACGGGTCCCTCTCTCTTCACCCTCTCCTGTATGTTTCTTTCTCCTCTCCCCCCTCTCTCGTCCTCTCCGCTTTGTCCTCTCTCGTCCGCTTAATTCTTCTCTCCTATTCCCCCTCCACGTGAATGGGTCCCTCCTCTTTTCTCTTTCCCCCCCCCCCTTTTCCCTCTGCGCCCCCCCCCTTTGTCCCCGCCCTCCCCCCACTCCCCCCCCCCCCCCGTTTTCTTCACCGCCCCGCGCCCCTCCTCCCCTCCTTTTTTTCCCACCACTCATCGCCCCCCCCCCCCCCTTTTCGCCCCCGCACCCAACCACTTTTCCCACCCGCCGCCTTCCTCTTAGTTTCCCCCCCAAATCCCCCCACCCCTTTACCCCCCCCGGACCAACCCATTTCCCCCCCCCTTTCCCTCCCCCTCCCTTGTCCCCCAATAAGCCTAGCCACGAAGGAGCCATGGAAGGGGGAGAAGTCACCTCTCCTTTCTGGCGTCCGCCTCTTATGCACACTCCCCCCGCTGGCAGCTGCGGCTGCTGGCCACTGCCTGTCCCCTCTCCTTGTTCTGTGAGGTGCTTTGGAAGCTTGAGTGAGTTTATTTTATTGGCTGGTAGTTTATTGTAATCATTATTTGGTTACATTTTACTCGTTATTTATTATTATTTCGTTTTATTTTCTCTTTCGTTATTTTTCATTTTATTGTGTATATTTTATCTGAGGAGTGGAGCGGAGGGAGGTGAGTGGAGCGGGAGGAGTGGACTTGGGTTGGCAGAGGTGGAGGAGTGATGGAGCGGGAGTGTGGAGGGAGTGAGTTGGATGATAGTCGGAGGGAGTGAGTGAGGATGGATTGGACGGATTGAGGTGAGTGGAGCGGATGAAGGTATTGAGCGGAGGGAATGAGTAGGTGAGCGAAGGCGAGTCCGCGAGTTTAGCGGAGAGTTGGGCATGAGGCGGGAGGTGTAGTGGTACACCGGGAGGGGAAGGTGAGTGTTGATGGGGGTGGGGGAGAAGGACGAGAATGAGGTGTTGCGTGTTTGGTGTGTTGTGTGTTCCTTTGGGGCCCGTCAACTCTCCCTCATGCCAATGAGAGGTGTCAGGCGGGCGGGCCAAGGGACCAATGAGATTCCCCTAGGGACAGAGGGGGCCATGCAGACAGCTACAGTGCTCTTCAACAAATACTAGTAAGTAGCTATTTTCAGTGCCACAGACAAATGTGACCAACGGCTGCTACATTGTGGAACCACGACCAAAAACTAACAATGAAGAATGAATGCACAACTACTATACTCCCATCACGAAGAAGGAAGATCTGCTCACCTGTGGGGCATCACGTCTCACAACCAATCATTTCCATAAATGATTTAAAAATCAAAACTCCTCAATGGAATTTTAAAAGCAAACCCAGAACGGAAACCATTTGAACTCAGAATGATAAGACTCTTTGACACCAACCACCAAGGACTTCATGCGGACCATGGGTTTGCCACACCCTATCAAATTGTTTGTAATTAATCCCTGCTTGCCG
>CM071568.1:25625043-25759535 GCA_036426205.1 Ascaphus truei | reverse complement strand
GTGTCATTTGCCGTCATTTCCTCAGAATCCTTGCTGCCAGTGGAAGTTGCTGTATATGGGTGATAATGGGGACTGCTTGCCTCCATTCTTATCCACACTTTCTCTCCCCCCCAGCATCCTTCCCCTCTCCACCTTTCTTTGACACTCTCCCCTGGCTTCATACACTTAACACCCTACCTTATCTACAGTAAATATCTGTTGTTTTTTTTTTCCTCTCTCTACACTGTATTAGCCATTGAATCCTTTGTATATCAGTATTGCTGACCTGAAGAAGAGAGAACTCTCGAAAGCTTGTCCTATGACATAAATTGTTAGTCCAATAAAAAAAAGGTATCACCTAATACTGAAGAACTCATTTATTCTGCACTATATATATATATATATATATATATATATATATATATATATATATATCTTTTTTATTCAGATGCCCAATACAGTTTTTCATGATTACTGAACCGAGTGCAGTCTTTCTTTACCGGACGAGAGAATGGTAATGTTGTTTTTCTATTATTTGAGACTAGCACCTGTCTGTATGAACCAGTACATTGAGTGCAAGCTGTGATGTTTGTCGAAACGGCTGTCTGTGGGTAGTTTTCTGGGTATGCACCTTAACCCTGGCTGTGCTCAAAGCTGTGACCATGCAGCAAGCTTAAGCCTATAGGGAACCATGTTAAAAATGGTTATTGAGGCAAAAAGTGACACTGTGTGCTCATTTGCATGTCATTTCCCAGAATCCCTTGCTGCAGTGGAAGTGCTGTATGCTGGGTGATAATAGGGAAAGGCGGGGTTGCAGACCCGCCTAAGACATGCAGATGAGCATACAGCTATATTTGCATATTTGCTTTCCTGTGGAGGGTTTTTGTCACTTTTTTTACTCACCATAACTTAACTCAGTATTATGGTTTAGCCTATCCCATAGCCTCTCTTGCATTCCCAGTAAAATCAACCCCACACTGATGAGACCCATCAAGGTCGAAACAGCTGTCTGTGGGTGGTTTTCTGGGTATGCACCTTAACCCTGGCTGTGCTGAAAGCTGTGACCATGCAGCAAGCTTAAGCCTATAGGGAACCATGTTAATAATGGTTATTGAGGCAAAAAGTGACACTGTGTGCTCATTTGCATGTCATTTCCCAGAATCCCTTGCTGCAGTGGAAGTGCTGTATGCTGGGTGATAATGGGGAAAGGCGGGGTTGCAGACCTGCCTAAGACATGCAGATGAGCATACAGCTATATTTGTGTATATATATATATATATATATATATATATATATATATATATATATATAAAAAAGATATTGCTTGAACAGCTTTAATACTGTAGGTTTGCAAATGTTCACGTGACAGACCAATTACAACGAGCATCGCAACAAATACCATATCATATACAATACATATGGAGTGTAATGCATAAAAGTGTCTTTAGAAGATAGTTATGGGTTCACATATCTAACATAGGAATAAATTAAGCAATAATTCCATAGTTGTTCTAACAATCTATGGGTGCCTGACTATCTTTTTCTTTGAACAAAAGCATAGATGGTCTTAAACTGTATGTGAAAGTCTATGTATCTTCGATCTCACCCCATTAATATTGTATGAGAAAAGTGGACAAAAATAAGGCACACGTTTATTTTTACCATTGAAACATGAATTTACCATGTAAAGTGACAAGATGAGCCAGAGTCCACAACTCTATTGCTCTAGAGAAAGGTGCATAGAGTTGAACTTGGCCAACTGAACGAGAACGTATAAACAGTTGAACACTTACCCTCCATCTCCACACACGCTACCCATTCCAGGGTATTACAAGAAATCTACCTGCCAACCCTGCATAAACAAAGCATTCAATGTATGTATGCACGAGTCCGTGCATGCTGCCTGGCCTTCCTTATAGGGCTTTATGTAAAGCTTCTGGTATATACAAATGCCAGAGGAGAACATTAATTCTCTTACAGAAAATTCCCTTTAAAAACCAAGAGGTGGGGGGGGCGACAGGGTCTTCTGCTATTTTAATAGCAATTCTGAGCCCATGACATACAAACATCTATGGTGTGCTGTTCATACGAAACCAAGTGATGTAAACTGCGGATCCTTCCATGACACACATTGATGGAAAAAGTATTTTTCTTAAGAACTAAAAAAAGGTCTGCTGAGCTACAAGCTCGAAATGTACAATAGGCACATGGCAATGACGTCCTCACTTTACTGGAATTGGGTTTGTTACGCGAGAAAGTACACATTCTGCAGGGCTCACGCGCTTCTTGTACAGGAATCATGTTCTCGTTTGACAATTAATGTACACAATCTGCAGGAACCGTAATACAACATAGCGCACATGCACAGTGCAGGTCAATACATTTACCTTGGGCAGGAATAGGTCAAGTCATGTTAAAATGGTGTACAAAAGCAGATTGATTTCTGAATGGTTAATACAGTATATATTTTCACAAGAGGTTAGACCAGTGGTTCCCAACCTTTGTTGAGCAGGGGCACCCCTGAAAATCTCAGAGCACCCCTGCCCTTCAAACTTTACACATGACCCCCTTGCTTAGACGCAACACACTTACCCTGCTTTTCACACATATTTCACTTTTACTCAACACAATCACCCCCATTCTCTTCCTTACACCAAACCAACCTCCCTCCAATCAAAACCAAACACGGTAATTGCTCTCTTCTCCCCAAACAGATTCCTCTCTTTCCCTTCTCTTTCCTTTCCCTTCCCTCCCCCCCCACCCCCCAACATGCTTGGCCGGCATGTCCTGAGCTGACAATTTCGAGGCTCCTGTCTCGCCTCTGTGCTGGAGAGAGGTGGATTGCAGCCTCTACATCTTCAGGCAGCAAGGGAGGTCCTCAAAGAGCAGCCGGCAGAGTATTTCCGTGGGGGTCGCAGCATTCCAGGGGTTCCGAAACCCCCTGGTTGAGAAACACTGCATTCTGTGGTTAATGTGGTCATTTCAACAGGGATTTATTTATTTTTACAGTACTCTAGTAGCCGCGTGGTACTGAACACTATTTAGTGTGCTGGGGACCCTCGGTTCCTGTAATAATTACCGCTGTACTCACTGGTGCTCCTTCTGGGGGGGGGGGGTCAACAGAAAAATCATACCGTCATCTGTTGTAACTTCATTTTGGCTGATACCGCTGGCCATATTGGATTTTACACGGAGTACGATCACCAGAAACTGGAGGCATCGCGCGCCAGAAGAAGATCGGTTCAACACCAGTCACCCTGGTTCCAATTATGTACAAAAAATGTTTTTGCCAAATTGCTGCTTTAATGAATAAACGTTGAATAGTCTATAACATGAACCTTGCTTGATAGTGGATAGTAAATATCAAATGTTCCAACGTACATCACCTTTCAATCTGGCAGAATTTGTGACATGGGATATACAGTATTTGTTTACTTGCTACAAGTAACCAAAGGATATTTTCCATTGTCAAAAACACAGGACTCGCCCCCTGGTGAGATGATCCGAAAGGTATTCAAGAAGTGTTTTTTTTTTTTTTTTACAGCTTTTTGGCAGCGCTCATATGAGGCTTTAAAATACTTAAGACTAATTCTGACCAACTGCTCCCCTTTCTTTGTTGTTTAGTCAAAATCTGTTTTTTTCAATTAGGGATCAAAAAGGTACAAGATACGTGTGTGGAAGAGATGTGAGCCTCTGCACTAATCCAATTTTGGTGTATTAAGAGTGAAGTTTGAAAGTCAGAACATCCAAGAACAGTATTACTTCACTTAAGTGTTCTGTCCTTTGTTCAATGCAAGGATACAGACGTGGAAACTAAAAACGTAGCTCATTCTGTACGTTGGTCTGTTTTGTTTGCGTCCTACGAACAGGGATTGTGGCCTTACCCATCAGAAAGAACCATTTTTTACCTTTCTATTTTCTTTAACAACTTTAGTACTGATGAAACACATACTTAACCGGTCAAAACAGGACTAGTGTGTTCAGTCTACACACAGTTCAGGAAGAGTCAACGTTATCAGAAATATGAATGCAGTTTTAAATGTATTTTCTAAATGTAAATCAGGATTATAAGAAGCCAAAAGTATTTCCTAAAACCAGCCTTTTATTGGTCACAATGATCGGACTTTTAGAATACCTAGAAATCCCCAGCAGAACATTTCCCTTTATTCCGCTTCAATGATCTCTTGATCAAAGTTTCTTCTCAGCACGTAAGTAGTATGTGCCACCCAATTTATTCACCAACAGATATATATGTAAATGGTGGAAACCTCACATCCTTCAGGCTCAGCCCTGGAGCAAATCGACACCATTTGTGCAGAGGCATATGTACAACTGCTCCACCCTTGTGGTGGTTGCACAATTATTAAAGCAAGACTGCCCTCAGCTTGCTTGACCTGTAGCAAATTGATTATGGATTGTGTTCGGGTTTCATTGCCTCTAGAAACTAATGACTGCAATTAATGATCACGTGAAAAGAGATTTCATGAACCTTAAGGAGAAGAAAGGTAAGAAAACAAGATCTTCGTTTTTATTTATCTAGTGACTGTTGCTTATGTTGCCTTTGCTGCTCTGGTTTTCATACATTAGGCAGTTATTGCCACCATTAACCCATTTGCAGACAAAAGTACTCGCTAGTTGGGTGATCAAGTGGCTCTCTGGTAAAAGCAGTAAAAGGATCTCGGACCATACAATATTATCTTGGGAGGGGAAGAGTGATTGGAAAGTCTTATTAGTGGTGTTTCTGAAAAACAAAAAGGGGAATTATGCTCACCATTAATGCCTTTTATTCTAGCTTCCTTCATGACTGTTTTTCGGATATCTCCATAACAAATATCATAAAATGTAACAATGCTGCTTATGGAACAGAGAATGCGCGAACACACACACGAAAATAGGGAAGCAACACGTTTGATATTTCTATTATATAACCAAAGAATTGCGGTCTCTACGCTTTAAATCTTTGCTTCAGTTTATTGTGAGGACAGCAAGCTAGGTGGCAACAGCATGGTTTCCGACTTAAAAACTAACCTCCTCTGCTTGCTCTTCCTCTAAAGCAGGGCAGGGCAACTCCAGTCCTCAACGGCCACCAAAAAGTCAGGTTTTAATGATATCCCTGCGTCAGCAAAGCTGGCTCAATTAGTGGCTCAGTACCTGTGCTGAAGTAGGGATATCCTTAAAACCTGACCTGTTGGTGGCCCTTGAAGACTGGAGTTGGTCCCTGTTTAAGGCTAGGTGCCTGCTGCAGCACCCGCTACGGCGGGCACAGCAGGGACAAGAACCGCCTCTCAATGGGGCCGGGCCTGCTAACTACCTTGCCCGCCGCGTTGTGCGAACAGACTTCCCTGAAGACAGGAAATCTGTGCTCACAACTCGCGACGGAGCACTGGCCATGCCCCCCCCCCGGTGGTTCAGCCAATGAGGGCGAACCTGCCGGTTGACGTCGTGGTCGTGCCCCCCGCCATACTCCCCCCCGTCTTTCCTCCTGCAGGTCACTGCAGACCATGGATCTCAGCTGTACGCGCCTCCAGCCTCGCAGGCGCGCGTGCAGCGCCAACACTGGGTCCTCAGCCTTAGAGGAACAGCAAGCAGAGAAAAGGTTAAGCCAGAAATGTGTCCTGGCTTCACTTTGATAGTTGGCACACAAATTGCCAGCTGTACACATGTAACTGCTGTCCAGCACTATAAACAAACCCAATGTGATTAGCGAAGCAAAAAACTATGTCCTTGTCACCTCCATACCAAGTGCCCTAAACACGTAGCGTGCCCTTATGACTTGCGGGTCCTGGCACGCCAAAGACCCATGGGAAAAATGCTAGTTCTCTAGGGGATGCTCATGCTAACCAGGAGCAGTCGGACTTTACCAAAATGGCAGTGGAGCCCTGTCCAATTCCATTTCCATTAGCAGGGGGTCAGTAACAGTCATGTGATCACAAGTGCCCATAGTACAATAAAGGTTTGCCCTGCAAACAGAGACATAACAGATTAGAAAAGGGAACAGTTTATTGGCATCAGCCTAACTAATGCTGCAATTCAATTAATAGCTTTAGCCAATGGGTTAAAACTACAGTGCGTTATGATATATAGTTATCAAATGGTCTTAAACCCTTCTCTGCCAGACGGACCAGCAATACTCGTTGCTGGCCCCACTAGTAGGGAACAGGTTAAAAAGTACATAATTTAGGGGTATTGCCACAGGTTTGGTTTTCAAACTACAGTTTGAAAGCTGAGCGAGATATAGATACATAGTGCACTGAACCAATGCAGTCCCAGCGATCCTGTCTTTACATTCATATGTAGCGGTCATGTAAAATGGCTACAGTCATCTCTCCTGCTGACAGTAAGGCCTGGTAAATTGTGGGCATGCCAGCAGTAATTATGGAGGTTTGCCCTCACACCCTGGTGAGGTGCCCTGTGTATGGATGGGAGTGGTCACAGGCTCTGACTCCATGGTTAGTGATGTCAGAGGTGTGTCAGTTTCCAGAGTGTACATAAGGCACAGCACTGTGTCTAAAAGTTAGTTCTGGGGAGTTCTGGGGAGTTCTGAGGAGTTCTGAGGAGTTCTGCCAGAGTTCTGAGAAGAGTTATGTTATAGTAGCTGAATAAGAAGACTGTGTCCAGGGACCTGGCACAGGGTAAAGACATCCCAGCTGGGATAGGGAATCCCTATTAAAGGAGAATTACACCTTTCAAAGGGAAGCACTGAATGATTATGAGTGGCTAGAGAGACTACTGCGAGGGGCAGCTAGCCCACCTCAAGCAATAAAGATGCTCTTAATTACAAACCCTCTCGTGTACATGTGTGGAGTGATTGTACAGAGAGGAGCACCACAGAGGAGTTCCTCGCCAGGACCATCCCCAAGTGACCGAAGGGACCCTGATGAGGTGGAGGCGCTGCACTGGAACTAGGTAGGACTCAGCACACTACCTCAGCTGCCTGTCTGGACGGGTCCTCCCCACACACCATCATGCGGGAGACTCAGGAGTCCTGTTGCCAACAGGTGCACCACCAGACACTATCACACTGTAATGGGGACCGGTTAGACCACAGGGGCCAATGTGAGATTGGGTGGGTCAGGCCGGTTCACAAAAACCGTTACACATATATAAAATGTTTTACCAGGAAGTAATACATTGGGAGTTACCTCTCGTTTTCAAGTATGTCCTGCTACATACATGGACCTTTACCAAAACGATGGGCCATGGAAAGACCGAAGAACCGATCCTCTTTAATAGGTCACTTATTGCTGAAGATGACCTGTAAGTGCCTCTGCTCAATACACTTCTACATTAGCCCAATACACTTCTACATTAGCCCAAAGCACCCTGGCATTTGTTCAACGGAACCGTGAGTGGTCTCTGTTTTTTTGTCCATTTATATGCATTTCACTGAACTTTATACATAGAATGGGACGGTACCATACATGCATATTTTGTTTTAAACATGTAACAGTTGCCCCATAAAATACATGACGCATTTCACCTTTACATCCGTTTATTAGCAGTCCTCGTGGAAAGTGCACATTGAAAACGGCAAGATATAAAAACTAGTTAGAACTTGAGTTCCTACAATGCATCAATTTCAAAGGGTGTCAGACCTTGCAGTTCAGCTCTGCACCTGCTTAAAGACTAATCAATTAAGAGCCTTAAAAGAAGCCTTTAAGACCAAGCCAATTTCCCTTTGGTCTGTGAGCAGCATATTCAACTCCAACAAAATCACTTCCTCACTGACAATGTTTGCAGAACACTTTTAGTACAATTGAAATAGAGGAGATGTCTGATCTTTAAGAAGCGCAAAGAAATAAATGGGGCATTAGATAGGAACGCCTGTTCCAACGTCAGGGCACTATTAGAAAGTTATCCGAGCAGTCTGCTTATTAAGAAAAAGTCAAAGTCTACAGTGACCACAGTGAAAAGCAGCTTGGAAACCCCAAAAATAGGGTTGAAATTCTTAAGTGTCATTTCAACTATATTGTTCAGTCTGAAGCCAAATTTACCCCCCTTCCAATTTCCACCATGTTTCTGCTTTGAGCAACAAACTTCACAAACAGAACTCTTCAGTCATGTTATTTTTTCGAGCCAATACAGGTGAACTGTATCAAATACAAAGATTTCAAAACACTACCACCAGTGAAAGGAGTTATTGGCCATGAAGAAAATGAGGTAATTACTAAATAATGAACCATGAGAAAAAAAATTAAAAAAAAAAAAAGGATGTAGTTACAAGAGTTTTGGAAAACATTTGATGTAAATCTTACTTGATGCAGTAATCTCTACCCCGCCTCTGCTACCAGTCTGTCCATTTAATATTTTCTTACCTAAACCGTGGGGTGCACCGTGGCAGTATTACTTTTTTTGAGAACTTCCCTCTTAAAAGAAATTAATCAGGGACGACTGGTTACAAAACATTGGTGAAGACGGCAACCAATAGACCAGAGCAACAATATCAAAGCAACTTTTCACAACTCATTGGCCGAGTGGTCGCCATTTTGTTTTCACATTACGGGCTACATTCTCTTAACCAGCTGCATCTAATTCATAAAATCAGAGGTTCTGCTTCAGGAGACTCCCAGGTTGAGGCAAGGCAAAAAAAAAAAAATAGCAATAAAAAACCTGATTCCTGCTTTAAAGAGGAAACGTGTGAGGTCTTCGGTTTTAACTGACTCCATAAAAGGTGTAGGCCAATACAAAAGTTTCCACAACTTATGAACAGTATTAAAGTACACACAGAATTATACAAGTTTAAACAACACAGTTAATCTCCATCCTGAAATGGTTCATCACCCAATGATTTACTCATGTAGAGCATCTGAATTAATCACCGATGAAAACAAAAGCAGGCTGTGATACAGTTCATTAAACCAACATTCAATTTAGACAAAGATGCTATATTATATATATTACAGAGGTTCCTAAACTGTCCTTTATTGCAGACCACTTGAGTGCAAAAGAATTGGACCACAATACTTGGTTGTGTTAAATAATGTATTTTTGGATGTACTGTACATACTACATCATTCACAAAACACTGGACCCGAATCAAAGCAGCCTTCATAATGGATATGCTGGAACTGGAAAAGTCACTGACTGTAGGAGGCCGCTAATTGATATACATTTTGAAGGTATTTGGGGCCCACACTGGTGGACCAGGGACCATATTGTACTCAAACAACTGTGCTGTTAAAATTGTACTTTGATATTTAATATATCACAGATTCTTAATTGATGAGAAGCTAGCAACATCAATCTAGGCCTATATAATACTCATTAAATAATAGTTTAGTTTAAATGTTTTTATTAAACAGGTCCACATGTTACAAAACAATCATAGCACAGCTCAAGCTGCGTAACTGTGCAATGCTCTTACAAATACAGGAATAAAACAAAAATCCAACACGTCATACTGTAGAAAGCGCGTGTTTATATACAGACATGTACGTCAAGCTTCAGCTCACGAAAACAGTGGTTAGCCTTCTATACACGATGGAGGTTACAAGGCGGTGACACGGTTAAGGTTCAGTTACAGTAGTCGCTGTAAACGGGTGGAAGAAAAACAAACTGCTTGACAAAAAAAGGTCATTCAATAGTTGCCATAGTGTTTTTCCAAACAGGGGCTAGAGGTTTTGGAGCTCCGGGCTGCTTGAGAAACGCAGCATGGAAGGAGAGCGTCCTGCAGAGCAGAAACTGGTTACCTTTCAAGACATTACGCTCAAGTGGTAATAGCTCAGACCTACTTGATAATGCAACGACAAACAAAACATTGCGTACATGCCTTGCCTTTGTCAAACGCTTGGTAGAGGTGATGAGTGGGGGGGAGCGGCAGAGCGCAAAAAACGAGGGAGAAAAATATTATTTCAGAATAGCATTTAACTGTGACAAAACATGGAGTAACAAAAATAATGCACTCTGTTAACCTCTTATTGTATGGTTCCAGTCCACGCTTTGGCTGGCACCCGTCCTTACCTGGCTGCTGTGGACATTTTGATCACTGGCAGCCTGCTCTATTGGCTGCACCTGTTCCAGGGCTTAAATAGCAGTCAGTGACTTCCAGCCCCTGCCCGAGCATTGTATATGTTTCCCTGTGCTCCTGGCCACCTTGGGTTCTAGTAGCTGGGCCTTCCTTGTTCGTGAGCCTTCCCTGTTCCTGTTGCTGTGCCTTCCTTGTTCGAGAGCCATCCATGTGGCTTCCCTGTTCCAGACGCTAGCCTGTTCATTTGAATCCCTGTTGCTGCCCCTAGGCCCGTGACCTCTACCGCGCTGCCTGCCACCTGCCCTGACCCTTTGCCTGGACTTTCCACCACTGCCGCCAGCCCTGACCTCCTGCCTGCTTACAGACTATGGATACTCTAACAGGACTCTGTCCCTGGGCTCATTTGCATCCCTACCTCAGCCCTGCGGGTCCGCTTCCTGATCGGAGACGAGCACCGTCACACTTATATACCGGATTACAAAGGGATCCCTAGTCATCAGATCACAGTCAAATGTAGTTCTTTTAGTCGATAAACCAGATTTCCTATTTCTGTGGTTATAGGAATTAGGGGTAATCGTCAAGGTTGGGATCCAAAGCAGGGTAAACAATAACCGCCTATTCAACACGGAACATCCCGCATCAACCCTAAATAACCCGCTGCAGAATGAATCCCTGCTGCCCCAGTGTACACATTAAACGCATCAATGATGGAAAATGCATTTCATTGCCTCAATGCCGAGTGGAAAGTGTACCAGACAGACATGCTGGGTCCCATTTTCAGAGCCACTATTCCAGCAGTAAATTCAGAAGTTAAAAACTATTCAACCGAAAATGAGGACGACTCCAGATGTAAACAATCAAAAATAGATAAACGAGCAGACCCAGAGTTTAG
Source organism: Ascaphus truei (assembly GCA_036426205.1). NCBI lineage: Eukaryota > Metazoa > Chordata > Amphibia > Anura > Ascaphidae > Ascaphus > Ascaphus truei. The sequence goes on along the minus strand of CM071568.1, from coordinate 25,748,697 downwards.
ATTAAATATGGAAACATTTTCCCAGCTACAGAAAAAATATTTAATAAAATTTCATTTAGATACAGTAGATGTCCATCTGGTATACAGGGACAAACATTGCTAATATTAATAGAAGCAACCGTTACAAGTTAATTAGATTGAAAATGTGGGGCTAAAGTTACTTTTCGGAGTGCTGGAGACAGAGTGAATCACGTTTGTCCACAAATGAAGTTAACGGTTTGTGAAAGCTAGGCCGGGTAAGTTTGCAGTGGATGATCTCAGGCGGGAAATGCTGTGTACTGCGCGGAATGTGGAAGATGTGCAAGTGCAGTAACCTGGCAAGTATGTTCAAGTAGAACATGATGGCCAAGTTAAAAATGGCAGTGCAGGACGCTATAATAGCATAGCAGGCATGGTGGGAATGCCAACATACTCTAGGTTACTATGTGTGCATTGAACCTCTTCGATTAGACAAATGTAATGGAATTCTACCGAAGTTAGGGGGGGGGGGGGGGGGGGGGGGGAGAGAGGGGAAATGTGCATTGGCTTCTGCCTCTGAAAGGCTTCTGGGCCTCTCTGGGAAGTGGAGGGTTTGCCAATCACTTTAAGGCTTAAAATATTCGAGGTCAACCCAAAGATGCACTAGCAACACTGAATTAAAGGTTCAAATGCCTGTTCTGCGGTCATCTTTCGCACAATGACAAGACAAATGAGGAACTTTACACGAGAAAGGAATCTGTATGCTGTGCTCGACATCTATACAATGCTTGTACAATGTGTGTGCAAGTGCTGCTCGGCAAACGGGATTTCTTTGCTACTGCCCATCATCACACATGTAGAAAGGGATTCAGAAATAATGTGTTTTTTTCTTTTTTTTTTTTTTTTATATTACTGTACACTGTGTTTAAAAAAAAAAAAGTGTGTATAAACAAAAAACACAGATAGGCAGCATGAGAGAGCGGTTTAGCAAATTTTGTTTATCATTTCCCTACATGCTAATAATGTCCCAGGCAGTGCAAACTTTGACATTCTAAGGCCCTAAACTATGTCACGTTTAAGAGGCCCCAAAAATTAGAAATAGATTGTTCTGACTGAAGGGGCCATTGAAAATATAAACACGAACACTGAAGTGAATGAAAGCCTTATACAATGCTATGTTAGGTCACAAAGGTGACGGTGGAAAGCTAAAATGAGCAGCGTTTGCACATCACATTCATTTTAATATTTGATTTTGAGAGCAAAGACATTGATACCTTCAAAATGATTAGCTAGGAAGTTTGTCACTTTCGATGCCCACGAGGGATCATATTTGAACAACAATGTCCATATTTATAAAGAATCTTCTTTCCCAGATCTTTATTTATCATCCGATTTTAAAACTTGAAATGCATCAATTTTCTTCTGTTTTTGAGGCCCCTCATTGCGCTTAGTTAGCTTATGTGCAAATCCAGCACTGGGCCCAGGGTTTCCTCTGATCCATATCAAAATAATTGTAATTTGTTGGCTCTATCTTGTCTCCCTCACTTCTTCTGGGAAGCTGCTCCATGTATACACCACTTTCAACACATTTATGCTGAGATTTCACAACTTTAAAAAAGTGGCCAAAACTAATTAAAATGTAAATAACAGTATTTGTTTATGGATTAAAACCGGTTCATACAAAATCTAAGTAGTGTGTAAGTATTGGCAAAGGGAGAGCTGGTTAAACATCTGGAGTTGGGTTGTGTTTTGTTGGGGGTATGTTGGGGGGGGGGGGGGGGTTTCAAGTGATTCTTATGAAATCTATCACAAGAGCAAACACAACGTTTTCCATATTTGGCAGCAAAACAAAGCACGTGTCCAATTTGATATTTAATTATACAGAATATCCGCGCCTTTATGTTTCACGAAGAGTATAGACCCATCAAAGTTGTGGCAAAGAGGACAACATTTTACAGAATCATTTGGGTTTCAATTGGAAATTAGCTTCCAGAAGAAGCAAAAAAAAAAGGTAAAGTTGACCACATTTTGGCTGAAGGTTTATTTAGGCCAGGGACATTAGAGCCCCACCACTGGGCTAGTGTCTCACCTCACCTAACCCTAGCATCACTTACCAGAGGGAAAAGAAAGGAGAGAAATCATGGGCCGATGTCCTGCGGTCACTCTGGAGTCATCACCATGGTTCTGCAGCATTGAATTTTGAGAGGCGTCTTTCCAAAGCCTGGCAGTGATTGGCAAGACAGCCCAGGGAAATCACGCCTTAAAATGTATTGATGCACCTTGTTACCTCTGGACCCATCTCTAACCCCACGTGACCACCTAGTAATTAAGCAATTCCCTATAACAACGTTCGGTGCTCTTATGCAATAAATACACTTTAGAAGAAAAAAAAACTCCACTAAATAGACTGGTATGGAATATTTATTTATGATTTCTTGAATAAAAAGGTCACCTAGTCAATCTAATATTTTTTGGACAATTAAAGAGTTAATGTAAAAATACTGCTGGCCATTGTAACAGGATGTGTTTGGCGACAGATACCTTCAGCACTTGGCTCAACATTGGGTGTTTATTATAGAGAAGGGAAGTGTTCATCAACAGCCACAAAATGCATATATCAGTATTTCCCTCAGAACAGCAAGCATTTCAACCCGAGCATATTCCCCAATGCCTCCTCTATGTCCTGATCACTCTTTGCCCATAAAGGTCTGAGAAGCAGTGAATCAAAAGGTAAACCGACCTGACTCATCCAGTTTCATTTTCATGCAACATAAAACCTCCGTATGAATGTTTCAGGTTTACTCCATTTGTAATGCGATGAGTACAACAGAAACATTTGAAGAGCCGGTCTAGTCTTCTAGTAGAGTGACAGCTTCAGATGCTCATTGACCGATTGCTCTCTGCACTAAACTGAAATTGTTGTAGGGAAAAAAAAAAAAAAAAATCACATGCCCTGTGGTTATTTGAAAAGCTTTTGCACTTTGGAGCCCTAAAAACAGGTTAGGAATTTCATATTGTACGCATATAAAAAGCAAATATAGCAATACTCCAGCTTAAAGCTTTTATTCTCAGGATCTCCGACCAGGGAATGATTTCAGAATCAGAACCAGGGCGCCTCCCCAGCTGACCCATGCCATTGCCGAAAAGACGGGGACCCCAGGTTTACCTTTTAACTTGCTGGTTTGTCCATTCCCTTTCAGGAAATCAAAATGGCCGCTGTGTCAGCCTCACTCCTGACAGGGGGGAATGAAATCACAGTTTGGCATTGGACTACACAGGCAGCCATATTGATTTATTTCCCCACTGTATTGGTACATTAAAACCGTACATTTCTCGAGAACCAGGTGGATTCTGGGTGCTGAGAATAGTGAGGATCAGCTCTGGAGGTCCCACACTTCCGATTAAAATAAATAAGCTGCAGGCATTGCTACTTAAAGTAAAATGAGAGCTAAAGTACATACTGTACAGTATAAAGAGAAATGTCTGTTCATCTCATGGGCTGCACAAACTTGAGCCAAATTCTAGGAGATATCGATCAGGCTACTGATCAAACTAAAAAGGTTGGAACCAAATTGAACACCTTTACGTTGCGTTTGTATTACTGTATAATAAAAAATGCACAAATGCGCACCAGGGATTAGTGGAAGGTAATTTATTAAAAATACACAAAAACTGAGGGGATCCAACCCCACCTCAGAACAGCTGTGCAGCTGGACGGCTAAGTGCTACCAAGGAGACACCTAATGGTGACTAAACCCTAAGCTGCACAGTATACAAATACAGGTAAAATTTATATAAAAAACATGAAAGAAAAAAACAAACATGAAAACAACCTATCAACAGATTTATATAAAAACCGCCATAGGTTGGGCACTGGCAAGGGGAAACGGACACTCACACTGAACAGTCAGCAGACTCGCGTGGCTGCACAGGATCCGGATCTCAGCACCGCGGAGATGGATAAAACCGCTGCTGTCTCCTGCAGGCTCCGTCTCAGCTTACCAGCATACACGCGCAGGATGACCTGTTGTGACCTCTACGCGTTTCGTACCAAGTACTTCGTCAGGAGGTGCCAGTGCCCAATCCTATGGCGGTTTCAATACAAATCTGTTGATAGGTTGTTTTCATGTTTGTTTTTTTCTTCATGTTTTTATATAATTTTACTGTATTTGTATACTGTGCAGCTTAGGGTTTAGTCACCATTAGGTGTCTCCTTGGTAGTACTTAGCCGTCCAGCTGCACAGCTGTTCTGAGGTGGGGTTGGATCCCCTCAGTTTTTGTGTATTTTTAATAAATTACCTTCCACTAATCCCTGGTGCGCATTTGTGCATTTTTTATTATCTTGTTTTTCAGGGTGCCTTCCCCCTTTCTAAGGGGGGTTCACCTAGATTTGAGAGTTTCTGGGGAGACGCTTTATGTACATGCTGCAAAGGGATCATCCACACCATCACACAGCACGAGCGCTGAATATCCTGTTTTTTCTACTTTGTATTACTGTACTTTGCTAATTTCAGCAAAGCATTACAAGGATACACATGGAAATAAAGGTGGTCATATGTACGATGTGATCCTCTAAATTCAAAGAATATGGATACTAATCGGATATCTGAATGGACTTATGTTCTGTATTAATGCAAAATAAAGGTTTTAGGCAGTGACCCAAGCCAATGACAAGGCCCCTATTTAATATGTAAAGCCATCTTCTTGTGCATTCATTCCAATGGAGTAAACATCTTCCTTGACAAGTAGAAGACCGCTTCACAGCATACTGAATAGGCAATCAAGTATTTACGGGCTGACTATGCATGTAGCATACAAATACTGTACACATGCAACACGTTGCCAAGGATGAATGCCGCTTTCAGCTGTAAAAATAGAGCACAGTTATCCCTCACTACAATACAGCAGCTGTGGTCTTGACATCAGTGAAAGCGAGAGACAAATCTTTCTATGCAACATCCATCACAAACATTCGTCCAGGGCGGATTCAGAGCGGCGGTTTTGTGCATTTAGCACACATGCAAAACAAACTGCAGACGTGACAAGTTACATCCCAAGAACTCAGTGAGTATAGGTAAACAGCAAAATCCTATTGAACCGGTATCCAAGGGAACTGGGAAGCACCCAAAAAAGCCCCCATCTAAATACAGTATATTTCATTGGTGCTGAAAATCAGACACTGGAATTATCTTTTTTCTGTATTTCCTGGATATTTTCTAGGGCTAGAAATATTTGTTTCTGGAATAAATATACTTCTCCCTTTTATATAGCAGGACAAATTTGAAAAAGGCATTTCTATACAATTCCTGGTAATACACACAATAAATACAGTATGATGCACAGTGCAATTTCTAGTATTGGGGGAATGGCTTGAAAGGGTTCATCTGATGTAAAATGTACATATTCTGAATTCTCGACCCGTGTTGTAAGTTTCGGGACACCCTTGGATGAATAAAAGAAAAAACAACCACTTAGGGGGTAAAACCTGAAGAGTAGCTGAGCTACAATGTGTGCTGTTGCAGTAATTGCAATACTAAAAACTCTTAATTGCTTTATTTGAGAAGGAGCGGCTCAGTGAGTAAAGACACTGACTGGCTCCTTGTGACCTTGGGCAAGTCACTTTATCTCCCTGTGCCTCAGGCACCAAAAACATAGATTGTAAGCTCCACGGGGCAGGGACCTGTGCCGACAAAATGTCTCTGTAAAGCGCTACGTACAACTAGCACCGCTATACAAGAACATGCTATTATTTATTTGCCATTTGTTACTTTGTGTTCGTGTCCCAAGGTCGGCCGGCGGAGTGGATTGGAGGCTTGCCGTTGAACCTGCTACAAAGCTCTGTGGCAATTTTCCTTATGACCTTTGACAATCTACCCTGTGCATCAGGCACTAATCTTCGATGGTCAGATTTGGGTGTTAAGAACTCTGCCTGCACACTGCTGTGCCACCCAATGTCCATGTATGCCAGGTACCTTGTTAGTACAACCCAACAGGAATTAGTGAAAAGCCATTATTATTTTTTTTACCTCCAAATGAAAAAGCCAAGTGATCAGACTAACAGTATGGGATATTGATTAAAAGAGCTGCAAGTTGTCAATGTTAGATCCATTGTTGGATGGATCTTAAAGGCATGCAGAAACACCGCCATGTAGATAGAAGAATTGCAGCAGAACACACGGAGTTGCTTCAGATAATGAAACAGTGTAAACCTCCCCCCCAAATTTTTTTTTTAAAATGACATTGCATGCAATAAGAAAATGGTGCTCGCTACCATTTGTTTCAATAGGGCTGCGTCAAATATCGGACCACTGCGTTGATGCAACGAGTCGCATTAACGGGAGCAAGAACATCTGCTACATCTGTACATCTCCCCCCTACCTCAAAACACCACATATCAGGAAGCCTCGGGTCAGAACAGGATGACATGACGGTAACATTGAACATAGGGAGAAACTGCAAACATGTAACCTCTGATATTTTAATGGACAGAAAACCTAGCTATGTTGACCGTAATCTTTTTCTGCTGTGTACAATTATCCCAAGCCTATTTCTACGACTCCACAGACCCTGCAAACCTGGGCGGTTTCAGATGAAGAAGCACGTCTGGAAACTTTGGTCTAATGGGGAGATAAAAAGCGGTAAACAAAAACCTACAAAATAACACCCGCCCCCTATTTTTACATAGATCCATTGTAAGGTCTCAGGTGAGGGCAGATACGTTGACAATAGTTTAACAAACTTACAAAAAAAGAAATAATGTTTTTAAATGTCACTGACTCCGGACAAGGACCAGTTCTGCTATTTAACATAAAATTGTATAACTGTATTCAGCCGGAAACTGACGTGTGACTAACCTGGAGGCCGACAATCCAGTTTCTTTTACAGACCAGACAAGATACAAAAACACCTGTTTGCTGACAAAAGCCCCGTAGGTTTCTCAATGATGGTAAGAAATCCTCAGAGGATCTAATAATAATAATAATAATAATAATAATTTGTTCTTGTATAGCGCTGCTAGTTTTACACAGCGCTTTATAGAGATATATTGCAGACAGTCCCTGCCCCGTAGAGCTTACAATCTATGTTTTTGGTGCCTAGCACAGGGAGATAAATTGACTTGCCCAAGGCCACAAGGAGCCGATAGCGGAATTGAACCAGGTTCAAACTCAGTCCCAGTCAGTGTCTTTCCTCACTGAGCCGCTCCTTCTCCCAATTGGGATTACCCCAGTGGTTCCCAAACTTTTTCGGTTCAAGGCTCCCCAAGGCAATCAGGATTTTTCCGCGGCGCCCAAAGTAAAAACAAAGGTGTATATACATACCTAACAGTTGCAGTGTGCAGTTGGTGTCTCTCCCAGGCACACACACTCACTCTGACAGACAGACACACACTCTCTCAGATACACTCTATCAGGGAGGGGGGGAGTGGAGGAAAGGCAGGAGATCCGTGCAGGCAGCCACACACACACACACACACACGAGAGCAGAGGCAGCGACGACGGATGTGAGTGACTGGGGGAGGAGGGGAGGAAAGGCAGGAGATCCGTGCAGGCAGCTCCCTGCACACAGTCACTGGACAGACAAATGTACAACTTCCCCCCCTACCTTCTCCTATCACAAGGGGCAGAAGGGGACGGGACACCGCACAGCCACCAGCAGACAGAGGAGCCAGGAGCGGGAAGGCAGACACACACACTCACTATGTGCTCTGCACAAAGCAGAAGCCCCGCCCCCGGCTTCCTCTGACCTGCAGCCAATCCCCTGCGGCCGGGCCGGCATTAAGGAGGGATGGTGGGGAGGGATAATCGTGGGATGGTGGGTAGGATAATCGCGGCGCCCCTCTAGGCAAGCCACGGCGCATCAGGACGCCACGGCCCACAGATTGGGAACCACTGGATTACCCAATTCTTTTAACATTAAAACACGGTTGAGGGAATCAGGCAAAATGGAACCAGTCCAACGGGGCAAGTTGTTGCAGAGAATGAGATATACTGTACACGGGGTTCTGATGCTCCTCCGTTATTTGTACTCAGAAATTCCGCAGAGAAGTTATTCCACTATCACAGCGAAGAGTGGAAAAAGATGACAGGATGCAAATGAAGGAGCTATTTTAAGGTAATCCTCATTAACTGTACACAAATGAGGGAGTCGTCACCGCAGCAAGTACGCAAATGAAGATGAATCAGTGCATTCGACAAACTACCTGGCAAAGCGAGTGTGTGTAACTAGTTTTGCATGTGTGTATACCAGGGGTAGCAAACTCCAGTCCTCAAGAGCTACCAACAGCTCAGGTTTGACTGAACCACCTGTGCTGAAGCAGGGATATCCTTGAAACCTGACCTGTTGGTAGCTCTTGAGGACTGGAGTTGGCCACTCTGGTACAGAGCAGCAGTGCCGATGCAATGCGTTGGTCCTGTGCCTGGGCACAAGCAGGAGGGAGCACAGAACAAACTCATGAGTCGAGGCATTTTAAACCTTTAGATAAACAAAGCTCTTAAAAAAAAAAAATGATTCTAACTAAACAAATATCGCATAAGATACAAATTATTCACCATGTTCAGGGATTAGATGAACACCTTGTCATAAATAAACACTGTTACTGGATCATTTCCTTAAAAACAAAAAAAAACAAAAAAGGATACATTTTTGGAATATATTAAAAAGAAATAAAAGATAATGGTATGTACAGTAGGTGCTGCTGGTAACTCATGTACAGGCCACGACATTGCAGCACGCTACTTGACAGTACCTTTAAACCGCCACAGTGCCCGACCAGAAGGGTTTGCTAGCGGAATGGCCTTCGGAAGGTATCTCTGGAGCTGAAATGGACGCGCCTCAGCTCCGGTGACCCCCTGCTTCCCACCTAGGACAAATAAATTAACCCTGGGCGGAAAACGCACCTTTAAAAGTCTACAGTATTCAATAAAGTGCAATGGCCATTACAAAACCGAGCACAGGCATGCAAGTGATTATTAGTGGCAGCCTGTGCTTGGGAATAGCGGTCACATTTTAGTAAATGACAGCTCTTCGGACTGGAATATTGTGATTAAGGCTTAAATCTGAAAAGTTATAAGGAAAGAAGAGAAGCCTGTGGAAAAGAAAAAGAAATAAGGTTGAGGGTGACCGGGTGCTTTGGTTTTGTTGAGATGTCCACAATGTGGGATCACTTATAAAATCAGCATCTCTATTAACCAGGGCACATTGCAGTTACAACTAAAGGAAGGCGCTCACCCAAGTTACACCTCCATTTTTAATGTTTGTATTGCAATTGAAAGTCTACTAGAGGAGGAGTGCTCAACTCCAGTCCAACATGTCAGGTTTGGAGGATATCCCAGTATAAGCATGTGACTCAATCAGTGACTGTTTTCGACTGAGCCACCTGTGCTGAAGCAGGGATATCCTAAAAACCTGACCTGTTGGTGGGGGATTGAGGACTGGACCCCTGTACTAGACATATCACGGAATATACCAACACAAGATGTGATCCAAGGCCATGCTGGTCGATGAGAAAGAAAAGCAAGATCACAGAAGCTGCTATGTAACCAGAGGTAGATGGATGTCCAACAGGTCTTATTGTGGGCACAATAGAGCTGTTGCTATGAGATATCCCTTAGTCAAAAATGTCAAAGAGACACACAAAGCTTAAATGGACGGGTTCCTCAATGAGGAGACCTCCCCGTCTGCTGGAACAAACAAGCCAAACAAAAATCGCTGTGCTGGTAGCAGCTCAAGTCCAGAAAGGCAACCGCTTGCTTGGCAGCTATTGCATGTGACCAAGTGCTTCCATAACCTGTCCCCATCAGAAAGTAGGACTTCATATGTAACATTACACCAGTCACGGAAGTGTTAAGGAAAGGACTGCAAAGAGCTACCATACATTAAAACATTTTGCATTTGCAAATAATTGCGTTTGCAATGTGAACAAGATGCCACATAAAAAAATAAAACCTAAAAAAATAAAAATCAGTATCCTACAGGTAGGTGCTGTAACTGTGGGATTATGAGCCATATATGGCACACGGTGGGAATAAACTTCAGGCCACTTTAAACAGCCTTTTTATGACTGGGCCCTGGAGGTAACGTTCAGCTTAATACCACTTTGTAAAGATTGCTACACCAAGTATAACATTAGTAAGTGAATGCACACGAAGAGGAGACTTGGGAGGTTTTTTTTTTTTGCTGGCTCATTAAAATGATCTTTCAAGCGACGGTTTTTCAGGTCCAATATTACTACTGGGAACACACACTAAAAAGGGATTAGCACTCGTAAAATACTAACTCATTCTATCCCAAAAGGTTTACTGTATCTAATTTACTAAATAATCTAAGCACTTCCATGCTTAACGGACATGGGGGATTTTTTTTTAATGATCCGATCTGATCAGTAGGTGGTTGAAATGGCAGAACCATCCCCCGGTCACGTAGACGTGTTTATGACGACATGAGTGGTTTATTGTATTTCTCAATCCCTGGAAGGTGCACTATCTTTCTCTGCAAAATGACCTCTTCCTACCCATCCCCATTGCACGCAGCATTGCTCCATAAAAAACATCAATTCTGTCATAAAGCCTTCATTTCATGGAGGATGCAAAGCTCATCCCCCTACAGCCTAGCAGCAGTTTCCATAGAGTGGGGATCCATCCACGTTGCCATGGTAATTACTTTATCCATCACACTGGAAGAACCTTCTGCGAGAAGCATCAAAGCAGCACTAATTTTGGTCTGACATGAATTCCGAAATAAGCTTTAGAGCCGACCTTCATAGCTTAAAAAAAAAAAGCAGGGCATGCATACCCGGCTAAAATACATCTGATGGCTTTTATAGGTCCATGAAATCAAATTAGCAGCCTAAAATAGGACACGATAATTATAATCATTTACAAGGGCACACAAAACCTAAATTCAATATACAGTAGGCATACTAATTGGTCCAACACTAGGTGCAGACACCAAATTGAGACTGGGGCCCATTATTATTGTACTAACCACATGACAGTAGAATACACACATTTTAATCAGATAAGCTATTGTGTATTTCGGTTGCAAAGTTTATATTTTAAGCCCCTAAACACTAGACATGTTATGGCGTAGCCTGTCCAGTGTGCAGATACGAGATAGATATATACTTGGTCCAAAACGTATCCCATTTTTAGCTTTTCTGCTTTGGATGGAATAAATGTATAACTTTTTATTGAATAACGAGTGTGTACTGTGCACCTCCCTGAATCTGTATATCACTCTGGGCTGAAAGGTAATACTGGCGCCTCAAAAAGCCAAGTAACGGCATTATTTCTGTACCTCCATTTTGTGGTGTGCTAAAGACCAGTGTGTGAATACACACACACACACACACACACACACACACACACACACACACACACACACACACACACACACACACACACACACACGTCAATTAGTACAATACTTTGGCCAAAATATTTTAAGCCTACAACCACGTCACGATAACCCATTCATTAGGTCTTACACTCCCAATATTATACCGTCGTATGTATTGGTTCCACTGCATAGAGACAAGAAAGCAAAAAATGCAGCAGCCAACAGCGTGGGGCGGGTGACACACCGTAGGTCATCAGAGATTCCGTTTGATTGTGGCATTACGTGCTTCCACACACCTGTATGGTGAAGACCAACTCACCTAGTTTATCTATATAGGGAGGGGCCTCCCAAACTCACACCGGAAGATCTACCTAATATTTAAACACCGGATTCTAATTATCCCCTTTAATTTACAGATACAACTAGGGTTTCACATGCCCAGACTCTTAAATTACTCATTGTTTTCTAATTCATAGAGTACATCATTTTGTTTCAAAAGACAATGAATTGGTTATTTAAGAAATGCCCTATTGGATATTTAAGAAATGATTGGTTTTGATACAAGAAGTTCCTCATGGAAAAACCATGGAATTTCCGTAATTATCATTGGGGTTTACAAACGTGTGTGCGCATGTGAGTGTGTGTGTGTGTGTGTGTGTGTGTGTGTGTGTGTGTGTGTGTGTCAGATAGACTGGTAATGGCAGTCACATATAAGTGAAAATTCTAACTATAATTAGGGCACTTCTGGTTTTTAACCAGTTTTAACTGTACTGTAGCTCAAACATGACACATATAGTGCTTCTTAAATGTAACCCATTAGGCACTGCATACATGTCACACACCCCATGCTGTTGGCTGCAGTTGTTGTTTCCTCGTCTCTATGCAGTGGAAGACGTATATAAGACAGTAGAATAATGGGAGTGTAGGACATACTGAACTGTGACGTGGTTGTAGGCTTAAAATATTTTGGACAAAATATTGAGCTAAATGACCCATATTTATGAAGAAAGAATATAGATCAATATATTAAATAATTTGTTATATTTGATGTAGCATTGGGGCCATTTTGGCTCTTGAGAGACAGACAGACAGGCAGGATAGATAGAAGGATAGACACACGCACACAGTTTTGAAAAAGGTGCAAATTGATTCAAGTGCATCAACGTTTCAGTCCTCTAAGAACCAAAACATTGATGCACTTGATTTAATCAATTTGCTCCTTTTTCAAACCCTATACGATACCATTGTGTGTATATATGTATCGATAGATTTTATTGAAGCAAAAAAAATATGTACTAAATATCTGTACTAAACTATTTTATCAACATTGCTGTTAAGTGCTACAATTTTCTTATCTTATAAAATTGAGAGAATCTAGGATTGGTATTCATAATTACTGTCCACAAGGGTTAAAACTAGATAGTTGAAAACATTAAAGAAATATAATAATTGACAAAGCAAATCTTCAATAAGCATCGTCACTAAAGGCTTAATCTACTGCCACTTATGAATTCACTGGTTTGAAAAATATTGCCGCAGGCCGTCGATTCAGTTTTTAGATGAAAAATGGGAAGATTAAATAGGAGTCAGATGAAAGAGCTTTCCCAGGCACAATTTTGTTAATAACAGTATGTTCCTGTGCAAAGGGGGTAAGGAACAAACGATGGTATAGGGGCCGTATAAAATACTATCTGCATGTCAGAGGAGGTTCATATTCAGTAGGTCAGTCTTGGGTGAGGGATCTGGAGATTTAAAGCCCAGGAGAATTTAGGAAATAGAAGATGACGGTGAAAAAAAACCGGAGCACAAACAAAGCAGATATCACAAGGTGGCCCCGTAACAAATATTTATTGAAGTCTCATGGACAAACAAATGCACCTTTATTGAATTTAGTAAATAAAGCTGGGACAAAAATCCGTGCCAACAGATTGCACCAGCTTTCTGAAAAGAATCTCTACTTCCCCAATGGGATTGCATTTCTTTGATCCATGTGTTGGCGGTTTTGCCCAAGTTCTGCAGATTTAATATCCTGTTCTGGTTAACTGAAATTAAGGTTAGTGCTGTGAGAGCAAGTGTGGCAATTCCAGGACACAATGAGGAAAAAATAAAAAAAATAAAACCACAACGGGACAAGACTCAAATCACAAAACTTATACTTATCTGGGTTCTGTGAGAAATAAATCAAATATTATGGTCACCTGGTCCCATGCAGACAAAGAACTCACATGCAGGGCTTCCGGGACGTGCTTGGAAAAGCATAGGGCCCGGTGCAATGAGTGTGGTGTAACTTACGCTCCCCAGGGTCTCACCTGTGCGGCTGTTGTAACATATGCAATATACAATGTAATGGAGGGATCCATCCGGGGGTCCCGACATGGAAATTGGGCTCGGCTTCCATGATCGACACCTAGGTGGGCTCCCTCCATTGTCACTCCATGGGTGGGGTCCAAGGGGAGAGTGCAAGGTCCGGTGCAGTCGCACCGATATTAAGCCTGGATGGACTTCACTATGTCCCAAAAACCTGCCTCATGTATCCAATTGTTACATGCGAAACAGGGACGCTTCCAACAAGATGACAAATCGAGCATGGTACCATGTTGGCCTGTACACTATACAGCAAAAAGGAAGGTAGAAGATACATTTGCCTGAAGGGACCTTTGTGGTCCTGAAAGCTTCCACTCTTTTCAGCCACAAGTTAGCAAACAAAAGGCATCACTTCTACCTTACGTTTGTTGGTAAGTGACATGCGAATGAGCACAGTAGGCAGGTCACTGATGACTTGCGGCAGTGGGGTAACCAGCAGATTTGAGGGCTTGTAGACAACATATTTATTTGTTCTTTGTCTTTACTGTACCTTTCACAGTAACAGTTTCTGTCCCTTTTAACCAACTAGCATCACTACACATGACCTGTGAGATTCTAAAATGTAGGATTCTAAAAAACACATGTTTATCATGAAAATAATTACAAAAAAAATAATAATTTTGGTAACAATTAAAAATACCTTAAATTTGTCAAGAGGCCAAAAAAGTAGCAATTTCAATCATGTAAAAAGGGTAGCACTTCAAAGTCTGAATTCAAGCCATGTGGTATTAATGTATCTAGCTTATGAATCCAGTACATTTCCCTTTTACTTAAATCCACCTCTCGTGAGCGGCCCCTCCAGTGTTGTTTCACATTCTCTATAGCCATAAATTTCAGACTATCCGGATTTGACTGATGGTATTTGGCGTAATGCTTTGAAACGCTGTGAGTTAAAATCCCCCTTCTAATATTACTGAGGTGTTCAAGAATGCGAGTGCGAATGGGCCTTGACGTCTTCCCTACATATTGAAGCCCGCACGGGCCCGCACGGGCACTGGAGTATATAGATTACAAAAAAAATTTTAAAAAAAAAGCTGCTCTGCAGGTGGTAAAGTACCCGATAACCTTTTGTGAAATAAAAAAAAAACACTTCTGGAAGTTCATGAGTGCATTCCTGCATCTCTCTGTACATGCCCACACCAACACTTTCCCCCAACACCCCCCATTCCTGCCCATTGCTGAGATAAGCACATTAAAAACGGTGGAACTGCTGCCGACTGCAGTTCTGCGTTTTCATTAACTGGATTGCTGGGTATTAAGGACAGCGTGTAACCTCTATGAGTGCCAAAAACATAAAACAGCGCAGAACACCCTGCTATTAAGCTGAACGTGCTGCAAGCTCTTTGGAAGCAAGAGATTCGTTTGGTGGATACGGATTCAGCCACTAAAGTGGGAAATCAAAAACACAAGTAGTTGCACCATTAATGCTGGTTGATTTAGTGCTAGTCACCATGTCCCTGTACGTCTGCGCAGCAGCAGAAGGACTTGGGCCCATATCTACAGATACATGCTATTCTAGAAGGCAGAATCCAGCACCAGAGCACCCCTTATAGAAATGGCTATAAGGGGTCTTCCAGTGCGGGAAAGTTCCTTTATGGTGGAGCAGGCTTAGTACATTTTGGCCTTGCAGTGCTTGTAATGGTATATGCAGCGTAGCGCAGGCAATACAAACCAAAATCCCATTATAATGCAGTGCAATTGAACCAGTATTAGGCTAGGTCCCCAGTGGCTGCTGCGGTGCGCGCTAGAGCGGCACACAGAAGGCACAGCCCCCAGTCGGCGTGTGCGCGCGATGCTCGACCGCCTTGGCCAAAAGACAAGATTTTTTTGTCCTTTGGCGCAGCGGGCAAACATTGGCCACGTCACGGCGGCGGTTCAGCCAATGAGGGTGAACGTGCCGCGTGTCATCATGGCCGCGTCCCCCAGTCACAAGTGATCTGAAGTCCATCAGATCGCTTGGCTGGAAGAGGAGAGCGCCGGGGAGGCGCGCCATCGTGCGCATTGGGGCCGAAGCCCAACAGTTAAAAACAAAAAACAGGACATCTCATTCAATTATTAATTCCTTTACTAACAGAGGGATGGTGAGGTTTTGCTATACATTCCAGTCCCTGTGGCATGAAAACCATTGCAACAGTGGGACCCCACTGAATGTGCATGTATGAGGCCTGCAAAGAGTTTCAATTGTCTGTTTATTTCATCTGTAAAGTTGTTTTACCTCCCTGCTGTCTTTACTTCGAGTTGTTATCTTGCCGATGGCCCCAAGGGGCAATTACTGTGACCTATCCACTGCCCGAACCAAATGAGGTCAGGACATGTGAGGGTGATGTATATAGGGGAGAGGAGTATGTGTTACCTCAGAGAACCAATGTTGTAGCTCATGTACAAGGTGTACCTTTGAAGAATACCATTGCTGGAGGAATTTGGTGCTTTGTTAGCTTATTTACAAAATGGTTGTTCTTATGGCTGGCTACATCGTTTACAATCCAATTGGCTAACCATGCCCAAAGCAAAGCATTGCACGGCTTAGCAGCCTCTGAATGAAGGCAAGTTTATCAGTCAAGCGTTTTCTTTCCCTTTAGCCCACCCTGCCCTGAACAGGGAGCCAATAAAGAGAGGAGGAAGAGAGGGGAACTCCGGCTGTGCACACGGTTGTTGAACACACAGTGACATCAGTCAAAAGGGAGCAGCCAGAGGAAATCGATCCCCTCCCAAGTCTCAGCTCACCATGGTTAAGTGTCAGATTGTGTTTAAAAAAAAAAAAGCCATCAATTACCCAGATGTAACCCCTTCAATAGGTCAGCGACAGGGACACTTTGGTCATATGAGGGATTGCCCCTATAAAATAGGACACACTTGCAGTAAAACTGAACACCAGGCAGGATCGTGCAACAGCTAAAGAGTGAATGGAATTACAGACTATGTCAAAGACAAAATGTTACGACCTAGAACAGTGTGTGTGAGATAGATATAGATGTCTGCTGGCCATATATAAAAACATTTGTATTTTTTTATTTTGAAGTCAAACATCATGGACTACTGCCTAAAACAAGACACAAAAAGATGCACATATAGGTCACATTTTTAAAAAATATATATAATAATAATAATAGTGGTACATCTCACAACATCACACTTTGACCACTGCTCATTATAATCGTCTACAAGAGACTGCAAGCAATAAAACATGTTCTCTGCCTAGGAGGCCCCTCCCCAGGTGTTCATTATTCCTTATGCCCACATTTCTCATTGCACATCGGATTAAGAGCTTCGCCCCTTGGCGGACTCACGAAATGGTTCGACGACGGACGCAAGGAACAGCGCCTTCACATTTAAAGCCTTATAGAATATTTCACCCCGTTGCTGCCGGGGTGGTCCATGGATGCATGACTGCAGGCCCCTCTGGCAGTAAAAGGGTTAATACAAGGAGACCAGTGCAATGAGGACACCTCTGCTTACCGCGTGTGTTCGTCGCCATGTCAGCCACCTTCTGAAAGGCATCCAAGAAAGCAGCAGCTGCCACTACAGTGGTCCTGAAACAGAAGCAAGACAAGCCAGCATTAAACGCACTGTGAAGTTGCTGCCATTTACACCAACTACTACTAGTGTTGCCGGGTGTCCATTATTGAACCGGACTGTCCTGTATTTGGCCACTGTTCAGTAAACAAAAATTAGAGGTAATACTGGCCGTGTATGTGTCCAGTATTACCTCTCTGGACATAGTGACCTGACTGGCTTGGGGGGCGGGGCCACGGGATTTCCCCAAGCAGCGAGAGAGCAGGGCTGTTTCTAGGGGGGCTGGGCAGCTTCCTCCATCCTGATTGACTACTGCTGGGTAATGTAGTCAATCAGGAGGAGGTGTCAGGAGCCCTGGGGGTGGGACCAAGGAGGAGGAGGAAACAGCATGGAGTGGAGGTGTGTGTGTGTGTGTCTTGAGCGGTTCACACCTGTCACCATGGAGTCCAGTATATTGGAGAAGCCACCTGGCAACCCGAACTACTACCCTGATCCTATACTGCAAAGTCACGCAGCATTGACCTTTTATGTTGAATGAATATGAATGATTTAAGGGGCAACACTGGGAATTTCCCAAATACACGGCTGTATAACTCCGCCCAGATACAAGATAGTTTGGAGTAGCTGCAGTAACCGTCACTAAATATAGGTAAGTGGTAAGGTAAGTGGAATGTTTATGTTGTGGTTGTGATTCTCACTAGAAAAGCTATTAAAAGAACCCCTGCATGGACAGTGGTGCACAAGTCGGGTGCCTTTACGATATTGTAACACTGGAAGTGTCTAATACACGGGATTAAAAAGGTCTTGCAATATTTATACAGTTTAATGGAAATAAAACAAAATTGGGTTTACATTTTTTTTTAGAATAAACTTAAATATAAATACCTATATCTACAGACCTAATAACCGACCGCCATCTCCTCCCCCCCCCCCCCCCCCAAAAAAAACATTTTTAAAACTATTATATTTTAAATGACGTGTAACAGACTGTGCTGCCCAGCTTTCCGGCACAGTAGGACTACTCACAATCCCTTTTAATTTCCCAATGGGCTGCGTGTTTGTACAGGTACTAAATAAATCACTCAGGACTCTGGATTCATTCCACTGAAATAAAACGTGGAGGCGTCTTCACGTTCCAATTCCAAAATTACTGGGATGTCTTTAGCACCTAAAGTCCAAATGAACCCCTTTGTTGATGGAAAGGCCTACAATGCATTGCACAGCAATGTCACGTTACAACCAAAAATATATGAGAGAGAGAGGAGAGAGAGGAGAGAGAGCGAGAGGGGACGAGAGGAGGAGATGGGACGAGGAGCGAGGATGCGAGCATCAGAGGATGAGAGAGGCGAGAAGAGGAGCAGATGGAGAAGAGGAGAGAAGAGGAGAGAGAGGAGAGAGGAGAGAGAGAGAGAAAAATAAATATAAAAAAAAAAGCATCATGGATTACGGTCTAAAACAAAACCCCAAAAGATGTACATTTAGGTGCAAAGCAATGCGTCGCAGGCCCCTCCATCAGCAAAGGGGTTAATTGGGACTTTAGGGGCCAAGAACATCCCAGTAGCTCACGTGCTGAAAAGAGAGACAGTTCAAGAGCTCATTCACAATAACTCCACAGGTTTAAACTATTCATATTATATTCAAACAGCTGCAGGACGAGTGGAGGAAATTGGCAGCCAATGTGTAGGTTGTTCTTTCTTATCCTAAATCAGTCTGTTACACAGTACTTCTGTTCCTATGGCAACAGATTTCCCCATCTTTTGTGACAAGGCCTTGCTTCGCGCACACACGATGGCCGTGGAATTGCTGTATAAAAGGAATGAGCATGCAAAATGTCAGCCGCCTCCTCCTCCCTCCCTCTGCCCCAGTTTCAGAAAAGGGACTCTACATAGTCAGTGGCAAAATAGCAACGTTGCCCAAGAACAGGGGTTCCCAAACCTTTTTACAGTGTGCACCCACAGTGTGCAAACTCCTAATTAATAACGCTTATTGCCTTCTCTGACTATTGCCAACGGAACGGTTTGAAGCTCCTGCTGTCATTGACGGCTCTACCACCCACACCAAGGTGCAGTTTGAGGTGTCTCCAAGGGGTTCACACTAGGTCAGCCCTCCAACTCCTGTTGGGAATCACAGGCTTAGACCATTTCGCATCAGCACAGCGCAATTCCATATCTGCAGACTAACTCCATCAACAGATAATGATCCTGCCCTAGATGTGTAGCTCCCATTTGGTGGGCTACCACATAAAGCTACGGTCATTGTGCGAGAAGGGAATACTTTCAGTGGCTTTTTGTAGGCTGACTTGTTAAAGTGAATACTGCGATTCTGGATTTTTACAATTTTTAGGTGTAGAGATGGAATAAAAGTGTTTTTTTTTAATGAAAGTAGAATAATAATAATAAATAATAAGAGAATAAACATCACCTCAGTTATTCATGCTTAGAGCCCCATATAAATATATCTTACAGTAGCCACGTTTCAGACATATCCACTATTTGAATTCTTTGTATAACAAGCAATATTACATCCAAGAAAACATATCAGGGGGAAAATAATGGGCATATTTGAAATAGGTCAAGTGTAATATTCTGTTTTGTGCCACCATTGACACTATACTGTAGATTTGCTTCTCTTTAGCCGATTTTCTCAGTACAACAGATTTTTATAATACTATTTCAGGAACTTTCTATTCATTTACAATACATTTCCTGTTCTGTTTTATATTTCCCTTTCATGCAAGGCGTGTTACCCAACCTGAATATTAAAACATGTGGGCTATTGTAGGTAGTTCTGTGCCTTGTAAGGTAGGAAGTGTTCGTGCTCCAATACTATTTATTTTAACCCCTTTGGCACCAGAGAGGCTAGCAATGCATTGCAGAGCAATCTGTATTTACATTTAAATATGTTCAAAAGGAAATTTCATTTGTGTAAAGATGATAACCAGTGGATACAGGGAAGACTCACTTAACATGAGTTAACATAAAGAATCTCTGGGCGCAACACCAGAGTCCCCCCCAAAAAGGCATTTCCCTAAGAGGCTCCCCAGTATGCCTTCACTGCCCCTGTCCACCAAGCCAGTGTAGAAGGGGTTAACAGCATGAGGACAAGAGCCACTTCAGACCCCCATGGAGTCCATAACCCCCCTCCCCCCCTTGCATGTCTGATTGAGGTACTGTACTGTACTATTGACATGAAAAAAAGAAACAGCATTTCCACAAAGAATCTCTGGGACATAACACCCGAGTCACCCCAAAGGCATTAGCCGAAGGGCAGCCAAAGGGTGTCGATATCTGCTGCTATTTGGTAATGTTACAGCTGCTCTTCTAACACATTGAAGGTCTATCCTACCTCTAACACAATTTTAGTCCCCTCTGTAAATGTTACTTATCCAATATTCATATCTCAGACTGTCCATGAAATATCTGTAAACTGAATGTATAGGACTTCTGTTCATTTAATGCAACTATTTATTATAACTCTGACTTTTCTTGTCTGTCTTGTGTCACAAGAATAACTAAGTAATTGCAGTTATTCTCAATCTGACTGTAAAGTATTGCGATGTCCCCGTTAGTGGAGGCCTGTCTTTAATTGAAAAAATAAATAAATATGTTATATATTCAGGCAGTTCTTAAAAGCGGCTTTTTTCCTTTAGCCATGAAAATGTCGAGAGAGATTGATAAAAGTGATGGGGGAGGACACACCCGAAGATGGATTGTGTGTGTACTTCAATGTAGAAGAGTTTTAGGATAAAGACCCTGCAACAGAGATCTGAAGTCAGAATTCAGAGGAGTGTCTGATGTCAACAACATACATGAATTCTCATCTTCCATGCTCCAATTACCTATTTGGAAAAGATATGTGTTATGTGGCAACGTATAGGAATCTTGCTTTAACCTTTGTATTTTAAGAAGCGGTCTGCATTAATTGTATGTTCTTATAATCTTTTTCTGTAACTTAAGCACTACTATTTTTTGTATATTAAATCTAAAATGTAAGAAGTATAGGTCTTTGGCTCTAACTGAACTTTGCATGTATTGAAGAGTAATTCAATTTTCGGACACGTTGCTACAAAAGATGTGTGCTAGTTACATAATTTTGCTTCGTAAACTGGGACCAAGGACCCTGGCGATTAGAATTTCCTTGGTGTCGACGGTGAGTTAAAGATATATATAATATATATATTGTGATGGATTGAGGGGAAATATTACGCATTTGAGGAGAGATAAATGTGTCAGCTAGGTAGCCGTGTTCATCAACAATGGATGGAAGGGAACATAATTATGCCCCTTTATAAAGCATTGGTAAGACCACACCTTCAATATGGTGTAAAATTGTGAGCACCAATCCTAAAAAAAGACATTATGGAACTAGAGAGTACAGAGAATAGCCATCAAAGTAATAAAGGGGGATGGACAATTTGGCTTATCAGGAGAGGCGAGCTAAATTAGATTTATTTACATTAGAAAAGAGGCATCCAAGAGGGGATATGATAACTATATACAAATATATTCGGGGACAATACAAGGAGCTTTCAAATGAACTATTCATCCCACGGGCAGTACAAAGGACTCGGGGCCATCCCTTAAGGTTGGAGGAAAGGAAATTTCACCAGCAACAAAAGGAAAGGGTTCTTTACAGTAAGGGCAGTTAAAATGTGGAATTCATTACCCATGGAGACTGTGATGGCAGATACAATAGATTTGTTAAAAAAAAAAAAAAAGGTTAGACATCTTTTTAGAAAAGAAAGCTATACAGGTATAACCCATCTATCCCCACCCAATCGCAGATCGGGCCCCCTAAGGTGTTCTGGGGTCTGGCTATATGTCACTGTGTGGTGCATACCTGCTGGCAATAGGAGGGCCCGAGTCTCCCGCGAATGACATGGGGACAACAGAAACAGGTTACAGGGGTGAATGCCTTCGTTCTCGTTCAATGGTGCAGCGTCTCCATCTGTAGTAAGCCCCAGGAATGCGGGGTGGAATCCCTACCACAGAAATCCTCCTCCCAGGGATGAGAGATTCCAGTCTCACACAAGGTTCTCTTTAAAGCAGCAGTCTCTTTATTCTCTTTGGGCAGCAGCAGCAGCCGACAGGTACAGTTGATGCACAGTCCACTAACTGTTCTCCCTTGTGATGGTCCCTGCCGCCACTCTGGACCAAAGGGCACCCAGAGTGGGGCTAGCTCTTCCCTCACCCCCTAAGCAGGGTGAGAGGTATTTGGTCCACCTCACTATATCCTATCAGCTCTACTCATGAGCTGCTCACTCCTCTCCTTCCCAACACTAACACTATCTCCACTCTGACACACTACTGTGTGTGCTCTCACACTACTCACACTAAATAGGAAGTGCACTGCTCTTTATGATCTCAGCAGGCACCGCCCCTGTGTCTCTTGATTGGACACAGGGTCAGGTGACCTACCTCCACCATTCAGGGCAAGTGGGGGAAGTGCTTGAAGTGGGGGAAACCCATGATAACTCCTGGCAACCTGCCCTTATCAGGGATTATACCAGGAGGAGGACAGAACTATAGCCCCATTTCTTACCAGGGCTACACAGGGATATACCAAATAAATATACATGGGAAGGATGTTGATCAAGGGAGTAATCTGATTGCCAACTCTTGGAATCAGGAAGGAATTTATTTTCCACTGTTTTTTTTGTTTGTTGTTGTTTGCCTTCAACTGGATCAATAAGTAAGTATAGATATAGGATAAAGTAACTGTCGTCTAAATTTAGCATAGGTTGAACTTGATGGGCGCATGTCTTTTTTCAACCTCATCTACTATGTAACTATGTAACCCTCGCCACATATACAGGTGTGCCATTCATGACAGCCACTTTTATCCCCTTCACGGTCAGTGTAAATCAATGTTTTCCCTTCCCCTATTGGGTTAGAAGTGGCCATCGTTGAATAAAAAAAATAATAATTCCGTCCCTTCTTGCAGCAGAGCGGTTAAATTAGACGACATTGTATTTTTTTTTGGTGAACAGAAATGTCATAAAAAGGATGAACAAAATGGGCAAAGGCGGGTACACAAATAGATATACTGTAGAGTGTGTTGTATTTCACCCTCTCATAAAACAGAATATACATTCTTACCGGAGCTGTGACTGCAACTTCCCCGCTTTGTTTATAAAATCTTCCCAAACTGGATAACTCCCCTACAACAAAAGGCAGAAAAAGAAGAATGGTTAGAAAGTCCGTTCCTTTTTAATGAAATGTTCATGTTAGAGTCAAGACTTCTCCATAGAATAGAATGTCAGTGTCTCACATACTGTAACTGCAGTGTAATTATTTAAAAGCCTTTCTATGCAACGTACACAGGCAGCAATATGCTCTCTGACCCCAGGATAATGGTCCGTATTGAGTATGCTATGAACTAGTCTTGTTCCCTATGCTGAAGACAAGGTCAGGCCCCATTCATTCGATGTGACGTCTTCACAACATACGATCATAAAAAAGGCACTTTGTAAAGTTTGCCGGAGGTAACTGGCAATACTAGTTTATCGAGTCACATTAACCCCTTTTGTTGCCGGATGCCAGTATTAAACAGGTTTATATTTATCTGTGCTTTACAATTCTATTTTAAAAACAATTCATGCGGCTAACCCTAGGGAGGATTTGGCAAGTCATCCTTAAAATTAGGACACTGTGTAAGGAGCAGTAGATTTATTAACTTCAACGATCAATCTTCAACAGCCCTGATAGTCTTTCGTCTTTAGAAATAAAAGAAGTGAAATAAAACGCATGGCACTCAGTCAGGTTACTACAGGTGTTATTTACTCAAGTCTTTTTGGCTGCGAAACTGGGAGAGAATTGGACCAGGTTAACACAGGAAAAACTGAAATGGCTTCCAATTGGATTTACTTTCTTTGATATATATTATGCGGCGTTGTGCTCGGATTTTGCACAGTTGTGCTGCCAGGAGACTTGAGTAGCGAGAAACACGGCATTGTGGGGCACAGCTTCAGGTAGCAGAGCAGTGATTAACAGCCCTGCTTCTGAAGCCGAACTGCAGGCTTCCCTGTGCTGGCTCCCATAGTGGATGAATGACCTCCTGCGATGGGCCGGTGCAGACATTTTTGAAGCCTTCCCATAAGGATATGAATAAAACAACAATCCTCGTTAAAATCCCCCACCCCCCCTCCCCCCACCCCAGGTTTTAGTTACAGAAATCCCTTCTTTCCTGAGACATTTACATGACCGAGAACCAGCTTTACCACTGGGATCAAAAAATAGAAAGAGCGGAAGTTCTGGTCCCATTAATGTGGTTTTTTTAATGGCTCTGCTGAAGGGAGACGAATCCAGCAACAATATTGTGCTAAAACCAATAATCACTGGAATGTGGAAGGGCTCCAAAGAGCTACAAATATCCCAACTCTGCTCTAGGAAAACCGGTTCCAGCTAAATAACAAGGGGGGTTGGGGTGGGTTAGGTGGAACATCTCTGCTCAATACCCTCTATAATATTGGCTTCAATACATATTACTAGTTGCACATAACAAGGAATCTCTAAACACCGACTGCCCTGCCAGTGAACCTTTTTTCTTCTTACAGATGTACGTAGTGCTGTATATAGAATGTTGCAGGTACAAAAGAGTCCCAACAATCTAGGGAGGTGAAGAGACTTGCTCGAGGTCACACGGAGCCAACACTGGAACTCAAACCAGATTCACCACTAAAGGGGGCAATTCTCTAGAGCCTGAAGTGGCCGTTTTCGACAAAAAAAAAAGAAAAAAAAAAAAAAAAAGAAAGAAAACAAACAAAAAAAAATCCCCCAAACAGTATATAGAAATTACCTCTAAACCTTCAGCCCACAATATCTATGCTAGTGTGTTTCCAACAATCTTCTTACTCATTCAGTGCCAAACGGCTCAACAGCTCATTGCTTTACCTTACATTTGTTTGACATTCATACATAAAAGCAAACAATATGGAGGTGGGAAAAGAGATTCATATACAAGAAAAGATACCATCTATACCCTTCAGTGACAAGGGGGTCTGCAGAAAGGTTTTTGCATTTCATTTTGAATTGCTAGTGTAGCCCTGGTAAGAATTGGGCTATATGTCTATCCTCCTACTTGTGTAAGCCCTGCTAAGGGCAGGCTACCAGTAGTTATCATGGGTTTCCCCCGCTTCAAGCCCTGCCCTGATTGGTGGAGGTAGGCTCCCTGACTGTGTCTAAGGCAAGAGACATGGGGAGGGGCCTGCAAAAGTCATAAAGGGCAGTGCACAGCCAATTTAGTTAGTTGAGTTCTGTCCTGGGTTGAGAGAGGAGTGTGTTTCCAGGAGTGATGTATTACAATTGGAGGAGCTCAGGTCGGACCCGAGTAGAGCTTATAGAACTGTGGTGGACCAGTACCCCTCACCCTGCCTAGGGGGTGAGGGAAGAGCTAGCCCCACCCTGAGTGTCTGTACCTTGGGGTGGGGGCAGGGAACAGTGAGAGTCCCAGACAGCCCATCCTGAAGGGGAACAGTCTGGAGGAGGAGAGGACCTACTGTACCTGAGTACTGCTGCTGCTGTATGCTGTGTGCTGCTGTGTGAAATAAAGGAACTGTTGCTACGTTTTACCAAAAACCGAGACTGAAATCTCTCGCCCCTTTGAGGGGTTTCTCTGGAAGGATTTCACCCTACCCTGATAGGGCTTGCCAGAGATGGAGGCGCTGTATCACCACTAAGAAATGAAGGCATATACCCCAGAAGCCTGTCTCTGTTGTCCCCCATACCATCGCGGGACACTCAGGCCCTCCTGTTACCAGCAGGTATGCACCCCCTAGACATATGTAGCCAGCCCTCATTACACCCTAGGGGTCCGATATGCAACCGGGGGGGGGGGGGGTAGATGGGTTACACTAGTATGGATGAGGTTACTACACATTGTCCACTTGGCTCCACATCTTTGGGAGATCAGAGCCCCAGTACATTCGGATTCCCAGTAGTTATGGATGTCTATATAGCCACAGAGCAGTGATCTCCAAACTTTTCAGTACGAGGGACACATCGTATATTCTACACATTTTCGCGGGCAAAAAAAAAAAAAAAAGTTTATATATTTATATTTTTTAGAAAATAAATGAATAAGTTTTATTTGGATCTTTTTGGGGTAATCAGCATGATATGATTCAGAAGAGAGAAATGTGACAATTACAAAGAAAGGATGCCGTGCTTACACTGGGAAATGATATATAAGGGGCAAAAATATATATATATTTCAAGTTGCTGCGGGCCATATAAAATCTTGTGGGGGGCCTGATGTGGCCCCCGGGCCGTAGTTTGGAGACCCCTGCCATAGAGTAACAGAACGGTCTTCGAACATGGTTGTGGGTTGACATTCACAAACACATTTTTAGTCTCGCCAATTATTCCTACGGTTTTGCATTTTGAACAAAATAACCCAAAAGTATTTCATTTCCGCTACTGGATCTGTTCAACCTTTTTAAAGCTATGCGACTCATACACGCGGATCACTTCTAGTAGTTGGAATTGGCAGGTACTGTATGGATCTGATGCATAATCTGTGACTGCACATAACGGTCAGAGAAATATAGGAATTACAAGCTTGTAAATACTAAGATTGTGCTAGAAACCATTTACTTAAATTAATTTATTTCCATATCGAAATAGTTACAAAACGACTTGATAATGTACAGATGATGAAATCACAGAAAGACAAAATGGTAAAGTAAAAAAGGAGAATGTGTCAAATAATGAATACATCCTGTAAAGTCAGATGTGTACATCATCGCCAATGGCAACGCTTAGCACACAGCGGATTTACCACCATGCCAATCAATGGGTAGTCTGGGTAGTTGCCCTGGGAAGGGTGGTTAGACCTCCCATGTGTAGCGGGAGAGGGAGGTTGACCACTTAACTATAGCGGTTACTAACCGCTAAGGTGATTGAGAGGTTAGTGGAACCCCTAGGCACCAGGGCAAGAGCGCCTAGGCACTTACATATGCCGGCCGCCTCCTTTCTGCCGCCCTCCTCCTCCTTCCGATTCGCAGCGTCAAATGACGCCGCGCACTTCACCAAAGTGACATGACACGGCGTCTCGTTGCCATGGTAACGCAACATACATTTGATGCCGCTATGGCAACAAGACGCCACGTTTGTGATGTCCGCTGCGTCATTTGAGGCTGCGAATTGGAAGGAGGGCGGCAGAAAGCAGACAGCAAGGAGGCGCCCGGCGTATGAAAGTGACTTCCCATCAGGCCTGAGAGCACAGCAAATGTATATGGGGTGGACATTTTTGCCGCCCCAGGACCCGCCCTAAAGCGAAATCTGACACTACACAGTGTCAGACAGAGAGCTGGGGATAGTGATGATATAAAATGAATGTTATATCATTTTGGAGAAGCAAAGTTACTCAAAGACCACGGCGCCTCATGATTAACGGAGTTAATAAGATTTTTTTTTAAATTTTTTTCATACAGAAAAAGTGATTATGATTTTTGTCCATGTAAATAAAAAGCATAACATGGAAAGATACAGCAAATAAAAGAATTTAGAGCAGTTGCTATGAAAAAGCCAATTTGATCGCAGCCATGTCTCCTAATCTCAAATATTCAGCATTTTAGATTTTTACAAAATAAATATTTCATTAGTAATCATAATTTTATTATACAGGCATCATTCCAATGACATATTAGCTGCTCGCATAGCAGTATTTTGTAAAGGGCGCTTTATGAAACCACAAATCATTCGTTCCCAAAAGTAAAGACTCGAGTCACCGTAGCTTTTTGTTTTCTATTTGTACACAAAATTGTAATATCTCCTAAAATACGGTCTAAAAATGCAACCCTCCCTGCCCGGCTTCTAGGCAGATTACATCAGTGTGTATTATATGGCTACTCCGCATGGGTTACTGTAGAGGCAGAGGGGGGTTGGCCCGGTATTAAAGGGGTTGCACCCCATATGGCCACCCCCTGACCTCACCAGGGAGGCAAGGGGTTAACTGGACTGCGGTCCAGGAATGTGGCTTACACCTTGTCATGTAAATGTAAATGTATGTTCCCCTGTTCCCATGTTTCATTATAATCCTGTATTTTAATGTTTTAAAGTGCATATCTGTATCTCCAGTTCTGGAGGTCGCAGAGAGTTGATATTTGGCCAATGTGTGGAGTCACTGTAGGCATTAAAAACTGGCAAATTTCGACCCACTGAGCCCACCAGAATGGAACTTATTAATATGTGTAGATATTAAAGTGTATATGTATGGTATTTTGGATCTGCTCTGACAATGCAGTCTCCATCTGCTATGCTAATAGGTCATGATTGAGCCTAAGCACTGTGATCAAAAGTTAACTGCCTGATTGTTTACACTAAGTACTAATCAACCGACCAAGTACTAATCAGCAGACTCTGCCACTCTAATTGTTACCCGAGGGTGGAGAATCATCAAACTGGAGTGGTTTGTAAGTGTTATGTCTACACCTACAAACAATGCAGATACTTCATTTGGTAGACTGGTCGTTGCCCCTGATTTAATTATAGGGCTACCCATAGAGTCCCAGTACACATGGGCCAATTAGCTGGGGGGCATGGGTTAATCTGTGTCTCCACGTTAGGGATTGGGTACAGATAATTGTTCACCAATAGTCTGTATTCAATGTTAAGAATAGGGTTACACAGGTATATAAACTGTTTCTGCTCTAATTCAGTGTATGTATATAAGTTGATGATCTCAAGTTATGTTATATGTAAGTATTGCAGGTTTGGATTCGTATCTATGTCTGTTAAACCGGCAACACGTGACCGCTGCAATACGTGACATTTCAAGGGAAAGAGGTAGCATCACTTTAAACATACTACTGGCATTCTAAGGGCATTGGGTCTGGCGTCGGAAGGGGGCCGTCCTAACTGATTCCCTTCTCCCTACAAATACGCGCAGATGACGCTGTACGTGACCTCCTGACGAAGCACGTGGTGCGAAACGCGTAGAGGTCACGACAGGTCATCCTGCGCGTGTTTGCTGAGAGGCTGAAACGGAGCTTGCCTGAGGCTCCAGAGGTGGTTGTTTCCATCTTCCTTTGATGCCGTGATCCGGATCCTGTACGGCCATCAGAGGTCCCCCTTCTCTGCCTCAGTGTGAGTGTTCGCTTCCCCCTGTCAGCAGTATTATAGCTCTCTATGGCGGTTTTTATCTTAACTCCCTTGGGCTGTTAGTACTCTCTCTGTTTATTATTTTTACATTGATTGTGTTTTTGTTGTGTATGTTTTACTGTGTTAGAGCTTTCTATGTTTAGAGACCATATATATGGTTTACATTTCTGGGCAGTTAATTCATTGAGCTGAGGAGGGGTTAGATCCCCTCAGCTGTTTATGTGTTTGTTTTAATAAATTAATACTAATCCTGTCCCTTGTGCGCTTTTGTGCATTTATTTCTTCTCTGTGTCAACCCTACAGTTTTTATTTTTAGTTCTTCTTCTGATACCATCTTGAATGTCACCGGATTGCTGGAGAATTGCTAGCTGATACTTCTCCATTCCCCAACCCTAAGTAAGTGTTACCTTCTTGTCTGTTAATTGTACTATATTGCTGTGTTCACCTTTTTAAAGGAATAAATATATTTTATTATATCTAAGCCTCGTTCAGTTCAACCCAGATATTTGGTGTTCATTATATCTTGTCATAAGCTACCGTGACAGTTACCTTGACACAGGTACTGGATTTAGGCAGCTGGGCGATGAGGTAGCAAGGTCGTAGAATAATGGGCGCCACAAACTTTTGTAGTAGAAGTCATTTATTCATATCTCCATTGACATGGACTGCTCATACGCAATAATGTTGTACTGTATTTTATAACTGACATACATGAATACAGGTCTTCCATCAGTGCCCACTCATCCCTCAAATGAAGGTACGTTGAGTTAGTTGCTCTGAATAACTGTGGGACCTGGCACCCTCTTGTTGCTTCATAACCATCATCGGTGCAGGTAGTACGTCTATACTATTACTTTATGAACATTACTCATCTACAACACCCCCCCCACCCCCTTCTCCTCTGCTCATGTCCTCCTGGAACCTAACCTTCTAGAAGAGTCCATCATCAAATAACCCCAAGTGTTGTCTGTTAGTAACCCTTTAGGAGGGGTGTTACATTAAACTTTTGGTTTAACCACAAGAAGATGATTTAAAGAGTTTGAGTACAGGAGGGTAGCCTATTCCAAAGAAAGAGGGGTGCAAGAACAAGAGGTCATTCCCTGAAGCTGGAGGGTGGGAGGCTAGAGGAGAAATGTGAGGAAGTTCTTCACAGAACGGTTGTTAGATTTGTGACATAGCCCTCACAACAGATGTGGTAGGGTCTAATACAGACAGGGAATTCAAAACATGTTTAGGATAGACATCCGGCTATTCTGAAAAAAAATAATAAAGCCAAGGATCAAGTAGGGTCTGAGGTTTTACAGATAGGAAAATGGGCAGACACGGTGGGCCAAGTGGTTCTTATTTGCAGTCAAATTGTCAATAAAAAAATAAATTTAAAAAAAGGAGGGGGTTAAAATATTTATAAAATCCGCCCTACTTCGGCACACTTGGATATGCAAGCCCTATATTTTAGACGTGTATGTGCAGTTACACACTCATGAGTCTCATTTATAATAGATTTAGTTTCCATTTGGTAAAGCAGCATTCCCCCCCCGCCCCCCCAAAAGAAATTTCTCCAGAAGCAGGGGACACAGTGAGCGGATCCCTACGCCCTTGACGGCCAGAGACGTTTAACAGTTTATTTGAAATACAAAAAACAAAACAAAAAAAGCCTACATATATGGCCATATAAAGACGAATTTGCAACTTTCTATTGGTCTCCAGAGCGAGCCCAACTTTGCAGCCATTTTGTGCCCACCGAGCATTTATTCTTGGTTGGGAACCAGGGACCCCTCCCCCCCTAAGAGTTCAGGGGTGTAAGGATCGGGATGTCACACCGCCCTCTGCGCGCTCCCCTTCCGCCGCTGCCGGGGGTCCCACTCGTGCTCTCACTGCTCCAGGAAATGTCCGACATGCGCACATACCCCGCTCGAAGCTTTATGCTTCCCTCTCCGGCCCACCTCTGGACTCCGCCCATGCCGCACCATCAGCGGGGCGCAACGAACATGCACAGTGCACGACCAGGTATCCAGGATGTTTGTGGGGAGCGCAGTTATATATGTGGAAAGAAAAACACAAGCAAAATAGTGCAAATATGCCTTTCAAAAAACTGGATATTCAGTGAGTTCTTAGTAGAATCCAGAGAAATTTGTACTTACAAATTTCCCAAAGTACACATGTACATAAAGGTAAGTACAAATTTCTCTGGATTCTACCAAGAACTCACTGAATATCCAGTTTTTTTAAAGGCATATTTGCACTATTTTGCTTGTTTTTCTTTCCACATATACAGATTGAAGCTACACCTTATTTTATATATTTATTCACTATATCACAAATTCACCTTAAGAGTTTGAATTTTCACTATTATTTAAGCACTTATTATAAGTCACTTATTTACCATTTAGTAATAGATTTAAGCGCCAATAGATAACTTTGTTTGTACAGTGTGCGACCAGCACGCGCAAGAGACGAGCCGTCTGTAATTCACCTGGGCACCTCCCCACACCTGTCCTGCGCAGCGGCCAATGGTGGTCACCACATCACCTTCTCATTGGATGCCCTCTCCTATATATGCTCTGAGCATAATTCAATGTTCCGTTGTGTACAATGCTTCCTAGCCTTGCAGTCTTGTCCGCAGCTCTGTTATTGACCCCAGCTTGTTTTGAACGCCTCACTTCTGTACTCCTGATCCCGGCTATCTACGACAATACGCACCTCTCCAACCCTAACCTCAGCACCCATACAACGACTATTCTCTATCCAACCCGGACCCCGGCTAATAGTACCTGCAACGATCCGTACCTCTCCAACCCAGACCCCGGCTACCTTGACCAACCTACACTCAGGGCCCGGCTGTGGGTGGTGTCCATCCCCACCTCGGCCCCGCAGTCAGGCCTTGTTTGTGGTAAGCACATCGTGACAAGGGGACCCCAAAACCGCAGGTGACTCTGCAGCTTTAAAAAAGGGCAGGAAGTCGCCTTTCCTGCTTTTAGAAGCGCTACCAACATATTTCTTTGATACTGTGCAATAACATTTAAATGATGTGCACTGGGAACAACTCTACAACCCTCGGACATTAATAGAACAGAAAACATGCACATAGAGAGGCCTTTTGTAATTTGTCATAGGGCAACCGCTTACACATACTATATATGTATTAAGTATGAATTCGGAAGCTTCAAACAACGCAAAGTAGAAAGAAGAGATGTATCCTCTTACTTTTCTTCAGATGGTAACAAATACCACCGACACCATCTTGTGCACTAAAGTTGATCTATGATGTGGTCTTTATTTATGGATTCAGCAGCATGGATTGAGGCAAGCAGACACAGGAAATGCAGATGGACAAAACGCATAATATACAGCTGCATACTGTATGTATCTTGCCCACGATTCCACCACACAGTGAAGCACATTAACATCCTGATAGAAAAGGAAACGGGCAACCCTGTCCCCAGCACTTTCAATAGTGCCATGAACATGGAGCATCTCCGGTATAGACTCAACACCTATTCTCTCCTAGACCCGCTACAATCTGGCTTCCGCACTGCTCACTCTACTGAAACAGCCCTCACTAAAATAACTGACGACCTCCATGCTGCCAAAGACAGAGGTCATTACACTCTGCTCATATTACTCGACCTCTCTGCAGCATTTGACACCGTGGACCACCCTCTTCTCCTCCACATTCTCCATACTCTTGGTATTCGGAACAGAGCTCTATCCTGGATCTCCTCTTACCTCTCCCATCGTACTTTCAGTGTCTCTTTTGCTAACACCTCCTCCTCTAACGATCGCTCTGTGGGTGTACCCCAGGGCTCTGTCCTGGGACCCCTTCTCTTCTCTCTTTACACACTCTAGGTGACCTAATCACATCTTTTGGGTTTAAACATCACCTCTATGCTGATGACACACAAATTTACCTTTCAACCCCTGACCTGCTATACAGACCAAAGTTCTGAAACTTAACATGACAAAAACAAACAGAGCTCCTTATACTTCCTCCCAAACCTGGCCCTACTACCTCCTTCCACATTACTATTGGAAATACGATCATTCACCCAGTAGCCCAAGCACGCTGCCTAGGGGTCACACTCGACTCCTCTCTCACATTCAAAACGTTTCTAAACTTGTCGCTTTTTCCTCCGCAATATCACAAAGATACCCCTTTCCTCTGTTACTCGTCTGCTAAAACTCTGACTCAGGCCCTCATTCTCTCCCTGAAACAAGAGAAAAAACAGTGCAAACGCAATAGTGAAGTATGTTCAAAATATATTACAAATGTAAAAAAGGATAATATCTGCGTACATCAAGTTAAAACATATCAAGCATGTCATGCACTCAGGCATGGGTTTCCAGGCACCGCTCACTGTGGACATCAGAAGCACTTCAATGCACGGCCCCACGGCCCCTCAGGTGTTTGTCAGCTGGACCCTCAGGGTAGATGCCTGGACGTGGGTGGCTGTTCCCTTGCCAACAACAGAGAACTTCCCTCTTGCGTGTGCAGAACTTCTGTCTGGCTGGCTTGTGAGGTCGAAGGTGACGATGCAGGAACAATACGAGCCGCAGTCAGGCTTACTGTTCAGTCTCTCAGCACAGTTTTGCGACACGCCGCCAAGCAATGACGACTGTCGGCAGATTACAGCGTCGCTCGAGATGGCAATAAGCACCCGTAGAGTCTCGATATAAATGACTGGAGATACCCGTAAAGAATTTGGAGTCACTCGTAGATCAACAATCCTACGCGTTTCATAGCAGAAGCTACTTCTTCAGGGATGAATCCCTGTAATATTACAAATATTTTGAACATACTTCACTATTGCGTTTGCGCTGTTTTTTCTCTTGTTTCACTGTCTCTAGGGGTGCTGAACCACTCCACGCATAACAGCAGCAGACGCCTTATCAACAATAGAGGTTGTTGCTAACTTACCTTATCACAGAGGTTATAATGGGTGAATAAGTATTCACATTGTTAATTGAGGATCACCATAGTAGCGCACTGTCTTTTATTTCTCTCCTCATTCTCTCTCGTCTCGATTACTGCAACCTCCTGCTGTCCGGCCTTCCTGCCTCTCACCTGTCTCCCCTACAATCTATCCTAAATACTGCTGCCAGAATCACTCTACTCTTTCCTAAATCTGTCTCAGCATCTCCCCTCATGAAATCCCTCTCCTGACTTCCGATCAAATCCCGCATCTCACACTCCATTCTCCGGCTCACTTTTAAAGCTTTACACTCCTCTGCCCCTCCTTACATCTCAGCCCTAATTTCTCGCTATGCACCATCCCGACTCTTGCGGTCTTCTCAAGGATGTCTTCTTTCTACCCCCTTTGTATCTAAAGCCTCTCCCGCCTTAAACCTCTCGTTAACTGTCCCTCACCTATGGAATGCCCTTCCCCTCAATACCTGACTATCACCCTCTCTATCCACCTTTAAGACCCACTTGCTTAAAGAAGCATATGAATAGCACTGTGGATAATCCTGGACACATGATACATAAAGCTTGGCCCCCTGCAGACGCACTTACTAGAATTCCCTCCTACTGTCTCTATACGTTCTCCTTCCTACCAATTAGATTGTAAGCTTCTCGGAGCAGGGACTCCTCTTCCTTAATGTCGCTCTTATGTCTGAAGCACTTATTCCCATGACCTGTTATTTAAATTATTTGTTATTTATATGATTACAACATGTATTACTACTGTGAAGCGCTATGTATATTTATGGCGCTATATAAATAAAGATACAATACAAAGACTTTTTCCTTTCATACTACAAGTCACTTTATGCCCGTGCCCCACGCACCATAAATTAGAGGGGATGGGAGGGAGCAGGGTTTAAATAGAAAAAGCACTATTCACACTTCCTACATATGGTGTGTCAGGTCCCAAATACATTACACTAGTGACCAAGTTCAAGGAAGTGGAAGTCCACAGTCATGATGAAGATCTGTTTGCAGCTTTTGCACCAGATCGACCAATCTGATACGGAACTGCTTTCGGGGGAATCCCTTATGAAGTGGCCAAGCGCTGCAAAATGCGTAGGATTAGTAGAGACATCTCTGCTTCACATTCACGTGTGAGCCCCATGCACTTCTTCTCTTAGGTTTTTTTTTTTTTTTTTTTTTTTTAAGGATTACCATAAATTAGTTGTAACCTCCTTGTGGGCCGGGACAGATTAGGACTGCAAAATTCTACGTAAAGCACTGCATACATACTGTATCAGAAAATTGCTATAAAATGCATATTTACAATTGGGTTCAAAGAGTTTTGCCCACTTTATATAAAATGGTGGAAACTTACACTGTTTTTTCAATTTTTTATTTTTTTTTCAAATGAAAAAAATAATAATATTTTCAAATTTGTGACAATTTTTTTTTTTTTTTTTTTTTATAACCCTGTAGATGCCCCAGGACGTACCCACTATGTCATAGGTCTGGCACTTCAGGGGCTTATCCATGCCCTTTTTTGGGCTAGTTTTCCCTGGGAGATCACATGATTGTGATAAGACTATATTCATGTCTCAGACAGGTTCACAAACCTGCCTTTCCCATTATGTCTTAGGACACAATACTTCCACTGCAGCAAGGGATTCTGGGTAATAACATGTCAATAAAGCACTCAGTGTGTGTGTGTGTGTGTCACTTTTTGCATGTTACACATTTTAACATGGATCCCTACAAAGATGGTCTGCTGTATTACACAGATTATCCGCTCAGCTAGGGTTAAAGTGTATGTATGTATGTATGTATGTATGTATGTATGTATGTATGTATGTATGTATGTATGGTCAGTCTTAATAGGGTGGGTTGGTGTGCAATTACTCAGACTGGTTGTCCCTAAAACATTGTTCCGTCTGCATTTTTTTTTTATGCCACAGTGCACACATTTTTCCCCCATGGCTTTAGCATTGTAAACACTGCAGCCATGGGACAGCGAGGCTGGGTTAGAGGTAGGGAAAGATGAACAGTAAAAGGTTTTGCTCAATTATAACAAAAGTAGAGTTGCAGTGAAGCAAAAGCACTCAGTCTTACCCGGACAATGAGTAAGGGTTTTGTGACTAGCACGTACTCAGTCACAGAGAAGCCACTCATTACCAATGATATCCCTGACCACTTGGTGTACAGGAAAAACCCTTACTGTCTTTCAGGGCAGAAAACACATAATCCAGTGTTAAGATCTTGCTCGCCATCATCCATGTCCATAGCCGCTCTCATACCTTTGGATGAGTTTAGCTACAATTTCCACGTTGAATGTTTTTGGTATTTCTACAGTTTTGTCCTCTTCCTGTGATGAAGATTCGTGGCCTGGTCCCAGACCGCAGGGCACCACGTGGCCATCCAGTCACCGGTGAAGCAACACACAAAGTAGTAATGGGGAAGCGTCCCTATCCGGGGGCCTTCCCTACAACGCTCAGCTAGTTGTGACTCAAAGCCAAGCTGTGGCCTATGGGGCAAACCAAGGCCTAGTCCAGGGAAGCACTGCTCCCCGGACATTACCTCTCTGGTTGCCCTCCTTCTACTGCCTTGCGGTCTCTCTTGGCGCCAAACCCCATCTCCTTCCTTCCTCCTGGATGCTCGGGCCCTATTGGCTGTACTGCCCCACATGGTCCCTAGCTCCCTAAGAATCCTGGGACTTTTAGTCCCGAAATATGCTGTGCAGAGCCACCTAAGATGGCTGCCATACTTGGTATTCACTGCGCATGCGCAAGGCATTGTACTGAGCATGCGTGAGGGACAAGATGGCTGCCCCCACACTCGCGATCTGGCGCGGAGCTCCGATCAGCATGGCAGCTCTACTTGTAGCCTCCCTCCCCGCACCAGAGGTAAGGGGACTCTGCTACCTGGTGGAGAATTCAACGTCTCTGCTTGGGAACATATACAATAAAGAAGTTATACAATAAAAATGCATATCATCATAGAACTTAAGTCTGTGTAACAATGCTAAAGAATACTGAACACGTCGATGAGCACGGTTATTATGGAGGCAAACCGGCTCTGATATCTGCTGAGGCTCATAGTGAGGGGCCCCTAATGAATCATACACCATTCTCATTGGGGGGCGGAGTCTCACTGACTCCTGTGAGTCTTCTCAAACGTCCTCTTCGTTGGAGAGGCTATGTCATGAGAGAGAGGATTTGGCCCGGGATTAAAGGGGTTACACCCCATTTGGCCACCCTCTACTCTCACCTGGGAAGCAAGGGGTTAACTGGACTGAGGACCAGTAATGTGGTTTTTACCTTGCTTCAGTATCCAAATGTTTATTCCCCTGTGTAAATGTAATGTCTCATCCTGGTGTTTGCACTCATACATACACTAGGGTTGATGCGGGAGGGAAGGGGTTAATGTTAATTTAGTGATTATAGCCCTTTGTTCGCTTTTCCCGCCTTTTCAGGCTCCATTTTGCAGCCTTCCATAGGTCGCCATTGAGCCTCCATGCGTTCTAATGGCAGAAGTAGCGGTTTTGGACCTGTTTTCCAGCGACGACCAGCAGGTGGCGTCCGAGAGGAGGAGCGGCGGTTTCCAATTGTAAGTCAATGGGCTCATTGACTTCAATGGAGATTCCTCAACGCCGGCCTCGAGGAACAGGTTGGCAGCCATCCAAACCGCAGAGCGCAAAAGCGGATACAATGTCTTTGAAAAGAGTTTAATCACTTCAGTCAAGTTCAAAGACAATTGGTGTGGGAATCTTAGGTTCTAGGGCGCCTGGGAATAAAGTTCTTGTTGCCCCTTGCTCCTAGGAACCCCCACACACGATCCACACTGGGTCCAAGAATGGCGGAGTGGAGGTCCCATTGAATCTAATGGCGGCGTGCGCCATGCCTTGTCAATGGCGGCGCCGGCCATTGATTCCAATGGGGAAAAGCCGCGTGGCGTAAAAACGACTAAGTATGAAATGATGAAAAATGTAAGTCCATATCTCCGGTTCTGGAATGACCAGGGGGATGGGATTTGGGTGGCATGTAGCCAAGGTTCCGGCTTTAATGCATGACCCTTCCCAGCCCCCTCCGACCAACCAGACGGAGTGTGGACAAATGTAAAGATTTGTGGTTTTTCCCATAGACTTCAATGGCGGCGGTTTCTCCATTGAAAGCCTATGGCGCTGAACCCCATTGACTGCAACGGCGGAGTTGCTCCATTGAAGCCCATGGCGGCGGAGCCCGTTGTTTTCAATGGGGAACGAGTGAAAAGCAGAGATTTTTTAAAGGGAAGAATCCTGTATTTTAAAAATGTGTTAAAGTGCATTTCTGTATCTCCGGTTCTGGAAGTCGCAGAGAGTTGAAATTTGGCCAATATGTAGGGTCACTGTAGGCATTAAAAACTGGCAGATTTCGACCCACTGGACCAACCAGAACGGAACTAATTAATATGTGAAGATATTAAAGTGTATATGGGATTTTGGATCTGCTCTGAAAATGCAGACTGCATCTGCTATGCTAATAGGGCAGGAAGAGCATCCTGAAGATTTAGCATAGCCCGGTGATCAAAAGTTAACTGCCCTGATTGTTTATACTAGGGTCAGGAACAAAGGAAGTTGAGTGGTTTGTGAGTGTCATGCTTCACACTTAAAATCTACTTCAAAGAGATTTTCCTAGCCAGCTCGGCGCCTAGGGTTAAGAGTAAAGGGCTGAAATGGTATATAAGTCAGAGTCACCCCCTTACTCAATTGTCTTCATGGTCTTCATCTATTGTCGTGATGTCCACATCTGAACCTGAATTATGGAAGAAATGGCCCATCCTGTATCCTGATGGCTTTCTTGTCCTAACCTTTAAGTAAGTGCCTATATTTTGTCTGTTATTTGTATAATCTCGTGTGTTCACCTTTTTCAAGGAATAAATTATATTTTATCATATCTAAGCCTCGTTCCGTTCAACCCAGGTATTTTTGGTGTGTATTATTAATAGCCTGTCACAAAGTTACCGTCACAGGCTTCCATCGGCTTGAGGCTCTGGCCCTCTCATAAAAAGGTGTGAACATTGTCTCTTTGTGGAATGAAGCTCGAGCTTCTTGGATTGAGTGGTCGGCTTGTTGTAGCCACTGGGGAGGGTACTGGCCCATTACTTGTTCGGGTGGTGCCCACCAGTCTCCATTTGTGTTGGCGGAGGTTCCTTCCATAGGATCTTGAGTCGGCTACACGTGCTTTGCAGATTGATCAGTCTACCGAGGCGGCGTCATGCCTCAGTTTAGGAGAATCCGCAGATTCGCTTGTCTGTAGAGAAACCAGGCTGTCTAGGGATACCTCAGACCTCGACCAGACGATTTTTCCGGAATAAGGACAAATAGCGAAGGAACCAAGCTGCCGGGAGTCGTCCCTCTAGGTGCAGGGGCATGGTAAGTTTCCAACATCTTATCTCCCGGTCAGAGAAACGTCTACACACGCAGGAAAAACCATGGACTGGCGATCTCAGGTGGGAGGAGCCTTTTTAAAATGCTTTGGCCAAGGTAGTCCTACCAAGTAGTAGATGGGGCATAAATCCCATGGTGTGTACGGTCATGGAGATGAAGAGAGATATAGAATATACATACAATGTGCAGACACACACAGCTATCTCAAAAGTGAAAAATAGTACTTCAGTATTAAGGGGATACCTTTATTATTGGGTAAAACAATTGATATTTTAGGAACAATGTTTAACACAGATGTAAAATCCAAGATAACAATCGAAGGCAGATGGAGGTAGAGAAGGAATTTCAAGATTCTTTTTAAATCTACTAAATGGAACGGCATACAGTACTACACTTTAAATGCCAAGCCACCATGATAAAATCCTTGTCTGGTAATCAGGCATTCCGACAACTATCCTTTCGTCTGAGGTATGCAAGGGCTGGCTTAATGTATTGACTTTTACAGATTTCATTTCATATAGATAGAGCACAGCGCGTTTGCCAAATACAGAAGGCTTAACCAGCCTGACGCCTTCTCTTTGTAGAGTCGCAATTAAAGGGAACATGTGAAAATTTAGTGATACATTTAGTATCAGTTGCAAAGATTTATGTTGGCAGAACGTGCTGTGTATGGTGTAAGGAGAGAGGTGTACTCTTTTAATCTTTGTAGTTTGATCTTTAGATCTTTTAGGTTCATTATTAAACCAACAAAAGGAGAAGAAAAAGAAACTGGAAAGGTACAATGACTAAGCAGCTGTGTTACTCGGGTATTATCGGCTTTCTAAAATCGTGTTATTGCCTGAAACCCTAACAATGCATCGCAAAGAAAACAACTGTAGCAAACGCTCTGAAACAGCACTTACAGACTCGTGTGATTCGTATCACAATAAGAAGATTATGCTGTACTATGAAATCTTTTTACACCGGTGTTAAGGTACAGCACCTACACCTCCATCATGCTCAGCCCCTTGAGTGCCCATAAAACATCCACTAGACATCACAAGGGTTGGCCCACTGGTGGCCCTTGTGACATTTAGTGGATGCCACCACATTATTGCTTGTGAATGCAATCAGGAGAGGAGGATTTCCTTTTGCCTTTGCGAAGCCAGTGTGCGGGTAGCGACCCTACGCTTATCTGCAGTGTCGCAAGGTACGCGGCACCTTCCGACACTGAAAGATTTCATCAACCATTCTGTTGGGTTCAGTTCAGACATTTTAAGTGAAATGAGGCGCGAAACGCACAGCAGGCCTCTCTGGTAGTGAAAGCGCAGAATATACTTTGTGTGAATATTGTGCTGGTTTAGTTGTTGACTCTCTCCTCCAGGCCAACATCCAAGGACTGACACCAAGATGATTTGGGAATTTGGAGTTAAAAAAAAAAAAAAAAAAAAAAATGCTCATGAAAAGCATAGATTTATCATCAGTAAGACTTACAGCAGATACTAAAAATCAATGAAACTGTCTCCAAATCAATAAAACTCAGAAAAAGTAGAGAGGGTTGGCATGTCCATCTTCCACGGCAACACAAGGCTGCTAAGAGGTAGCGGGAATGTGGAGCATGACCTTGTAAGACTATGTAGCACCACTCGTGGGTTTGGTAGTAAGGTGACCAGACGTCCCGGTATTAGGACTCCGTCCCGACTTTTTGGGCCACTGTCTTGGTTCTCTATCAGCTCCCGTTGCGCATGCGCGATAGGTACTTACCAGCCGCGCGACTGGCATGCTCTGATCGCGCATGCACATGAGCGACCAGCAAGCGCATTTTGCGGCATTTGTCCCGTTTTTTGCCAGAACAAATATGGTCACCCTATTTGGGACAGACATATGAAGTGAATGCTGCACACCTAGAAAAGTGTATCAATGATACGGTGCTCCCGTGCTTGAACGAAAGCCTGTTGTCAGTCCTAGATCAGTAATGGAAGGAACACAGGGCACAACGATTTGGAAATTTAAACTCATTTGAGTTCCTTCCATCACCCTATTTGGGAGTCATTGGGTTTAGAACGTTATTGATGCCCATAAGTTTGTAATTTATAGCAGCTGACTCCCATGGCACATACTGTTTTTCCTTGTGGTAATTGTGATGGTGGGGGGGGGGGGGGGTACTCAGGCCATTGAATAAAAGGTATTATACCTGGCTGCGTGCCCCTGAGCCATATGGGGGAATTGTGATTGTCAGCTCTTCAACCCAATCATGGCATGTAACTGCATCTGTAATAAAGGTGTATGTGTATTTTTACTGTTTCAGGAGAGCTAACCAGCGGAGATGTGCAGGGCGTGAGTTTCAGGGGTGATTTTACGGTACAATGTTTTAAGGGTGTGCTTGGGTAGAAGGGGACCACTGTTGCGGGTTACCCTGAAACATGTACTCAGGAATCCCCCCAGATTCCTGAGGAACACAGACAACCGGATAAAATCCTCTAGAAAGCAGTGTGCAGCTCACCGCCAAATCTCCCTGCTTCAGGACAGGCCAGGCCAGGACAGTAACACGGAAACCAGTGTGGGGTTCAGTACATCTCTCAAAAAGTATAAGATGAAGAGTTATAGGTGTTTTAAGGTAAAGTGTAGAGTGACAGTTCTGCGACCCAGTGATGGCTGTAATACTGTAATTGTATTAAAAACCGTCAGTGTGTCTCCCAAGGATAAGGTGTCGAGAATCATATCATGTTTTAAACGTATGAGTTATTGGGACAGTGTTTCCCTGTAAATCGCGCAAAGGAAAAAAAGGGTTTTAAAAAGCAGCAGCTTACAGCACAGCGCATAGCATTTAGCCAACTTCGGCTAGGAAGGTCCAGGAGCGCTGAGTTCTGCTGTGAGTGCTACTGGAGTAAAATATCATTACAAAGGTTATGCCACAATTTTTATAAAAAGGTATGTAACGGTGTGTCTGGACCCTCCTGACCCATCCAATCTCATATTGGCCCCTGTGGTCTAACCGGTCCCCATTACATGGTTGTGTCTGGTGGTGCACCTGTTGGCAACAGGACTCCGGAGTCTCCCGCATGATGTTGGTATGGGGAATGTCAACCCAGACAGGCAGCTGAGGTAGTGTGCTAGAGTCCTACCTACATACAGTGCAGCGCCTCCACCTCATCAGGATCTCTGGGTCCTCAAGGAGATGGTTCTGATGAGGACCTCCTCTGTGGTGCCTTCCTCTGCGGAGTAACTTCACACTCAACACACGAGGGTTCTTGTGAATAAGGGCATCTTTATTGATGGTTCAGGCAAACTGCCCCTCACAGCGGTCAGCTCAGCCGCTCATCTTGTCACAGCACTGTCTTTCAGAAGAATCTGCCCTCCCAATGAAGTTGGATCACCTCTCCCCTCAGAGAGATCACCACCTGTGCCAGGTCCCTGGACACAGTGTAGGCCTGCCAGCCTTACTGCTGCATCTCTTGATTGACCTTACTGCTTACTGTAGAACCACACTCTGGAACGCCTACTTGAACTTGAACCACTAACTTTGGGCAGTTCTGTGTCTTATATAACTTAGGGAATAGCCACACCTCTTATGTCACCAACAGTGGGCTCAGAGTATGTTACCACCCCCTTTGAATACATATGACACCTCACCAGGGTGTGAGGGCAAACCTCCATGATTTATGCTGGCAATCCTGTATATTTACCAGGCTTACTGCCAGCATGAGAGAGAACTGTATACCATTTTTAAACATCGCTACAGGTATATAAAAATTGATGTATAAAAGTCGTCAGGGGATATGTTTTTGGTAAAGTAATGTTCAAAGGAAGTCATTCAGTGTGGATGAAGGTTCATTTGCATAGGAAACAGAGGAAGCTACCAAGCCCCTAAGCTTCAAAGGACCAGTTTCAAAGGCCGTCCAGGATATGAAGTGTTAACCATGTGTTAGCAAGACCCTGTGTTAGCAAGAAGGGGTGAAGGAAGAGACTTCAATAAGCCATCCTGCCAAATGGCTGCTCTGTCCAGACTTTTCGGCGCTGAGCCGGCAAGGGGTCTAGCATGACAAATGGGAAAAGATGA
This sequence comes from Ascaphus truei, assembly GCA_036426205.1. NCBI lineage: Eukaryota > Metazoa > Chordata > Amphibia > Anura > Ascaphidae > Ascaphus > Ascaphus truei. Next base: position 25,705,057 of record CM071568.1, on the reverse strand, counting down.
CGTTTGTCGCACATGCCCAGTTGCTATGCTGAAGCTCCCAGTGTCAGTCTACACAGGACTGGCAAACTCCAGGATAGGTGGGATAATTTATTCTCACGCAGAGATTGGCTGGCCAGGTTAGGTATAGGGAGTTTTAACCCTATAATAATCCATGCAGCCCATCAGTTCCATCTGAGTTCCATCTAAGAGTCATCATGCGGTAACAGATTCACCCAAGATTTATCATGCAGTGAAAGATCCATCCTGTAACAAGACTTAACATTGTAACTAGTAAGTGTATTTTTCGTTGTAATTGTAAATCAAGCTGTTCAAAGGATCCGGGTAATTAAGGTGTTAAAAGCATTGGTCTCCCGTGACAGTAATAAAGTTATTTTTTTCTCCTAACGAAATAAAATGTTTTATACATTGCCCGAGTCATTACCTGGATAGTTTAAAGTTAGAGTACCAATACTTGTCATGAAGGAATGCAAATTTTTTTTTTTTGGTAGTTTATGATACGTTTTAGCTTAGGAGGGGCCAACTCCAGTTCAAGGGCCACCCCCAGGTCAGGTTTTAAGGCTATCCCTGTTTCAGCACAGGTGGCTCAGTCAACGACAGCCACCTGTGCTGAAGCAGGGATCTCTTTAAAACCTGACCTGTGGTGGCCCTTGAGGACTGGACGTGCCACCCCTGCTTTAGTGCATCAACACAGGAATTCTTTGTGGATACAATGAAAGTGTGCAAAGCTTTAGAATCAGCACAGGTGTTATTAGTGTACACTTGAAAAACCCTAGAAAATTTCAAAAGCTCTAAGAATTTCTCTGTTGATCCACTAAAATGTATAATTGCCTGGGGAAATAATGGCTTCCCACGCCTTTTTGTTTGGTTTTTATTCCCCATTTAGCTTCCCCCCCCACCTCAATTAATTAATTAATTAATATAAATATATATATATATATAAAAAAAAAAAAAAAAAAATACACTAATTTAAAAAAAGGAAAAATAAATCCAAACTGCCAAAGAGAGTTATTGTTTTTATTTTTTTAAATCCTGTCAGTATAGGAGTAAAAAAAAAGTCCCACTTTGCTCAACTCTATCCGTATGTTATAATGAGAGAAGTTCTGCTCAGATGGATATTTAAAGCTACAGTTCAAACAATATCCTATGTGGTTTTTTTTTATTAATAAAATCAGTTCTGTACTATGAGAAAATACTTGTAGCATTTATAAAAAAAATTAAGACAATTTTTTCGTACAATTTTTTTAATTGAATTTTACATCGAAAATTATTACAAACAGTATTCATAACATTATATAAAGCAGTTTATAGGGCTTAGTCTGCCCTTTGTGCCCATTTACATTTATTTCAAATAATTAAAACAAAACAAAATACAAATAATTAAAGATAAAAAACGTAGGAAGTTGGGGGATGGGGGGGGGGGGGGGTTGTTCCATCTCACTTCCTTGACCTATTGTTAGTTGCTTTCTAGATTAGCCTGACGACACTTTTAGGTTTGAGTTTCCAACCATGGGTCCCAGGTCTTATGAAACTTATCCATTGTATGTCCGAGGAAGGCAGGGAGTCTTTCCATAAGCATTACTTCCCCAACTCTGTTTATGACCATTTGTTTGGATGGGGGTGATGGGCACTTCCAGGCTGCTGCTATTGCGCATCTGGCGCCCAGGCTACCGCTATTGAGCATCTGGCGCCCGTGAGTATATGTTAGGTCAGGCGTTTGGTCAGAGTATTGGTCCCTTTGATCGGCTTGGCCAGCACATATACCAGGGGGTCAAGTGGGATAATTAGGTCAGTAGTATCTTTTATAATTTCCATTATCATTCTCCAATATATCTGTATTGCTGGGCAATCCCACCAGATGAGGACCTTATTGCCAACCTGCCCACACGCCCTCCAACAACATTGTTCTGAGGCTTCAGGGAAGACCTGCTTTAATCTTGAGGGTGTTCGATACCACCGATAAATTATTTTATAGACTTTTCTTCTGTGATTGTGCAGATGGATGTTTTTGCCGCATTATCCCATATGTCTTTCCAGTCAATTTCAGTTCCCAAGTCGTTGGCCCATCTAACCATATATCTATGGGCCGGGGTGTTCCCTACCGTCCTCGATCCCTGCGTACTATAAATTCTTGTTATCAAACCCTTTTTATACTCTGCGTCTTTGCAGAGGGCTTCGAACTTGGTGACTTCCGGCAACCCCGACTTCTTTAGGGTAGACAGGATAAAGTGTCTTATTTGTATATATTGAAAGGGTTGTAAGTCTGGGGCTTGATAAATTTGCTTGAGCTCTTGGAGGCTCAGAAGTTTTCCCTTATGGAAAAAAATCCCGTGTGATTTTATTACCTTTGAACTGGTTCGATCCCATTCGCGGTGGGAAGTCAGGGTTGCTGAAAATTGGCAAGAGCTGGGAAACAGCCGGAGCTGAATTTATATTTTCCCATCATCTTGGACCAGAGATTCATAGTGAACTTTTTTGGTCCTAGTTCTAGTCCTCTGTCCTTTTTTTTCCGATCGTCGGAGCATGTCCGTATTGGGCTGTCCTTTGAATACTTGGACTCAATTTCCACCCAGCAATATTTGGCCGGATCCGCGTTCCACACTACAACTTGGTGTAGCTGGGCTGCGTGGAAGTACCTGGTTACGTCTGGCACTCCCATTCCCCCTCTTGATCTAGAGGCCAGTAAAACCGATCTAGGGATTCTGGGTCACTTTCACCGCCATATAAATCTAAAAAATTGATTTTTGTATAGGTCTCAGTTCTTTTCTTGGGATATGGATTGGGAGAGTCTGGAAGTGGTACAGAAGCCTTGGGAGAATGTTCATTTTTACTGTTGTCATTCTGTCAAACCAATATATCTGGTGGTTGCTCCAGTCCAGCAAGTCCTTTTTGATTTTCCCCGAATAGAGTAATTGCACTGATAGAGATTCATAGTGTTTAAAGATATTAATCCCTAGATATTTAAGGCAGTCCTTTCGCCATTCGAATTTAACATTTTTGTTGTAGGCTTTGGAGTTCAGTGCCCGGAAGGGACAGGTTTAAGGCCTCCGACTTGTCCCTGTTTATTTTGTATCTATAGACATTTTTTATGTACTCTGCATTTTTGTTTCTATAGAAACCATTTGCAAAGTCCCATCCCCTTCTCCTGACAGGGTGGGGCTTAAGAGCCAGAGCCTCTCTCTAGCAGTGCACCAATTGTATCTAGTAACTGCCTGGTCAAATGATCTTCCACACAGAACTTTGAATTGTGGGTAATTTTGCAGTAATAACAGTGAATTAAATAACAGAGCAAAGTGATTGATTACAGGAGAACAGATCGATCTGCAGCTTAGCTAATCACTTGTCAGTGTGCAGATTGTATTGATGCTCATATTGAATATATATATAGTCAGTCAGTCCCAGCGCGCGGTGATGACGTCAATGTCCCTGCGTCTGACGTGATGACGCTCCCTGACGCGTTTCGTCACTCAACGGGTGACTTTCTCAAAGGGAAGACGCAGGGACATTGACGTCATCACCGCGCGCTGGGACTGACTGACCCGCGCGATTATTATTATTTTTTTTTAAACGGCAGATTTAATGTTTCCACATGCTGTATGCACTCACTTTTCTGAAATGCACTCATTAATTTCTGAAATGCCTGCGTCTCGTTTTTATTGTGCATTTTTAGGTTAAAGTATACATAAAATGTAATGGCCTTTGCATTGTAAAGCCATTTCCCCCCCACCCCCTTCAACAGAGACCCTGCTTTGGAGGTTTCCATGGCGACGTTTGCACCGTGGAATCTAGCTTCAGGCTGTAAATTATCTTCCCAGCACAGGGAGGGGGGAGAGAGAAGAGAAATCAAACAAACAGGACAAATAGTCTATCAGCATTAAATGGAATATGTGCAGAGTGTATCTGTCCTCCGGCAGGGAAAGAGTTAATGATGATCTGCCATTAACTGCTGCTGCCTCTTACATTAGCCTCCAATGCTTTTAGAACTGCACACATTTGCAAACACATACTGTACTGTACAGACACACCGCTTGTGTGATAGGCACACAGACCTTGACACAGAGGGGGGGTTATCTATTAAGCCGTGTTAGTCTACTTCAAATGGGATTTTCCATTCCCCCCCTTCCTCCCCCCAGAGTTTAAACACCAACACTGAAATACAAATGTGCACATGCACACAAGATATTTACAGTGTACGTAGCAATTGACTATTTTTTTTTTTTTTTTTTTTTTTAATTTTTTTAAAGGGAACCATGTTTATCCCCTTTACCATCAGAGGGGACAGTAAAACAATGTCCTCGTTTCCCATCTCCTGACAGTGTGAAAAGGATTGATTTCCTGCAGGGAGATGGAAGATAACAGACAGCAGAGAGCATGTGACTGTAAAACATGGGATTCAATACAGCAATCCACAATGGGGGTGGGATGGTATCGAAGGGGTCTCCACAGCTATACAATGTAAAACTAAACCCCAGCAAGTCTGTATGATGTCACGGCCGTTTGCGTCGCCAGAGGCTACTTCTGGTTGGGCAATAATCATTAACACTATGGCTCCAGGTGATTATTATGTCTGTGAATGGTACAGCCGCACTTGCCAACGTACGGATGCAGCCAACCTTACCGTCTCTGGTGCCGCTGCGTGTACTGGAGGATGAACGCTACGTGGCTACGCGATTGGCAAAAAGCACTCGTCTACATGTAGCCCCCATCTGGGAGCTACTAATGTAATTAAGGTGTCAGCCTTAAAGGGGTTAACTGTGTGGGCTCATGCAGAGTAATGCCCCTCTGCCATCACATGGTACAGAGCCACTTGGCAGGAAAGAAGCTACGCCAACTGTATGCATGGTGGCCAGTGACGTCACCATCGGGGTATATCTTGAGAGACTGAAGGTGCTATAACTTGGGTTCCTGGAGTGACAGTTGGAGGAACCTCACAGCTGGTAATGTAAATAGGTTTCGTGTATAGTAAGTTAATGTATAATGGTAATGTCCTGTTCCTTGTTTTGTAGTTAGGGAAAGTGTCAAAGCAAGTTAGCGTCCGTAGCCATGGAAGTACAGGCTCCTATAGAGGAAGCCTTTGTCCTATTGTGTTTAGATCGCAGGGCCACTGCTTGTATAATCGAAGGGGCCTACCAAGAGGAACCCTGTTGCCTTCGAAAACAGAGTGCTTGAGAGGTATGAAGTATCTTACACCGGGAGAGGGATCACACAGTTCAAGATAGTGACGGTAACCCAAGATGGGGCCCAATTGATATAAAAAGTTGAAGACGCAACGCAGAAGATGACAACAGAAACAAGCCTAAGCACCTTCCTAGCCTCAGATAGTAAGAATTACACAGGGAAGTAGTAAAGAGTACAAACATGTTGTTCACCAGTTAAAGCAGCAGTCCAAGCTGCAGTTTTTTTTCTACCCCTTTAATATCTGCATCAATACAATCCACACCATGATAAGTAATTCGCTACAGTAAGTTGACAATCGATCCGTTAGCGAAAATTTGGCTCGGGGGTTCACTAAATGGCAGTCAGTGTAGCAGAAGAGGACCAAAGATGCAAAGTTTTGTGGGGAAGATCATGTGACCAGGGAGTCACTAGATACAATTGGTGCACTGCTAGAGAGAGGGCAGGGCTCAAAAGGAGTGTTTGTAAATGGTTGTTATAGACACACAAAAAAACAAAATGTTTGTTACATTATAAATTCCAGAGCTGTTTTAAAAAAAAAAAAAAAAAAAAAAAAAAAAAAAAAAGCTACAAGTATTTCTGATAGTACAGAATTGATGAATAAAAACACACATGTAGGATATTGTTTGGTCTGCAGCTTTAAAGTGTACAGAGTAACATCTGTCTTGATGTGAAGAGCATGATCAAGGGCTGTTAATAAAGCTCCTGGCGCCCATCTTTGACTTCATATTTAAGGTATTTTCAAAAGCTTGCAAAATGTAGTCTAAAGCTTAAAATGTAATACTAATGTATACAAAATTATGATTTTTTTTGGGGGGGGGGGGGTACACGTTTAAGAAAGAACACTGCAGTGATTGTGGAAATGCGCCAAGTTACACAGAAGCGTTTAGAAAGGTTACATTGGTACATATTTAAGAGTGCCCAAAAAAATATCAAATAAAAATAAAAGCACACTTTTCTATTTAAGGATAACTAAGTGGAATTACAAGACAGTACAGGCTCCAAACTGAAGATGCCAAGTCATGAAAATGCACTAAGTGCAGATGCTCTACATCATTGTAATTTACATCCAATGTGTGTAAAGCTGTGCAGGTGTGGACCCATAAAAGGAGTGCCATCAAAAAAAGCACAGGGCTGGCCACAACGTGTGCGTGTGCTGGCTCACCCAGCACTGCGAGAGCAACACTCATTCCAGCCTGTACAGCCCTGGAAACCAGGATGGGCATGTCCTGCTGTCTCAATAATAAGAAATATTAGATTTAAAAAACAAACAAAAAAAAAACCACACCTGTTCATGCAGATGTAGCCTTTTATCTCAAGTTAAACAGTTTTCAACATTGAGCTGCCTATACTGGCTATCAGACAGCATCCATGACATCAAAATAGTCAGATTTAAAAAAAAAAAAAAGGACTCTAGTTTAATGCAGCTTATTTTTTCCTATATTATTGGCTCATGGGGTGTCCGGATGTACTATTGCATGGATCAAAAACCAGGAAAACCAAGGTACTAAATGTTACAGTATGGCACATGCAGTATAGAATGATCTTTTTAGTAATTAAGCAGAAGTATTTCTACTTTAAAACAAACAAACAAAAAATCCTTTTTAAAGTACCATTTCATTTAATTTTCAGTTATCAATTTCCTCTCAATTAAAATATTTTTAGTACGCCGACTACACAAAAAATAACTAAAACCTAACTTCAGGTGCGACACAGCATCACAGAACATCAAAGTAAACATGTTCAGCCTCTCACATACATGTACAACGATTCCTTAAAAACAGCAGAGATTGTGATCATTGCTCAATGCCCATTCAAGGGGTTACTGACTCACTAAATACTGTGCAAAATAAAATGCAAATGCATTAACATTTCAAAAGTGCTGTGGTAAATAGTTCTGCCACTTCATTTCATAAAAGTTCACTCTGGTCTGGGTTTTCAGAAGATAGAAAGCTACGTGACCAAATTCGCCACAAATGTACCCAACACATCGGCAAATAAAAGGGAAGTCCAAAGCCAATACATGTCGTCATGCATCATACATGGAAACATGCCTTATAAAAATACAGGCATACCCCGCTTTAAGTACACTCACTTTAAGTACACTCGCGAGAAAGTACATATCGCCCAATAGGCAAACGGCAGCTCACGCATGCGCCTGTCATCATGTCCTGAACAGCAATACCGGCTCCCTACCTGTACCGAAGCTGTGCGCAAGCGGAGAGACTATAGAGCCTGTTACAAATGCGTTATTTACATCAGTTATGCACGTATATGACGATTGCAGTACAGTACATGCATCAATAAGTGTGAAAAGGTAGTGCTTCACTTTAAGTACATTTTCGCTTTACATACATGCTCCGGTCCCATTGCGTACGTTAATGCGGGGTATTCCTGTAAAGAGTGACAAAGCGTTGTCTTTTTTTTTTTAGATCCTCTACTACTAGTTCTCCAAAGGGGCAATATCACAAAAAAACATTTACCAATAGAAGGGTCACAAGTTTATTTAAAAAAATCATTTTAGTTACATTTAAAAGACATAACAAATATATTTCAACATTTTGCAAGCACTTGTAAATATACATGGAACAGATGTTATATTTGCCATTTGTGCACATGCCAATTGTAAGCAACACAGCTTCATGTTAATTTCAGACTTTAACCACTCCTCAGCTTTGGAGCACTGTAAGGCTAAGTCCCCGCTAGCGCTGAGCGGGCGGCGCTTGCGGCGGAGACTTACATATATAGATATATGCAAGTCCCCGCTCACGCGGTGCGCTCGTGCGCAGGCACCCCCGCGATTAGGTAAACAAAAAAACTATACTTACCTGCGCGCTCAACTACCCGCAATGCCCCCCCCGCCCCCCTCCCCCACGTGCGTACAAGCAGGACAACCAGCGCCCATCCTTGGAGCGCTCTCCAAGCATGAGCACGCTCAGCGCCAGCGGGGACTCGGCCTTACTCTTCTCTCTCCCTATTTGCCTCAGCTCACTCCTTTGCCTTCCACACTTTCACCACTAATCCTCCTTCCTAATTTCCCATTCCTACTGTCATCTTCCTCACTCTGAGCCATCAACTCCATCTGCCATCCCCTCCACCAAAAACACACAGCAATTCCATGTCCTACTCTCTCCCTCTCCTCACTATTAATCCTACTCTGTGCCGACATGTCCCCTAATTCTGGCCCTATCAACATAACAATCCTTAACGTACCACACCTTCCCCTTAAATCTCTTTACCAGGTTGCCAATCACTTCAACCTCATCACCATCACAATTCTCCCTTCTGCTGTGCCCTATAGAAAGCACGATCTGTCCGCAACAAAAACTTACTGCAATACAGGACTTAATCATTTCCAACTCCCAACCTACTAGCCATTACAGAAACCTGGCTCACCTCTCAGGCACCGCCTCTCCGGCTGCACTCTATGGTGGTCTCTCCCTCAGTCACACCCCCAGACCAAGCCATAGCCCCCTTTCCTTCCCTCACCTTCGAAGTCCACCCTGTCCGTCTCTACCCCCCCCCCCCCCCTTTCCCTCCGTGTTGCTGTCCTCTATTGTCCCCCTGGACCTAAAGTACATCTCAATTTCTTGAACACTTTGCTGCCTGACTTCCTCTCTTCTGACATACCTACTGTCATGCTGGCAGACTAATATACCCATTGACAATCCCAATAACACTTCAGCTGCCCATCTTATCTCTTTAACCCCCTCCTATGGTCTGTCCCAGTAGACCACCTCTCCTACCCACTTAGACGACACTCACTTGACCTTTTTTCCCCCCCGCTTCTGCTGCCTAACTCCTCTAACACTCCCTTCCCTCTCTCTAATCCTCACCTCTACCTTCTGCACCTGCCACAAAACTCACACATACAGAAACATAAATGCTCTAGAGGCCCTCCAATTTTCAACATCTCTCTCCCATTTGTAATCTACCCTGCCCAGACATGGAAACCGCTCTATAAAAACAGCACTCATCAGCCCGAGACAAGACAGCTCCTGCCACCAAGTCACCAAGAGCAACTTAAATCACAACGACACATAAGCTCTACTAGCTACCTTCAAAAATGCTCACACGGCTGAACGTTTTTAAATCCTATTTTCCTCCCATAACACTAAAACGCAAGAGAATGCCCTTGCCACTCAAACCTACTTTTCTTCTATCATAGTAACGCTATCCTCTAACCTTCAATACCTGTTTGCCACCTTTGACTCCCTTCTCTGCCCAACTGCACCTTCACTCCCTTCCACCATCATGGCACAAGACCTTGCCACCTACTTCACAGATGAGATGGAGTCCAGACATTACATCTCTTGTCATTCTCCACACACAACACCTACCTCCCTTGACACACCTAAATCCACCCTCGGCTCATTTTCCCCTGTGACTGGAGGTCTCCATGATACTCTTATCTCGACCTACAACCTGCCCACCTTGATCCTATCCCCACACATCTTCTCTGCTCCCACTTTGGCACACTTAACCCCCCCGTAACGCACCTTTTTAACCGCTCACCTCTGGCACATTACCATCTTCCTTCAAACATGCACTCATCACGCTCATTCTAATGAAGCCCTCTCTTGATCCAGCTTCTCTGTCTAACCACTGCCCTCTCTCTTCTCCCCTTTGTCTCCAAGTTACTCGAGTGGCTTGTATACAAACGCTTGACTTGCTTGCTCTCCCTCAACACCCTGCTGGATTCTTTCCAATCTGGTTTCTGCCCTCTACACTCCGAGACATTAACAAAAGTGGCCAAAAACCTGCTCACAGCCTAGGGTAATTTCTCCCTACAAATTCTCCTGGATCACTCTGCTGCCTTCAACACTGTTGATCACCCCTTCCTACTGCATACCCCAAGCTCCATTGGCCTCTGTGAAGCAACATACTCCTGGTTCCAAACCTACCTGCAAACCGCTCTTTACATGTTTCCTGCTCTGGTGTCTCCTTTTCACTCCCTCTTTGTCAGGGTTACACAAGGCTCGGCTCATGGCTCTCTGCTCTTCCCACTATATGCATCTTCTCTTGGTGAACTAATACAATCTTTTGGCTTTCAGTATTATCTCTATGCTGACAACACCCAAATCTTTCCCCCTCTCTATTGTCCCGTGTCACCAACCGTCTATCCGCAATCTACTCCTGGATGTCCCACTGTTGCCTGAAGTTGAACATGTCCAAAACTAAATGATTAATCTTTTCCCCTTACACGGTCACCCCATCACCCAAACTCAATACCATAATCTCAACACACTAATCCCGCTACCTAGGGGGTCATCTTTGACCCTGACCTCTCGTTCATTGTTTACATTCAAGCCCACATCAAGTCCAGCCACCGCCGAAATATTGCTAGGATACACTCTTTCCTCACGATGCAACTACAATCCGAATTCACTTATCCTGTTCCATCTTGAATACTGCAGCCTTCGCCTAGTTGGCATTCCCCTTGTCCTCCTGTCCCAACTTTAATCCATCCAAAAAGTTTCTAGAAGACTCCTCTACATCACTCCACTATGTAAATCCCTACACTGGCTTCCCAGATCTTCTAGAATTAAATTATAAACCCTAGTTCTGAATTAAAAAGCTCTAGAAGATGTACCCCTTCTTTATATCTCAGCCCTCATTCTCAAAAATATATATCTCTAAACACCCTCTCCGCTCTGTCCACGATATCAACTTTTTCTCCTCTCACTCCCTTCTACTAGACTTCTGCTGTGCTGCTCCCTTGCTCTGTAATTCAATACCACGTACCGTCAGACTCTCCCCCAGGTTTGCGCCATTCAAAAACTCACCTTTAAAGAACCCTATCTGGCATATTCCTAACATCCACCACCCCTCCTCTCAACCCTATTGGTACCAGCTGTGTGGCTGGACCAATCGACACGATATCCAACACACCCAACCATAATAGATCCAGCTGTGCGACTGGTCCGTACTCCATCCTGAGCATACAGTACTCCACCCCACAAGGAGCAGCCACTTTACTTTTTGTTTCAAATTACCCCTTATTCCCTCTAGTGTGTCAGCTCTGAAGTGCAAGTCCCTCATTACCATTTGAATCTGTGCTGGTTTGTCCTTACTTGAATGGTCATTATGTAAACAGAAGTCACAGTGTACGCCCACTGACAACCAAATGTTGTCACTTTACAAATAAACGATAATATTTAGCTCAACTCACAAATGAGTTGGAGTTAAATAAATTTTGCATTTTGCTACCTAAACTAGTATGAAATTAGCATAAGCGGAGGTGGTAAGGGCGCTCTAGTACAGGACCAACAACGATGATGTAAAGTCCAGTATATAATAAAACAGTGGGTGAAAGGGTAATATAACCGTAGAAGATAAGGAGAAGTTAATGTTCATGAAGGTGTTCAGTTGAAGCAGGGGTAAGTGATATAACCCCAATCCCCCTGCTTCATTGGGAGAGTCCCACTTCAATAAAGAACAATATGTACTTGCAGTCTATCAATGCAATTCTTCTTAATAATCACCCACCTCCTGATGCTGGAAGAAGAATGTGTGCAGCTGCTGAAGTGTTAGGACCTGCAAATTGGTTATGCCTTGATGTTGGCTGCAGACTTACTGTATACAGGCATACCCCTCATTAACATACGCAATGGGACCGGAGCATGTATGTAAAGCGAAAATGTACTTAAAGTGAAGCACTACCTTTTCCCCACTTATCGATGCATGTACTGTACTGCAATCGTCGTACACGTGCATAACTGATGTAAATAACGCATTTGTAACAGGCTCTATAGTCTCCCCGCTTGCGCACAGCTTCGGAACAGGTAGGGAGCCGGTATTGCTGTTCAGGACGTGCTGACAGGCGCATGCGTGAGCTGCCATTTGCCTATTGAGCGATTATGTACTTACTAGCGAGTGTACTTAAAGTGAGTGTCCTTAAAGCGGGGTATGCCTGTAAACACTTTGGCCAAAGGGTTTAACGACCCTTACTCATGAGCAGATTAGCACTGAAGTATTGCACTATAATGTTGTGTCACTTTGTATGTTGCGCTGGGCCTGTTTTTTTGTTGTTGTTGTTTTTTTTTTTAGCTGCTGAAGCACAATCCAGGAGATATATGAGAGGCAGCACACAGCAAAAAACAAATGGAGTAGGGTCCAAATGATGCAAAAAAGCTTTAATGGCAAGACATATGCACAGGGGTAAACCTCCAACATCTTTTGTACAAAATTACTTTATCAAGGAGTACATTTCTTTTACTCCTTGATAAAGTACTTTTGTATGAAACGCGTAGGAGGTTTACCTCTGTGCATAGGGCTTGCCATTAAAGCTTTTTTGCATTATTTGGACCCTACTCCCTTCGTTTTTTGCAGTGCGCTGCCTCTCTTCATTATAAGCGGAGACTATAAAGATCATATCAAGGCCCATAGCAGGTCACTAGGTGAAGAGCCCTGTTCCATTATTTTGATTTTTTACCAGGAAATACATTGAGCATTAACTCTGATTTTCAAGTATGTCCTTGGCACAGAGTTATGATGACAATACTTGGTTACATTACATGACCAGAGGTTATATATTCAATCTACAGACATTGAGACAGTTTGAGATAATATATGATTATGGGCGTATGTAACATTTATAAACAATATTAAAATATGAGACAGCTGGTCTTGAGATTACTGGTGGCGGTTTAGCGAGTCTCTGGTAGGTTGTTCCAGTTGTGCGGTGCACGGTAAGAGGAGTGGCCAGATTCCTTGTTGAACTTTGGGACCATGAACAGTCTGAGTCAGATGATTTTAGGTGATAAGTGCTGTGTGTGGTAGGGGTGAGGAGTTTGATCAGATAGGCGGGTAGCTTTCCCAGAAAGTATTTTGCCTTCAAATAGGAAAAATGTATTTTGAGTATGATCGAGGGATAACCAATCTAGTTCTTTGAGCATTTCGCAGTTGTGTGTTATAGTTACACTGTAGGACAAAGCAGCATATTGAGTTGTAGAAGGGGTCTAGATTACCAAGATGATTTTGGGGTGCTCTACCATATACTATTGTTTGGGGTGTCCACAATCTATAATTGGCATCTGCTGTGCGATGCATTTTGACCACCTGGTTTAGGGAGGATTTGTGCCTATAAAAAGTATACCAAGTTTGGCATAGATTTTGGATGACAGAGTATCAATATGCAACCCAAATGTTAAATTGGAATCAAGCCATATGCCCAGATACTTAGAACTAGTGATAAGGGCTAGAATGGTTCTAATCTGTAGCTCTATCCTTTGTAGCTTTAGAAATGTAGACTTTAGCCCCAAATGCCATCGTTACAGTTATGTCTACTGAAAAATAGTTTGTTTTGAGAAATACATGTTACAAGTCTTGAAAAGTTCGATTGAAATATGTGCCCAACATCAGAGAGGTTAGGTCTGTATGCAGATAAGATTGTGGGATCCGCATACTTGTGTATTGAAGCTCCCTTACAAGTTGTAGGTAGATCATTAATGAAGACTGAAAAGAGTAGGGGCCCCAGAACAGAGCCTTGCGGGACACCACAGGTGACAAAAGGGGTTGGAGTTAGCACCTGAGATCTACCCGCTGTGTAGGAGTGAAACCAGTTTAAAGCAAGGTCCCCTATTCCAGAGCACATGAAGATTGTTTAAACAAGATTACATGATCAAGAGCCTGAGAAAAATCTAGAAATATTGCACAAGTTTGTTGCTCCCGATTTACTGCACACCGAATCCCGTTGCAGACTTTTAAATGGTTAATTACCATGGAGTGGTTGGGGCGAAAGTCAAAATAGAGTTTGCAAAGGAAATTTGTCTTGTAATAATAATCACTTAATTGGGAGTGGACACATTTTCCCATGACTTTGGATAGTAAGAAGAGAGACTGGCCTGCAGTTGGAGAATGTTTTTGTCCCCACTTTTGAAGACTATGACAACTCTGGCAGTTTTCCAGGTCTCTGGGATATGAAACAAAATCCTCTTCTAAATGAAGTGGAAGATTAGTTTGATAAAGTAGTGGCACTCTATTCTCCATGATCACACTTCGACCACTGTCGCTAGGATTTGTCTGCCCAAGTGTACAGTAATACCAACGATGCTTTGCGGTCAACTTCATTTTGAACCCCAGCTGAGCCAAAACGTGTCATCAATACATTGCTGCGCAATGAAGCTTTAAAATTAACCAGCCACCATGTGATAACCTTTACTGTAAAAGGTTACTATAAATAAAGACATACAATACAATACAGTGGTGGTTTATCTGCCATAATAACGTTCCGATGTCAACACAAAGCATTGTTTTATGGCGTATAAGTAATATAGAAATATGTACTTCTGCTTACAGATCACATGTTTGTAATAAATTGTGTATTCCATTATCCATTTTATAGGCACTATGATATATTGTATAATGTTATATGTTTTATTGTGCAATTTATTGGTCTACCTATAATACTAAACGGGCTTAATAGGATGATATAGTAGCTGCATTAGCTTTGTCAAATATACTGTACAGAAGAACATATATAAACAGGTTTCTTGTTTGTGATGCCCAAATAAATTAGATTGACAAACTGTCAGAAACCAACCTTTTCCCTTAATCAGAAGCTCAGAATCTATTAAATCTATTAAATAAAGCCATCACCAAGAGGTGCCGATACATTGCCTTCTACATGGACTGAATAATAAAATAAATGTTATACATTCATGCTAGAGGAGTACTGATAGTTTCTTTATATATGACATTCTAAAAAATGTTTGAGCTGCGTGTGTATATTTAATTATAGTAAAGATGTTATAATTCACAAACAGAATTAATTAGGTGATGATTCAAAAGGAACAGAAAACAGACAATTGGACGCTCTGTTCCAAACATCCCAGTGACACACCAGCCAAAAAATTAATAAAATCGAAACCCGCAAGAAACTTGGGTCCACATCTGGGCCTTAGGCGCAGACCAAAGACATGTATTAATACACAAATGGAATGTTGGCTTACTTACACTTATAAGATCACTGGGGACTGTGTGTGTTTGTGGGTGACCGTGTGTTTACATTACATAGATTATAGTGGCACTCCACTAAAAATTGGTGTGCTGCCTAGGTCAGGGGTCTCCAAACTCAGTCCTCAAGGGCCACCAACAGGCCAGCTTTTCAGGATATCCTTGCTTCAGCACAGGTGGCTCAATTGATGACTGAGCCACCTGTGCTGAAGCAGGGATATCCATAAAACCTGGCCTGGTGGTGGCCCTTGAGGACTGAGTTTGGAGACCTCTGGGTGCATGAACCTCAAAAGAATGAGGAATATAAGAATGGTAGCGGGCACTCCAGGTCTTGGGAAAAGAATTAACAGAGTATATTACATGTCTACTTGTGTAATATACTCTGCTCACTTTTTCACAAGGCCTAGGAGTGCCCGCTGCCATTCTATTCCCAATTCCTTTGCAGCTCATGCACCACACCAAATTTTACTCGAGTGTCACTATTATATATTACATTAGAATGGGAAGCAGGGTGTCCCCAGAGGGGAGCTGTGTTATTTTCAGCTCTGGTGACAGCCTGGTCCCCAACATACTTACCGTTAAACATGCCGCCTATATGTTGTGGTTATTAAATCTCCCGCGGGACACAGGCCAAAAGGAAGCCACGTGACGTATTATATTGTGGCTTTGTCACGCATCAGATGGCAACGGCTTTGCTTGCCATGGAAGAAAATTGAAGGGAAACTTGAAGGGCAAAATGACCATTAAATGCACGACGCATCCTGTACATCATAGAGTGCCAGCGTTCATGGACGTGCAGTTTGTGTCATAGGGCACTCAAAGTGTTAAAGAGAAAAGCACACAGAACTTTGGATACATGGGGCAAATCCTAGAGGTCACAAGTGCTGTTATCACAGGCCACAGAGCAGAGTGACATGAAACACTGCAATTCCATGAAGTTCCCCAGGCATGGGGAGGCGGTCTCATGGATCACAATCTACTTTCAGGCACGGTACAGCCCCTGCAGCTACAGTACTACCTTACCTGTATATAGTATCTGTCAAGATTTTAACAGGGAAGTATGACTAAGATGTACAACTTGATTTCAAGTATAAATTACCTGGCTGCATCAAGTTACTGTATGGCAATATCCAGAATGTAAAAAAACAAAACATGTATAAACCCAGGAGGGCTACAGAATCTCCCCCAATTCCATCCCCTTAGGATTAGCCTATTCTTCATTGCCAAATGAAATACAATGGTACTGTAGAAGGGACCATTTCCATCAAAATTGTTTCAGGGCATATGCCATACTTTGCAGTCTTCTTTGACACCAAAGAGCCATTTACTGCACACAGGAATTGGGGGACAAGAACCCCCCCCCCATTTCTGGAAAACCATGTATAAAAAGATAGCCATATATTCCAAGCGACCAGTTGTTCCAATATGATGTATACAGCCATGTAGACACCCAATCCTGCCTTATTTTTTGACACCTGTTTTTTGCCGTTTTTTGCATACACACTGCCCAAACCCTATTTGATCAGCTGCTTATTCCCACCTCTCTATCTGCATTTCTGTTGCAGCACAGGCACGAGTAAACCTAATCATTGTGGATAGGTGATGAATCTGAATCCTGCCCTATTCCATTCCACAAATCCTGTTTTTCCCCCAGCACAAAGTAGCCACATGCACTGTATGCCATCAATCTCTGGGTATTATATATTTATATTCAGAAATGAATAGACGATACCGTTCTGTGGCTAACAAAATGCTTTTATTTGTGCGAGCTTGAGATATACTGATATATACATACATGCACATGCACATATACATATAGATCTATATATATATATATATATATATAGATCTATATAGATCTATATATATATATATAGATCTATATATATATATATATACACACACTATATATATATATATATATATATATATACACACACTATATATATATATATATATATATATATATACACACACACACTATATTATAATATATATATATATTATATTATCTCTATATATATATATATATACCACAACTTATATATATCCACACACCCATATATATATATATAATATATATTAAATTATTATACACACACACATATATATATCTATCCATATATATATATATAGATATATATATAGATATATACCACACTATTATATATATATATATATATATATATATATAATATATATACCCACATCTATATATAATAATTATATATATATATATATCTATATTATATATATATTACACACACATATATATAATCTATACATCCCCTATATCTATATATATATATATATATAATATATATACCCCACACATCTTAATATCTATATACCTATATATACCACAAACACACCCACACAGCACACACATACATACACACTACATAAATAAAATGATGGTATTACATAATAAAGCCTACATTTCATATGATCATTTTAGTTGTTATTTAGCCTTGAATGGATGACGGCACAAACTATGTTGATAAGATAGGGGGAGGGTTAGTGGCAGGGACACATCCTAATAAATGGATGTCAAGATGCAGACACAATACCATCTGGCTGATCACCTGGGTTAACCCTCTCGCTGCCAGGACGGGCCAGCGTTGCCGCCCCCCCCCTCTCCCCCTCTCCCCCTCTCCCCACCGGCAGCGAAAGGGTTTGCTTCATGCCCTTATCTTCTTACCTTCATGTCGCTGATAATGTTCTGGAAGAGCCCTCCCAGAGCACTGCACTCCTTCTCTATAACAGCCTCCATTTTTCAGCCTTGGATCGATCCAGCCACAGCCAACACCACAACCAGCAGCTTGGGATCCCACCAAGATCTCCCCCCTCCCCCCCTTCTTTCAGTAGACTGCACTAGGCAGCGACCTGCAGAGATTCCCACCCCCTCCCCACTTTAAAAATGTGCCACCGCAGAGAGCTGGGGAAGGGATGAAGCTGGCGAGACCCCCCCAGCTAGTGCTGTCTGCATACAGTCCAGGCTCCCAGCGGCTGATCACCTGATTCAAACACAGGGTCTCAGATTTAAATGCCGGCTACTCTCATCCACCAACAGGAGGGTGTAATCCATTGTGATTCATAGAAGGTCATGGACAAGATCCAGAGATGTGGAGAGAGAGCGAGAGAGACAACAGTGTCAGTTCAAATCAGATCTGCAGTATGTGTAGAGATCCTTGGGAGCTGAGGTTATCCTGCTACAGTATATCAAGCTATGCAACCCCTGGCTCTGCCTCTTCCGTCTGCCTGCTGTTTATATAGATGATATACGCCTCCTACTGGATCTCTTTATATCTCACCCACTCTGCCTGGATGTGCTTAAAAGAACATCCTATTACCATGTGCATGTCACATCTTCTCCTCGCGATGTTCTCACTTGAGATGATTTATCCTACTCTGCATTTTATGTTTTGAAATCATTCAAATGCTGCTGTGCCTGGTGGATAGTCATTTATTTAAGGGGTTCATTTAAGATGAAATCACCTATTTCAGATGGAATAAATGGGGTCTCTAGACTAGAAGGGTGGCCAACTCCAGTCCTTAAAGGCCACCCACAGGTCAGTGTTTAAGGATAGCTCTGCTTCAGCATAGGTGGCTCAATCAGTGACAGTCAATAACTAGGCCACTGATTGTGCCACCTGTGCTGAAGCAGGGATATCCTTAAAGCCTGGCCTGTTGGTAGCCCTTGAAGACTGGAGTTGGCCACTCCTGCTCTAGATTCTCAATGTTTCCAGCATAACCAAATTGGATGTTTTTTTTTACTCAAACAGGTAGTTTATTGAGACCTTTTATACCATTTCTCTTTACATTTAAATACAGATATTGTTCTATGTGCTTTTCCCCACTACAGGACCCGGCATACCTACATATGCTTTACTTTACCTACTGATAACGCAGACTATCACAGAGTCTCCACAAGATTCAATGGCAGTGATAGCGCACAATACCACAACATACCCCAGCGTAACGCACCGCAAGGGGCACTAACCCCTGCTACATCTGTATGCTGCGCAGGTTGCATATAGGTTCTCGTGCGCCTACTGCCACAGATAACGCTGATGGGAAATTCTGATTGATGCGCTATCTATCTATGCAGCTCCCTCCCAGCAACATCTCAGGCAGCGGAGGGAGGGGGACGGAAAAAAATGGTGTGATTAGCGCTACAAGCTGTGATAAATAAATGACCAGTGTACAAACAAAAAATATATATATAAAAATAAACAATGTGCAATCCTATACACTACACCTTAAAATGATTAAGGCAAGGCTGCCAGGTAAAACTATCCCAAGACACAGTCAGTACAAAGCAAAAAACAAACAATACAAACCGGCGCCTAAAGAGTCCAAAGTGGGTCTGTATAAAGTCCAATTGGATAGGGTACCAAGAAATAGTATGTCCAATCTTGCACTTCCAGAATCCACAGCAAGACGTTATGTGGCATACTGTATGTAAAGCAAAAAGAGAAAAACATCATAGTGCAAAACTGCTACTGAAATATACAAACAAGACAAACAGGACCAGACAAACAATAATGCTGATGGGAAATTCTGATTGATGTGCTATCTATCTATGCAGCTCCCTCCCTGCAACATCTCAGGAAGCGGAGGGAGGGGGACGCTCAGCACCACTCTTAGACCTGTCAGCTCTGATTTGAACTCCGCTTAGTTCATTTTTTTTTTATCATCAGCAGCTTCATAGTGTCAATAGTGTCAGACACGGAAGAAATCGCTTTCCTATTTTTTGGTACAGAACCCCCTCAGTTCTAGATTTAGCATATGGCTCTGTTAGAAGCATCGGGGATGCCGGGGAATTTTTACAGTGAGGTTTAAGAGCATTAGAAGTGAGCAGCCATAAATGGCACATGGCATTGTTAAAACATTTTGCTGTTAAGGGGCCAGTAAACTATTGCAGTCAAGTGGGAAGTATGTTATATAGGCCGCACTACCTAATGTATTAAATATATTAGGGATATAAGTACGTGGTGGGTGCTGGGGAACAATGAAGAGACCCCTAATCTCTCCTAAGGACTTATAGAACACAAAAAGTGTTCCCCGCACTCCGAATGAATACAAAAGAATCAATGATACTTGAAATGCTGATATGTATTAATGAGCAAAAGTGAGGGACATGAATTGACAGTGTGCAAAAAAACAGTCTGCCTACCGGTAGTCAATTCAGTCACCCCCACAGCGAGAGGATCATAAGAATTAAAAATAGAATCACATGTAGATCTGAATATGTAGTGTACATAATAAAGTGTCCATGCGGTCTTCTTTATGTGGGTAAGACCATAACAATGTTAAAATGATAAAGAAATCCCTAACAGGGAAGGAAGTGGGTGCGGTGAGACTCAGGGGCCGCCACTTCCTTCCCTGTTAGGGATTTCTTTATCATATCTTTTTTAGTAATGTCACATTTCCCCCTTCATTTGATGTGGTTTGCGTTTTTTTGCACAATGTCAATTCATGTTCTTCACTTTTGCTCATTAATACATATCAGCATTTCAGATGTAGCCAGGTCCCCCTCTGGGTGTCTAACTCCATCTCAGTGTGCCCACCTCGGGGCTCCTCCAGGTCTGCGGCGGCCGGGTGCCGGGTCGCGAAGGTGCGGGCACGTGTGCGCGCCGTTCGCGCGTCTCAGCTGGAGCAGCGGCGGTGTCTGGCGGCTGCCGGGAGAGTGTGGGGAACGGCAGTGGTTGTGCCGGGTGGCGCCATCTTGCGCGAGTTTGCGCATGCGCAGTTGGAGCTCCGGTGGCCCTTACCAGTTGCGCATGCGCGAGGACAAGCGCGCAAAGGGCTAGCCTACCAGGGAAGGCTCTTGGAAGGGACTACAAGTCCCATGAGCCGCAGGAGCGCCCCACATGATGCCAGGGAGCCAATAGGGCTGGAGTATCTCCCTGCTCTCAGGGATTGATACATTTCGCGCGCTGGAGACACGGCAGTCGGCGCCAGGAGAGTCTAGGGGAAGGAGGTGAGGGTGCAGGGGTCAGTGACCCACTGCACTAGGCCAGCAGCCTCCTAGGCCCGAGTTAGCCCCTGAGTCACTCAGTAGATTGTGTCACTGCAGGGACAGGCCCTAGGTTAGAGACCCTGACCCTTTTAGTGTCAACAGTACAGTTAGGGACACAGCGGACGCCGCACTTCCCATTCCGGGGCTTGGCATCAGGCTTACTCCGCAGAGAGAGCGGAATCATACCCTGGGTGACAGCCCTGACTGAGCACTGCGCTGGTGGAACCAGACGTCGCCCAGGAGGTCGTCGGATCCTTTTTAAAGATCCTTTGAGCGCCCAGGTACAGCCGCGCTGGGCAGGTATTGTTAATTAAGTGCACCAACTACAGAGTACTCACACATAGTGGCAGCGCTGACCACGGGACAAAGGGTTATACTGTGGACACGGTGTGGGGTACACGGTGGTGGGTACAAGGTTTGCACTCTTAAGTGAGAGTGAATGACATTTGGGACTTTGGTACATGGTCTGGAGTTATCCCCCAGGGGGAGTAGTGTTACAGAGTGATACAGTTATTGTTGCTGATACGGGTGTAATATGTTATGGTTATTCTGCATATAGTAAACTGTTATACTTATACTTCTGTGTATGTGGTTACTATATGTGGGTCCTGTGTGTGGTACATTCTACACTCCTAGAATCCTACACAGGTGGAGGCGCTGTAAGAAAGATCGTTCCAGAGGATTCACCCCAGGTTCCCATCAGCGGAGGCTCAGGCCTCCTGTGAACCTGCAGGTATATGCACCCCACCTGGTAACATATAGGTTCCCCCTCACATGCACTCTATCTGCGACTGGGGTAGGGGGAATTCATTCGGAGTGCGGGAACACTTTTTGTGTTCTATTGCAGTCAAGTGGTTTGTCGGTGGGGATAAGTGTAGCCAAGGGGTGGCCAACTCCAGTCCTCAAGCGCCACCAACAGGTCAGGTGTTCAGTATATCCCTGTGTCAGCACAGGTGGATCATTCATTACGACTGAGCCACTGATTGAACCACTGTGACGATGGGGATGATTTGGCCCGGGATTAAAGGGGTTACACCCCAATTGGCCACCCTCTAACCTCACCAGGCAGACAAGGGGTTAACTGGGCTGAGGCCCGGAACTGTGATTTAACCCTTGTCATAACCTGAAAATGTATATTCCACTGTTCCCCTGTTTTATTATTATTTCAGTGTCTGCATCACACACACACTAGGATCCATCCGGGAGCACATGGGTTAATAGTTGTTTAGTGATTATAGCCCTTTGTGTAATTTTCCCGCCTTTTCAGGCACCATTTTGCAGGCTCCCATAGGCCGCCATTGGGGCTCCATGTGTTTTAATGGTGAATCTTGCTGTTTGGGTCCTGTTTCCTGAGAAGACCGGCAGATGGCGTCCGAGAGGAGGAGCGACGGTTTCCCATTGTAAGTCAATGGGTTCATTGACTTCAATGCAAATCCTCGAAGGAGCTTTCCAGGAACGAGTTGGCTGCCGTCCAAACCGCTTAACCGCAAAGCGGATACATTTTCAATAGGAGAGCTTTGATCACTGATTAGCCAAGTTCAACGACAAGTGGCGTGGGAATAAACAGTTCTAGAGCACCTAGAAATAAAATTATTTTTGCCCCTAGTTCCTAGACCTCCCCCCACTCAACCACCACCGGGTCCCCGAATCCTGGACCCCCGATAAGGGTCGAACCAAGAAGAGCGGGTCGCGCCATAGGTTCCAATGGCGGCGGCAGAAACGGCTCAGAAAAGCGGTAAAGTGTCAAAAGCTGAAATTTGGTAATCCATAGCTCCGGTTCCGGAGGGTCCAGAGGATCAGGGTTTGGGGTATCTGTAGTCACTGCTCCGGCATCGCTGCAGAACCATCCTTTACCCTCTTGGACCAACCCGACGGAGTATGGACCCCCTTGAAAGTTCGGGACTTTTCCCATAGACTCCAATGGCGGCCAAACCCCATTGACTGGCTATGGCGGAAAACCCCCATTGACTTCAACGGCGGCGTCGCCTCGTTGAAAGTGTATGGCGGCGGATTCCCATAGCCGCCAACGGCGATGATTTGCCATTGAAAGTCTATGGCGGCGGAGCCCGTTGTTTTCAATGGGGATTTAGTGAAAAACCGTGATTTAATTTACACGGAGATTTTTGTATTAAAATGAGAAACGGTTTTAAGTGTATTTCCAGTTCCGAAGGTCGTAGCAAGTCGAAATTGGCCATGGGTGTCCCAGTTCCGGCATTGAGAACTGGGAAGTTTGGACCTGCTGGACCTAACGGAACCGGATATTTTAATAGTTTATGTTTTATCTTTCATACGTGTTCCAAGGTATGGGTAAACCCAGAGGGTATTCCTTTGCATACCAGGGTAGCATATGGCCAGAAAGGCGACCCAATGTCTAGGACTAAGTATGGTTCAAAGGATTTGTCACCTCTACTGTTTACATGAGGCGGCGAGATTACTCAAAACAGAGCAGTCTTCAAGTGTTCCATTTCATACCTCACAACAAAGAATTTCCTGCAGGTATTCCATCTGGTAGACTAGCTGGCATTCTGATGCAGAGGAGGGGGTACAAAAATGAGACCCCAGAAGCTCTGCTGCGATGTCCCAGCTAGCAGGGGGGCATGATCAAATGGTGTTCCCACGTTAATGAGTGGCTAGAGTATTGAAGACCAATCCACTGTAATTAATGTTAGGATAGGGCAACAAAGGTTATAAACGTTGTCCACCCTTTATCCGTTGTCGTTCTATATCATCTTGATTGCTGAGAGAAAACGCTATGCAATGTCTCATGCCAGAGGTCTTTCATGTCTTTGGTGTCTTGATGACTATGAAGAGTGCTGTATGAACTGCCAGTCCAGATATGACTGTTCATCATTTCCATTTTAAGTAAGTGTCCATATTTTGCCTGTTATTTGTATATCTGATGTGTTCACCTTTATCAAGGAATAAATTATATTTTATCATATCTAAGTCTCGTCCCAGTTCAGACCCAGTTATAAATATATATTATATATTATATATATTTTGGTGTAAATTACAGCCTGCCATAAAGTCACCGTGACAGGCTTGTATATTAACTGGTGTTCTGAGGGATACTGTAATATAGTGGGAACTCGATGGTAATTGCGAGTTCCTGGGACCAAAGATATTGAACACACAGTGTACAACATATAACACAAGATATGGCACCTCCTCACTGTTCCCCTACTTGTGAGAAGCATTGCCTCCAGAACCAAAGTGCCGGCCATCCGTCTGACTGGAGCCGGGCACCGAGATCGCGGAGACCCCGAGAGTTTTACAGTCGGAGAGGTAACGGTCGCTGCGGCGGCCAGCCCATTTTCCCTGGAAGAGCTTTCACTGTTGTCTGCGTGGGGAGGGATGTGGTCCCAGGCGGAGCGGAATGAGCTCCTGGGGCTGGCGTGGTCCCGACCCACTTACCCCCTCCCGGAGCCCGGCGCTCCAGCAACTCCGCTCTGGACTCCGTTGCCCCTTGCTGGGGTTAGTCCACCGTTTTGCTGGAGCGCCGGGCTCCGGGAGGGGGTAAGTGGGTCGGGACCACGACCCCAGCCCCAGGACTCATTCCCTCCCCTGCACCGACATCCCTCCCCCACGCAGACCAGTGAAAGCTCTTCCAGGGAAAATGGGCTGGCCGCCGCAGCGACCGTGTACCTCTCCGACTGTAAAACTCTCGGGGTCTCCGCGATCTCGGTGCCGGCTCCAGTCAGACGGATGGCCGGCACTTTGGTTCTGGAGGCAATGCTTCTCACAAGTAGGGGAACAGTGAGGAGGTGCCATATCTTGTGTTTATATGTTGTACACTGTGTGTTCAATATCTTTGGTCCCAGGAACTCGCAATTACCATCGAGTTCCCACTATATTACAGTATCCCTCAGAACACACAGTTATATACAAGCCTGTCACGGTGACTTTATTGGCAGGCTGTAATTTACACAAAATAATATATATATAATATATATTTATACTGGTGTCTGAACTGGGACAGACTTAGATATGATAAAATATAATTTATTCCTTGATAAGGTGAACACATCAGATATACAAATACAGGCAAAATTGGACACTTACTTAAAATGGAAATGATGAAGCAGTCATATCTGGACTGGCAGTTCATACAGCACTCTTCATAGTCATCAAGACACCAAAGACATGAAAGACCTCTGGCATGAAGACATTGCATAGCGTTTTCTCTCAGCAATCAAGATGATATAGAACAGACAAGGATAAAGGGTGGACAACGTTTATAACCTTTGTTGCCCTATCCTAACATTAAGTACAGTGGATTGGTCTTCAATTACTCTAGCCACTCATTAACGTGGGAACACCAATTTGATCATGCCCCCCTGCTAGCTGGGACATCGCAGCGAGCTCTCTGGGGTCTCATTTTTGTACCCCCTCCTCTGCATCAGAATGCCAGCTAGTCTACCAGATGGAATACCTGGCAGGAAATTCTTTGTTGTGAGGTATGAAATGGAACACTTGAAGACTGCTCTGTTTTGAGTAATCTCGCCGCTCATGTAAACAGTAGAGGTGACAAATCCTTTGAACCATACTTAAGTCCTAGACATTGGGTCGCCTTTCTGGCCATATGCTACCCTGTGTATGCAAAGGAATACCCTCTGGGTTTTACCCATACCTTGGAACACAGTATGAAAGATAAAACATAAACTATTAAAATATCCGGTTCCGTTAGGTCCAGCAGGTCCAAACTTCCCAGTTCTCAATGCCGGAACTGGGACACCCTATGGTCCATTTCGACTTGCTACGACCTTCGGAACTGGAAATACACTTAAAACCGTTTCTCATTTTAATACAAAATCTCCGTGTAAATTAAAATCACGGTTTTTCACTAAATCCCCATTGAAAAAACGGCTCCGCCGCCATAGACTTTCAATGGCAAATCATCGCCGTTGCGGCTATGGGAATCGCGCCGCCATACACTTTCAACGAGGCGACGCCGCCGTTGAAGTCAATGGGGGTTTTCCGCCATAGCCAGTCAATGGGGTTTGGCCGCCATTGGAGTCTATGGGAAAAGTCCCCGAACTTTCAAGGGGTCCATACTCCGTCGGTTGGTCCAAGAGGGTAAGAGATGGTTTCTGCAGCGATGCCGGAGCAGTGACTACAGATACCCCCCAACCCTGATCCTCTGGACCCTCCGGAACCGGAGCTATGGATTACCAAATTTCAGCTTTTGACACTTTACCGCTTTCTGAGCCGTTTCTTCTGCCGCCGCCATTGAACCTATGGCGCGACCCGCTCTTCTTGGTTCGACCCTTATCGGGGGTCCAGGATTCGGGGACCCGTGGTGGTTGAGTGGGGGGAGGTCTGGAACTAGGGGCAAAAATAATTTTTTTCTAGGTGCTCTAGAACTGTTTATTCCCACGCCACTTGTCGTTGAACTTGGCTAATCAGTGATCAAAGCTCTCCTATTGAAAATGTATCCGCTTTGCGGTTAAGCGGTTTGGACGGCAGCCAACTCGTTCCTGGAAAGCTCCTTCGAGGATTTGCATTGAAGTCAATGAACCCATTGACTTACATGGGAAACCGTCGCTCCTCCTCTCGGACGCCATCTGCCGGTCTTCTCAGGAACAGGACCCAAACAGCAAGATTCTTCCTAAAACCCATGGAGCCCCAATGGCGGCCTATGGGAGCCTTGCAAAATGGTGCCTGAAAGGCGGGAAAATTACACAAAGGGCTATATCACTAAACAACTATTAACCCATGTGCTCCCGGATGGATCCTAGTGTGTGTGTGATGCAGACACTGAAATAATAATAAAACAGGGGAACAGTGGAATATACATTTTCAGGTTATGACAAGGGTTAAATCACAGTTCCGGGCCTCAGCCCAGTTAAACCCCTTGTCTGCCTGGTGAGGTTAGAGGGTGGCCAATTGGGGTGTAACCCCTTTAATATCCCGGGCCAAATCATCCCCATCGTCACAGTGGTTCAATCAGTGGCTCAGTCGTAATGAATGATCCACTGTGCTGACACAAGATAATACTGAACACCTGACCTGTTGGTGGCGCTTGAGGACTGGAGTTGGCCACCCCTTGGCTCACTTATACCCCACCGACAAACCACTTGACTGCAATAGAACACAAAAAGTGTTCCCGCACTCCGAATGAATTCCCCCTACCCCAGTCGCAGATAGAGTGCATGTGAGGGGGAACCTATATGTTACCAGGTGGGGTGCATATACCTGCAGGTTCACAGAGGCCTGAGCCTCCGCTGATGGGAACCTGGGGTGAATCCTCTGGAACGATCTTTCTTACAGCCCCACCTGTGTAGGATTCTGGAGTGTGTAGAATGTACCACACACAGACCCCCATATAGTAACCACTACCCAGAAGTATAAGTATAACATTTTACTATATGCAGAATACCCATAACAATTACACCCGTATCAGCAACAATACTGTATCACTCTGTAACACTACTCCCCTGGGGATAACTCCAGACCATGTACCAAGTCCCAATGTCATTCACTCTCACTTAAGAGTGCAAACCTTGTACCCACCACCGTGTACCCCACACCGTGTCCACAGTATAACCCTTTGTCCCGTGGTCAGCGCTGCCACTATGTGTGAGTACTCTGTAGTTGGTGCACTTATAACAATACCTGCCCACGCGGCTGTACCTGGGCGCTCAAGGATCTTTAAAAAGGATCCGACGACCTCCTGGCGACGTCTGGTTCCACCAGCGCAGTGCTCAGTCGGGCTGTCACCCAGGTATGATTCCGCTCTCTTCGCGGAGTAAGCCTTATGCCAAGCCCCGGAATGGAAGTGCGGCGTCCGCTGTGTCCCTAACTGTACTGTTGACACTAAAAGGGTCGGGTCTCTAACCTAGGGCCTGTCCCTGCAGTGACACAATCTACTGAGTGACTCAGGGGCTAACTCGGCCTAGGAGGCTGCTGCCTAGTGCAGTGGGTCACTGACCCCTGCACCCTCACCTCCTTCCCCTAGACTCTCCTGGCGCCGACTGCCGTGTCTCCAGCGCGCGAAATGTATCAATCCCTGAGAGCAGGGAGATACTCCAGCCCTATGGCTCCCTGGCATCATGTGGGGCGCTCCTGCGCTCGGGACTTGTAGTCCCTTCCAAGAGCCTTCCCTGGTAGGCTAGCCCTTTGCGCTCTGTCCTCGGCGCATAGCGCAACTGGTAAGGGCCACACCGGAGCTCCAACGCGCATTCGCAAACTCGCGCAAGATGGCGCCACCCGCACAACCACTGCCTTTCCCCACACTCTCCCCTCGCACCGCCAGACACCACCGCTGCTCCATCTAACCGCTAACGGCGCGCACAACGTTCCCGCACCTTCCACCCCGGCACCCACCCGCCCCGCAGACCTGGAGGAGCCCCGAGGTGGGCACACTGAGATGATTTAGACACCCAGAGGGGGACCTGGCTACATCTGAAATGCTGATATGTATTAATGAGCAAAAGTGAAGAACATGAATTGACATTGTGCAAAAAAACGCAAACCACATCAAATGAAGGGGGAATTTGTACATTACTAAAAAAGATATGATAAAGAATCCCTAACAGGGAAGGAGTGGCGGCCCCTGAGTCTCACCGCACCCACTTCCTTCCCTGTTAGGGATTCTTTATCATTTTAAACATTTTAGGTCTTACCCAATAAAGAAGACCGCATGGACACTTTTTATGTACACTACATATTCAGATCTACATGGTATTCTATTTTTAATTCTTATGATCTCTCGCTGTGGGGGTGACTGAATTGACTACCGGTAGGCAGACTGTTTTTTGCACACTGTCATTCATGTCCCTCACTTTTGCTCATTATACATCTCAGCATTTCAGTATCATTGATTCTTTGTATTCATCGGAGTGCGGGAACACTTTTTGTGTTCTAATAGTCCTTAGGAGAGATTAGGGTCTCTTCATTGTTCCCCAGCACCCACCAGTACTTATAATCCCTAATATATTTAATACATTAGGTAGTGCGGCCTATATAACATACTTCCCACTTGACTGCAATAGTTTACTGGCCCCTTAACACGCAAAATGTTTTAACAATGCCATGTGCCATTTATGGCTGCTCACTCACTATCTCTAAACCTCACTGTAAAAATTCCCGCATCCCCGATGCTTCTAACAGAGCATATGCTAAATCGAGAACTGAGGGGTTTCTGTACCAAAAATAGGAAAGCGATTCTCCGTGTCCTGACACTTTGACCACTATGAACTGCTGATGATAAAAAAAAAATGACCTAAGCGGAGTTCAAATCAGAGCTGACAGGTCTAAGAGTGGTGCTGATGCGTCCCCCTCCCTCCGCTTCCTGAGTGTTGCAGGGAGGAGCTGCATAGATAGATAGCACATCAATCAGAATTTCCCATCAGCATTATTGTTTGTCTGGTCCTGTTTGTCTTGTTTGTATATTTCAGTAGCATTTTGTCACTATGATGTTTTTCTCTCTTTTTGCTTTACATACATTATCCACATAACGTCTTTGCTGTTGGATTCTGGAAGTGCAAGATTGGACATACTATTTCTTGGTACCCTATCCAATTGGACTTTATACAGACCCCTTTTGGACTCTTAGGCGCCGGTTTGTTTGTTTGTTTTTTTTGCTTTTGTACTGACTGTGTCTTGGGATAGTTTTATACCTGGCAGCCTGCCTTAATCATTTTAAGGTTTAGTGTATAGGATTGCACATTGTTTTATTTTTATATATATATTTTTTTGTTTGTACACTGGTCATTTTATTTATCACAGCTTGTAGCGCTAATCACACCATTTTTTTTTCCGTCCCCCTCCCTCCGTGCCTGAGATGTTTGCTGGGAGGGAGCTGCATAGATAGATAGCGCATCAATCAGAATTTCCCATCAGCGTTATCTGTGGCAGTAGGCGCACGAGAACCTATATGCAACCTCGCAGCATACAGATGTAGCAGTTAGTGCCCTTGCGTGCGTTACGCTGGGGTATGTTTGTGGTATTGTGCGCTATCACTGGCCATTGAATCTTGTGGAGACTCTGTGATAGTCTGCGTTATCAGTAGGTAAAGTAAAGCATATGTATGTATGCCGTCCTGTATGTGGGAAAAGCACTAGAACAATATCTGTATTTAAATGTAAGAGAAATGGTATAAAGGTCTCAATAAACTACCTGTTTGAGTAAAAAAAAACATCCAATTTGGTTATGCTGGAAACATTGAGAATCTAGAGCAGGAGTGGCCAACTCCAGTCTTCAAGGGCTACCAACAGGCCAGGCTTTAGGATATCCCTGCTTCAGCACAGGTGGCACAATCATTGGCCTAGTTATTGACTGTCACTGATTGACCACCTATGCTAGCAGAGCTATCCTTAAACACTGACCTGTGGGTGGCCTTTAAGGACTGGAGTTGGCCACCCTTCTAGTCTAGAGACCCCATTTTATTCCATCTGAAATAGGTGATTTCATCTTAAATGACCCCTATAAATAAATGACTATCCACCAGGCACAGCAGCATTTGAATGATTTCAAAACATAAAATGCAGAGTAGGATAATCATCTCATTGAGAACATCGCGAGGAGAAGATGTGACATCCCATGGTAATGGATGTTCTTTAAGCACATCCAGGCAGAGTTGGGTGAGATATAAAGAGATCCATAGGAGGCGTATATCACTATATAAACAGCAGGCAGACGAAGAGGCAGAGCCAGGGTTTGCATGCTTGATATACTGTAGCAGGATAACCTCAGCTCCCAGGATCTCTACACATACTGCAGATCGATTTGAACTGACACTGTTGTCTCTCTCGCTCTCTCTCCACATCTCTGGATCTTGTCCATGACCTTCTATGAATCACAAGGATTACACCCTCCTGTGGTGGATGAGAGTAGCCGGCATTTAAATCTGAGACCCTGTGTTTGAATCAGGTGATCAGCCGCTGGGAGCTGGACTGTATGCAGACAGCACTAGCTGGGGGGTCTCGCCAGCTTCATCCCTTCCCCAGCTCTCTGCGGTGGCACATTTTTAAAGTGGGGGGGTGGGAATCTCTGCAGTCCTGCCTAGTGCAGTCTAACTGAAAGAAGGGGGGGAGGGGGAGATCTTGGTGGGATCCCAAGCTGCTGGTTGTGGTGTTGGCTGTGGGCTGGATCGATCCAAGGCTGAAAAATGGAGGCTGTTATAGAGAAGGAGTGCAGGCTCCTGGGAGGGCTTCCAGAACATTATCAGCGACATGAAGGTAAGAAGATAAGGGCATAAGCAAACCCTTTTCGCTCCGGGGTGGGGGTGGAGAGAGGGAAGAGGGGGGGGGCGGCAACGCTGGCCCTGTCCGGCAGCGAGAGGTGTTAACCCAGGTGACTCACCAGATGTATTGTGTCTGCATCTTGACATCCATTTATTAGGATGTGTCCCTGCCACTAACCCTCCCCCTATCTTATCACATAGTTTGTGCCGTCCATCATTCAAGGCTATAAACACACTAAAATGATCATATGAAATGTAGGCTTTATTATGTAATCCATCATTTTTTTATGTAGTGTGTAATGTATGTGTGTGTGTGTGTGTGTGTGGTGTTTATGCTATCTATTCTATATCCTCTAGTGGGTGTCTACTCTTCTATATCTCTCTCTACTATACTATTCTCTCTGTATGTCTCATCTATCTCTGTGGTGTGTCTTATCTATCTCTCTCTTCTCTCTCATCCTCCTTCTCTCTTCTCTCTCTCTCTGTGTGTGTCCGTCTATCTCTCTCTCTCCCTCTCTCTCTCTCTTCTCGCATCTCTCTGGTTGTGTGTGTCTCTCTCTCTCTCTCTTCTCTCTCTCTCTCTCTCTCTCTCTCCTGTACTGTGTGTCCTCGCTCTCCGTCGCAACTCCGCTCTGGACTCCGTTGCCCCTTGCTGGGGTTAGTCCACCTGTGGCGGAGAAGCACCGACAGCCGCTTCGGCACTGCCACAAACGGGCCACAATAATGCCCAGTGCCCTGACCGTGCGCGGTCGGGCGAAGAAGCCCCTCAGGGCCAGCGCTCACGAGCTGCGGAAAAGATGACCCAGTTAGCAGCATCCTCTGATGGCTCCCGCCCAGCCGGGGCGACAACCCTCCTCGGGACGTCTCCTGTAGAACCTGGACGGGCTGCATTAGCAACAGCGGCGGAGAACAGCGGCCATCCACCGGATCCCGGCGGAGAACCGGCGGCGGCGGAGAAAAAGCCGCCACTCCAGCATCCTGCCGGCGGCAATTTTATTTGGGGGGAGGGTTGGGGTGTGCGGGAGGTGGGTGTTTCACATAGTTTGGTGGAGTCGGCGATTCCCAGCAATGACCAAAGCCCCACAATCCACGCCGGCGACCCTGCATCACCGCCAGGTACTGCTGCGGCAGCTACCCGGGGCTCACCCATCGCGGCGGCAGAAGAGCCGCGATTCCGGCAAAGTGCCGGAGCCCTTTCTGAGTGGGGGGAGGGACCGGGATTGCGGGAGGGGGTTATGTTACCTGGTTTGCATGGAGCTGTGTTTCTCCACAAAGACCTGGGACCCCGGTCCTGCATCGTTTCCCCTGTGCTAACCCCGGGCGCTGCTGCGGCGGCGGCGACCCGTTGCTTCCCGGCCCAGATGTTGCCGGCGGCGGCCAATCCAGTCCCCCTGCAATTGGGACCAACGAAGGCGGTGGTCTCTGCGGGGACCAGCGAGGTAAGCCAGACCAAGTGGCAGACTGACCCTGACTTATTTGTTCATATGACTGTACTCTGTTGTTTCACTCAAGGGGTGACTGGGGGGTGGCAGGAGATAGGGGTACCAGGGGAGGGTATGGAAGGGCAGCTTGTATGGCAGCTAGACTTCCCCATTACCCTGGCGGAGCAGCAAGGGGACTCTCAGTTAAGAGCCCCACTGTTGCAGCCTTGCTCTGGGCTGGAGGTACCAGGGGTTGTGGCAAAGTTAGACCACCCCCAGATTACCTGCCAGCCAGGAGCTAAGGTGGGTGTATCTGCACCAGCAACCCTGAGCTCATCCCCGGTAATGGGGAGACAGTGTCAGGGAGATGGCCTCACTCAGGTGTCCCTAGGATCCAGGTTAGGATTAGCTAGGGAGAAGCGGAGTGAGGGGAGGCTGCAGGTAGGTAGCCAGCATCAGTTCTCAGTGGGAGAAGAAGGGCTAGTGGTAGCCGGGAAGGGAAAGCAGCAGGTACGGCAGCTAGAGTTCCCCATTACCCTGGCAGAGCCTCAGGGGGTGTCTCAGATCAGCAACCCCCTGTTGCAGCCTAGCTATGGGCTGGGGGTATCCTGGGCAGTGGCAGGCTTGTGCCACCCCAGGGATACCTGCCAGCCAGGAGCTAAGGCGGTTGCACCTGGAGAGATGCCCCTGAGCTCATCCCTGGTAAGGGGGAGACAAGGTCAGGGAGGTAGGTGCACTCAGGTAGTTCTAGGATCTGGGTTAGGATTGCCCAGGGGCGAGAGGAGTGCAGGTGGGCTGCAGGGAGGTAAGCAGCAAGCTGAGGTGCTAGGCCTAGGGGAGGCTAGGCAGGGAGACACCGTGGAGCAGGGGGAGATAGGAGGTCAGTGGGGTGTTAGGCAGCTGGCAGAAGCGAGGGATGGGCTAGGTAGGCAGAAGGTCCCTTGTTCTGACTGGCCAGGAGTGACCCCTCTGACAGGTTCCCCTGGGTTCCCAAAGGAGAGGCTGTGGGTAGATAGGCAGCCAGGGAGGAGAGTCAGGAGTATAGCAGAGCAGCTGCAGGTGGGCACAGGGCCAGAGCATGTAGGGTCCCTATAGGATAGTGACATAGCTCTTTCCCAGACTTGGTTGACAGGAAAGCGACGGTCTGTGCTGGATAGCTGGTCTCCTGCAGGTGCAGAAACATGCCAGTCTCTGGGCAGTGTGCAGCCTGGTCTGCAACGGGGCCCCTTCACCATGGACTTGGTTCACAAGGCACTGGGTGGGGGGCAGAGGGAGGCAAAGGAGAATGCCCGGCAGCCACGGTGGAGCCCTGCTCCACAGGCTCTGGACTTTACAATCCACTGTGGCCAGGACAATGTACTGGATATTGCTGGAGGACAATTTTGCCAGGCCAACCCCTTAGGACTTATTGAGTGCTTCAAGGGCGCCAGTGGTACCCCAGTGCCAGGGGGAGGCGACTGGGGCACCAGGCACCCATTGAGCAGGGGAGGTGTGACGATGGGGAGGATTTGGCCCGGGATTAAAGGGTTACACCCCAATTGGCCACCCTCTAACCTCACCAGGCAGAAAAGGGGTTAACTGGGCTGAGGCCCGGAAATGTGATTTAACCCTTGTCATAACCTGAAAATGTATATTCCACTGTTCCCCTGTTTTATTATTATATCAGTGTCTGCATCACACACACACTAGGATCCATCCGGGAGCACAAGGGTTAATAGTTGTTTAGTGATTATAGCCCTTTGTGTAATTTCCCCGCCTTTTTAGGCACCATTTTGCAGGCTCCCATAGGCCGCCATTGGTGCTCCATGTGTTTCAATGGTGAATCTTGCTGTTTGGGTCCAGTTTCCTGAGAAGACCGGCAGATGGCGTCCGAGAGGAGGAGCGGCGGTTTCCCATTGTAAGTCAATGGGCTCATTGACTTCAATGGAAATCCTCGAAGGAGCTTTCCAGGAACGAGTTGGCTGCCGTCTAAACCGCTTAACCGCAAAGCGGATACATTTTCAATAGGAGAGCTTTGATCACTGATTAGCCAAGTTCAACGACAAGTGGCGTGGGAATAAACAGTTCTAGAGCACCTAGAAATAAAATTATTTTTGCCCCTAGTTCCTAGACCTCCCCCCACTCGACCACCACCGGGTCCCCGAATCCTGGGCCCCCGATAAGGGTCGAACCGAGAAGAGCGGGCCGCGCCATAGGTTCCAATGGCGGCGGCAGAAACGGCTCAGGAAAAAGGCAAAGTGTCAAAAGCTGAAATTTGGTAATCCATAGCTCCGGTTCCGGAGGGTCCAGAGGATCAGGGTTTGGGGTATCTGTAGTCACTGCTCCGGCATCGCTGCAGAACCATCCTTGACCCTCTTTGACCAACCCGACAGAGTATGGACCCCCTTGAAAGTTCGGGACTTTTCCCATAGACTCCAATGGCGGCCAAATCCCATTGACCGGCTACGGCGGAAAACCCCCATTGACTTCAACGGCGGCGTCGCCCCGTTGAAAGTCTATGGCGGCGGATTCCCATAGCCGCCAATGGCGGCGGTTTGCCATTGAAAGTCTATGGCGGCGGAGCCCGTTGTTTTCAATGGGGATTTAGTGAAAAACCGTGATTTCATTTACACGGAGATTTTTGTATTAAAATGAGAAACGGTTTTAAGTGTATTTGTGTATCTCCAGTTCCGAAGGTCGTAGCAAGTCGAAATTGGACCATAGGGTGTCCCAGTTCCGGCATTGAGAACTGGGAAGTTTGGACCTGCTGGACCTAACGGAACCGGATATTTTAATATGTTTATGTTTTATCTTTCATACTGTGTTCCAAGGTATGGGTAAAACCCAGAGGTAATTCCTTTGCATACCAGGGTAGCATATGGCCAGAAAGGCGACCCAATGTCTAGGACTTAAGTATGGTTCAAAGGATTTTGTCACCTCTACTGTTTACATGAGGGCGGAGATTACTCAAACCAGAGCAGTCTTCAAGTGTTCCATTTCACACCTCACAACAAAGAATTTCCTGCCATCTGGTAGACTAGCTGGCATTCCTGATGCAGAGGAGGGGTTAAAAAAATGAGACCCCAGAGCTCTACTGCGCATGTCCCAGCTAGCAGGGGGGCATGTATCAAATTGTGTTCCCACGTTAATGAGTGGCTAGAGTTAATTGAATACCAATCCACTGTACTTAATGTTAAGGATAGGGCACAAAAGGTTTATAAACTGTTGTCCACCCTTTATCCTTTGTCTGTTCTATACCATCTTGATTGCTGAGAGAAACGCTATGCAATGTCTTCATGCCAGAGGTCTTTCATGTCTTTGGTGTCTTGATGACTATGAAGAGTGCTGTATGAACTGCCAGTCCAGATATGACTGCTTCATCATTTCCATTTTAAGTAAGTGTCCATATTTTGCCTGTTATTTGTATATTTGATGTGTTCACCTTTATCAAGGAATAAATTATATTTTATCATATCTAAGTCTCGTCCCAGTTCAGACCCAGTTATAAATATATATTATATATTATATATATTTTGGTGTAAATTACAGCCTGCCATAAAGTCACCGTGACAACCACCTGTGCTGAAACAGGGATATCCTGAAAACCTGACCTGTTGGTGGCCCTTTTGGACTGGAGTTGGCCACTCCTGCTGTAGACCTATGAACTTTCACTGATTAGGAGTCAGTCTCACTGATTTTTTAGCATCAGCTGCCTCATACTGTAGAGACCATGGATACCCACTAACAGAAGTTAGTTGTTTTCCTTTAAAGTAGCCGTTCCATCCCCAGCCTCCTCCATTTTTGTGTACCAGCATGGGAACGAGGGGGTCAGCAGAGCTGAATATCAAATCAGGGGACCACCAGGTTCCTTAGATACTTACAGGTAAAAGTATTGCCGGTACTTCCTGGTATTTAATTCCCGTGTCACACGGGCCAATAGGAAGCCGCAAAGCATGATGGGAGATTTGCACCACCATTTTCTTTACCCTGGAGGTCACTGGAACGATCTACGTTTACCAGAATTAACGTGGTTCAGCTCCAGAGACCCTGTTCTTCCGATCCTGGTAAAAATATAGGGAGTTTTAAATAAGAAACAACGTTAAAATACAAACTCCAAATGCCACTGATTTCGGTCCCTGCAGGTTGACATGCCTGTGACTGAGTGTGTGGTGTATAGAAGGGCATTTGGCGGTTATTGGGTGGGAGTGTAAGTAAATGTGTGCATGTATTTTGTCAATATTTGCTGATTACCATACCTTTTGATGGACTAACCTGTAAATGTTACATTGTTAATAAGGTTACATTGTTATTAATTATACAAAGAAAAAAATAGACAATTGACCTCTCTATGAAAAGGACCAAGATCGCCAGCCTACATATTCTATAGCCTGGTTATCCGAACTTGTCCACTGGGCTGAGCAGCAGCCAATTTGCTTCTGGGTCAGCTGCTGCTCTCCCATACTCCCCTGCATGACGATCCTGCAGAGATGTTTAAGTGTCTATTACTCTTGCGTTGTAATTTTAAGAAAAGCTTCTTTGTGTTAATTGTCCTCCATTTTGCAGTAGGTTCCACTGGGGATGATGGAGAGGAGAAACCGGGTCTTTTCTCTAATATTCTCACTTGCTCCCCCGCATGAGCTATGCACAGTTGGCTAGACGCACCTGCAATGAATAGATAAGCAGGCAGGAGGCAATCTGAAATGTCAGGAGAGCGGTATGGCCATGGAGTCCCATCAGAATTAGCCTTCTACAACTTTCCCAAGAAGACTTTAGTGGAATTACCTACTGTATCTTGACTTTTAATAGGTTGCCCCTATTTTTGTGTAGACAGCAATAAGGTGTCATGAAAATGAATGTGCATCGCTTCCATTCCTGAAGTTCTCTGGTATACACCAGTTGCCCCCATTGGTCTCAATGTTATCAATTAATTTGTTTCCAAAGCCCTACTATATATTTCTTAATAAGTGTCTATGTGTGTGTGCAGCCACTTCTCCTCTTTTGGGATAGCTATGCAAGACTTAACAGGTGGAAGTGCTTATGGCTTTAATCAGGCAACGTGACAGTCAATGTCCAGTGAGGAGGACCCTAAAAGTCTCTCTGTCTGGTCTTCTCTATATACCCTCTGACAATATACAAGTAACATTGTGCAGAATAATTTGTGTAAATAAACTTGTATCACATCAGCTGTCTGCCCACCCAACAGGCTAAAGAAAATCGCAAACACTACGAGTAAATATTTTAATCAGAAGTTGGAAGTATTTTAAAACTAAAATGTTTCCCTGTAGTGTAAAATATAACTTGTAACTAGATTGCTTGTATACTGTACATGTGACATTACAAAAATGTGATTTAAAAAGTAGAACTCAAATACTATACAGTCTTTAAGATGACACATTTACATTTATGTGTTTTTAGTTGATTTAAGGACTAACCTCAGTATTTAATTAGACTGCACAATAAATTCCTGCTATTTGGTTGGATATTTGTATTATTTATCTATTTGATGCATTAAAATAACATTATCCAATTGCATACAATTCCCCCAAGAGCACCTTATACAAACTTCTTTCTCATGAAAGATCATTCCTTTTATTATACAATACCAAATAAAGACATGCTATTGGCGCAGTTTGTGTTGTGTAGATGTGGTTACTAATAATTTAATGTTGATATAATTGCAGTCTTTCTTATGCCTTATATACATGGTATGTGACCCTCTCACAGCCAATGTACCTTAAAATGCCTCCTATAGCCAAGGAATATGAGTAACAAGTTATTTTCTTCTCGGTTTTGCCCTATCTATGCTAACTACATGGTAGCTCATGGGCTGTGAAAACCATATGAGGTTTAACATTATTCCATGACCGCAGTGTAGAGTCACAGAAACAGGCTGGTCCTGATACAATGTTCTTAGTTCTTGTTCATAGTGGTATGGTTCAGCCTTCTGTCTTATGGCATTTCTATATGCAGTCTTAGGTTTAAACTGACTGTGCCAGAGGAAGCATCAAATGTCTGTTCACTGTGGGCACCCAGTAGAGAATTCCTCTCCAGTTTATCCCCTCCCCCTCCCACCCTTTATATAATCTGGAGGTCAGTGCTCTATTCAAGCTATCTGCTCTTTGGCTGTCGGCCAAAATGAACTATAGAAGATAAAGATCAATATTTCCTAGGCAGTGAGACATTTTCTGCACTGGAAGACACCTTATAGCCCATTCAAGTGAAGGTGCTGAGTGTTGTCTTTCAGCGTCGGAATCTGTTTTATGGTCAGGGCCGTCATTTTGTTTTGTGGGGCTCGGTGCTGGGGCTTTCATGGGGCTTCTTACCAAATCCGGTACAGCACCTCCTCCTCAGGCGTCACGGCTTCACGGCGCCAAGCAGCATCATGTTGTCATGGCAACGTGGCGCCATGTGCCATCATGTTGGCATGGATACGCGACACCATTTGACATCACGGCACTATGATGACTGGGCACTGTAGGAGAAGATGCCGGGAGATGCCGCTGGACAAAGTAAGAGATACTTACAGAGGCCCCGTGCTTTCCCCCGACAATCAGTTTAATTGTTGTGGGAAAGATCGCAGTGCCTCTGTAAGCGCGGGGCTCGGTGCAGGATGGAACCACCATTAAGCAGGCCATGCAGGTACAGTATAATTTTATTTATATAGCGCCAACCATGTACACAGCGCTTAACAACATTAAAATAAAAGGTAAATAAACGACATTGCAAACAAAAGGAATAACGTCAACAGGTAAATGTCAACATAAGGCTGAAGGAGACCTTGCCCCA
Organism: Ascaphus truei; assembly: GCA_036426205.1. Lineage (NCBI taxonomy): Eukaryota > Metazoa > Chordata > Amphibia > Anura > Ascaphidae > Ascaphus > Ascaphus truei. The sequence goes on along the minus strand of CM071568.1, from coordinate 25,665,531 downwards.
AAGTGCTTACAATCTCAGTGTTAAGTATGAGGCTTAAAGACACAGGAGTAAAAAGGGCATTATTAGAAGTGCGGACAGGGGTGGTCAAGTTCATCAGGGGTCCGAAGTAGAGGCGCAAAACGTTTAATGAGATGCTTCTTTTAAGAGGTGGATTTTCAATGTGGAAAGTGAAGATGATTTGCAAATGTTGAGTGGAAGAGCATTTTATATGTAACACCCCTTCCCTATCCCTATGGGAAATAGCGGTAATTACGGTCACTGGTGCTACCTGTTTGACTTACAGAAGGCCTGAGCCTCCACTCCTGGGGAGCCTGGGGTGACGGTGTGTTGTCTCTCTCTCTCTATGTTGCAGCGCCTCCACCTATGAAGATCCCGTGTAGCAAGATGGCTCCTCATAGGAACTCGTATACCTTTATGGTTCACCCCAATAACACACACAAGCGGGTACAGTATATAATAACGCTTTTACTTTGGTCTCACAATAGGCCCAAATATTACCCACAGACACAATACAACAATAATAACAATATGAACGGCCCTGGGGTAGCTAGCCCCAATAATACCTAGGTTGCTTGGGCACCTATATCCCGGTGTCTGGCAAACAAGCCTTCCCAACGTGTGTACGACGGCAGTGCTACCCTCCTGCGTATAGTGTTGGTGCACATGGGTACCTTCCTGGATATTCGTGTACACCAGGGTATTTCCTCAGATAGGCCGCATCCGTGATCCCACGATGCACGGCCTCCGACACAATCCCCTCTCTCCTTATGTCCTGTAGCATCACACAACAGTTCCTCCATGCCTGGGGAATCCTCCGCTGTGGTTCTGTCGGTTCCGCTGGTTCTTTCACACACGCAAGTCCCTTACTACTGGCCAGCCCTACAATACTCCACTACGGTGTGGGGACTACCTGGGTCCTAGGGGTGTATATCTCTGGCCTAGTCCGGGAGGGTGACGGGCTCCCCGAACACTACCTCACTCCTTGCAGGCTTCGGATCAACTGACAAAGTCACCTCTGTCCCGCGGAGGAAATCCTCTCTCTGTTTCTCTATCCGGTTTGGGTGTATCAAGATGGCCACTTTTTTAAACATAGAGGTCGCGGCTTGCATTGCATGCCGATAATAGTTCCAGGACTTTTGTGAGTAACTACCGGTCATTGCAAAGTGCTCTAAAAAAGTAATCTTGCTGAATTTTGTTCCAGAAATGGATTTATTCATTTGCCCCGTTCCCAGTAAGTGTGTTAACCTTGTGAATTTTGTTACATTGTATATATGTCTTTTCGTAAAATAAATTACAATTTATTTTACCATCTTGTTTTGCTCAATCAATGATCCTGGTAATAAAAAGGTGTTAAGAAACATGGTCTCCCGTGACAGGCTTATATGCCCTAAGTGTCACTTCCCGGGTGTAAAAATCCATGATGGCCTGTGTCGCGCACCTCGCAGGGCAAGTTTACCACAGCCCGCGACCAGATAACCCGCTGAGCCCTTCCTTCCCGGCACGTCCTGCGGTGTCGCAGATCTCACCCATTGGTCCTACTTCACTTGCGGGCGCCGCACGACTGGAGAGACTGGCGCATGCTGGTCCTGCCTCTCCGATGGCGTTGGCAGCGCACAGCGCGCAGAGAATGCGCGCGCGCAGTAAACAGAGCCTGGCTTCTCTGCATCACACCACGGTCGCTGCGGACTCCACCTACACAAGACTAACTACTGCTGAGCCCTCTTCCCTGCAGGCTACCTATTGTTCCTGGATATATATATGCTCAGCCAGCCCTTGGCAAGATGGCTGAGCATAAGACTTAATTTGTGCGAAGTGCTTACTGCAATCCATGCCTCCTGATCTTGTTCTTTGTTCTTAGTACCAGTCTCTGTCCGTGTCTGACCTTGGCTAGCATCTGGACTCCTGACTTCTCTACTCCTGACCCCGGCATTACCTACGACGATCCGCACCTCTCCAATCTCGACCACGCAAGTACCTACGATGATCCGTACCTCTCCAACCCCGACCACGGCAAGTACCTACGGCGTTTGCAAGAGAGGAGATCCGAAAGAAGCCGGCACTGGCAAGGTACTCCTAGATCCCACAGTTTCTACACAGGTACGATCGAACAGCCTCCGTCAGATACCGAGGAACCCATGCAACTCGGCGGCAACAAGCTGTCCTCCAGCGAGAAAAATGCAGAAGCAATGCCGGACTCTGCCTGTACTGCGGTAACTCCGGACACCAGGTACTTTATTGTCCTCAGAAATCGGGAAACGCCAAGTCCCAGTGAGGGTCAGGTGAGTCACACTGGGAACATTATCTACAAAAAAAAATGCCAACTAGGATTCTAGTCCCCGTTATGCTAACCGGAGATAATTTCCACGTCACTGCACAGGCTGTTCTCGATTCCGGGTCAGGGGGCAATTTTAGCCGAGAAAAACAAAATTCCCCTCATTCCTAAGAAACGTCCTATTGGCCTGTGTAACAGGGTGAATAAACGTCACCAGCCCCAGCCCTTGTTGGGAAAAGGGCAAAGCCCTGCTCAGGAATATTTTCTGTTTGTTGCATATGCTGAAAAGAAGCTGTTTTGTTTTTGTATGCCATATTTTTGAGGCTCAATAAATAAGCCATTTCAGAAACCCACGTGTGGTTGCATGTACTCTGCAACAGCCTGGAAGCCATTGATGTCTGGCTGCTACAACCGACATATAACTCTCTTCAGACCGTTCTCTTTCAATTGCGGACAGCAGAGGATCACATGGAGAGGATCCAACAAACGTGAAAAACAATACTAACTAAAAAAACTCTCTATCAGCGCTTGATCCAAGTGAATAAATAAATTATATGTGATTACACCAAATTAGTGACTTTAAGTGTAAATACAAATGCAGCCAAGGGGGCAATAAACAATAGATCGTTCAAATCCAAATAACAATACAAATACAAAGAATGTCCCCGGCGCAAAGTGTGGTGATGATGATTACAGTACCATATCAAAAGACAGTCCTGAATGAAATGTCAGTCCTGATAGTAGAATGTTACATCAACAAATAGGATGAGGTGAATTTTCTTCCAGGTGTAGTTTCCCAGGTGTTGTCTGCAATTACAGATAAAAAAAACACACCATTGCGCAGTATATAGACTCAAATACCCCAACCTGGAGAAGAATATCCCTACTTACAAGATAGATTCTTGTTCATTCAGGGGAGAGAATCTGTTTTCCGGCTCTTTTACTTCAACTTGATCTCCACGGACCCCCCGTGGTTCCCAAGACAGCTCTCTTCAACTCGATCTGCGTCGTTCCAGGAGCAGCATACACTGCAACGGCCGTGGTTGGAGAGAATTGAAAAAACAGCCTAGTGTACTCCGCATAAATTTTATTAAACAATATTAAAAAGCAACAATATATACACTCACATTGTGTGAGGGCAAACGTGCCACTCAAGAATGCCGTCCGCAGCTTGTAGCCAGTCTGAGGTATGATGTCCACGAGGTCGCGCGCCGACCGATGACGTCAGTGGCGCAGCGCCCGGAGTGCTCCCCACACCACAAGGTACAACGCGGGTGACGGCTGACGACGTGCACTGTACTAGGCTCCTCCTCCCGTTTCGTGATGCTACATCACTTCCTCAGGGGATGGAGGAGTCCAGTACACTGGTGCCTTAAGTACATGCACATGAACTAGTATCTGCCCACAAATGGGCGGCGATGATCTACATCACTTAGCAGAGTAATTAAAGGACCAGAAGCAGCTCACTTGTTATGCTACGCTGTTGGGGTCATACTTGTCCTAACTCATACCCTTCTAAAAATGATAAAACAAGTTTAATTAAAATGCATAGTTAAAACATACTAAAACATTAAAATAAACACTTATACTGTGGTTGAATACATATATAAATAAATATATATAGAAAACATAAAATGAATGAAACATTAGTCAAAGATAGATGAAACAGGCAGATTTAGGGGTCTTTCAAAAAAGATGCCAGGTCAAAATCGATATTTAGACCCAATGGGGACAGGGTTTTTAAAACATATATCCAATAACTTTCTCTTTTGGACAACATTCCCAACCTGTCTCCCCCACGCCAATTTGATTTTAGATGTTCAATACCCATACATATAAGGCCATCAGGAATCTGATTATGTACTAACTTAAAATGATTAGAGACGCTGTGCGTTTCGAGGCCCCTCTTGATATTGTATATATGCTCGGCAAATCGCCTCTTAAGAGGTCTCCCTGTACGCCCTATTTATTGCAACCCACACGGGCATTGTAGTAAATAAACACAATAATCTGTCTTACAGTTGATAAACGTTTCTATATCGTAGACCGCTCCTGTTGTGTTTGATTTAAAAGTTTTACCCTTAACACTATTTTTGCATCCAATACATTTGGAGCATGTATAGTAACCTTTAAGGTTATTTAACCATGTGACGTGGCGGTCTCGAAGACCATCAAAGGGACAACTTGGTGACAGCCGGGACTTTAAGTTTTTTGCCCGTCTATATACTATCTTGGGTTTATCCGGGACGATCTCTTTAAGAACTGGGTCCCTCTGGAGTATGCCCCAATGTTTGGTAAGGACCTTTGTTATAGTGGGAGCCAGACCACTGTACAGGGTTACAAAAAATGGGAATGGATCACATTTCTTTATGGCAGTTGTTGAAGGATCCTTACATAGAATACTTTTTCTGTCTAATTTGTTTACTTCAGAGATGGCGGAGTCTACATCACACATTTTCTATTCCCGCTCCAGGAACCTGTCCCTAAGGTCTTTAACCTGCTGTTGGTACACTTTATCATTCGAGCAGTTCCGCCTTACCCTTAATGCTTGTCCCTTAGGGATGTTCCGGAGCCAATTGGGGTGGTGATGACTTGACGCCAATAAATATGTATTGGCGTCCACATCTTTATTGTATGTTTTCGTCTGAATGCCATCCATATCCCTTCGGTCGACATGATCCTTGTTCTTCCTTGGCTCTAGTTACACAACCCGCGTATCGACTGGACTGACACAGAACCTTTTCAATAGAGTACTCATTGCGCCAACAACTGTGGAGTTACCGACAAACAATTATGTGGGGTTTCTGTACCGGGAGCAGAGAAGATAAACCTACCTGAAGTCTAAGCAGAATTTCGGGTGTCTTTGATAAGGCACAATGTGAGGTACTACCGCCCCACCGGTCATTCGATTGTCCCATCGAACTGTTGCCCGGTTCTGTGCCGCCCAGAGGATGCTCCTTTCTGCTCTCCCTCCTGGAGACCAAGTCCACCGAGCAGAACTATGATGTATGTAACCGGGAACTCCTAGCCATCAAGTTGGCTTTAGAAGAGTGGAGACATCTCCTAGAGGCACAGAGAACCCAATTACCATCTTGACGGATCACAAAAACCTACTTCATATAGAAGGCGCTCGGCGCTTGGGGGCCTGACAAGCTCGATGGTCACTTTTTTTCCCCGTTTCAACTTTATTAGGTAGTATTGAGTGTTTTTAGAGCCTTGTCCTGGCCTGTGGAGAAGTTTGCAGTTTGCAGTTCAGCAGTGGAGCCGTGGTGTAATCGTGGTGCACCTGCGGAGGAACAGTGAAGGAGGAACGTCTGCGGTGGGACTTTAGTGGGCGTGACGTCACATCCGCCCGGAAGTCCCGTTATTCGTGTGACCCACCTTCCACCTCTGTCACGTGAGGACGCCAGTGAGAGTGCTCCGGTCGCCATCTTGGAAGCCCAGCAGCATGTTTCCAGTTTGTTGCCTGTTTATATCTAGCATCTTGTGAGTAGGGTTTTTAATTTTACCCCTCCGGATGCTTGTTACTTTCACCCTCCACACCCAGTAATAAATTAGCTTTGTCTTTATTATTAAGCCGTGCTAGTGTATTTTCGTTTGTCTGTCTTGTTTGTCTTGTATTGTTAGTCTGTTTTTTAGTCTCAGTGTTTGACATACTGCACCATAATTTGTTTTTTTTCTTTCTCCACATATCACTTCGTTGATGTGAGCATCCTTGATTACCAGCTTTACTAGGACTCCATTTGGACTATACACCATTTTGGTTTGGTTTTCACTTTATTATTTGTGGCGCCGGTTCACTCCTTTTTTTCCATGCTCTCTGACTGACTGTACTGTCAGTTTTTACCTGGCTGCCAGTGTTGTTCACTATTTAAGTGTTTTTATTAATATATATAGCGCTGTTTCACACCGTCTTTTTTCTGTGATTCGGGGGAGACAAGCACCCTTAATACTGCACTGTTATTGTATTGCTGTGTTGCATATTGTTCTCTTTGCAATATTGTGGGATCACATTAAAGACCTATTGCATAACTTGTGTAAGTGTGACTTCTGGGGTATACATTCTAGGTATACCGGATCCGCATGAGGAGCTATCCCGCCCATGCTGGGATCTCCTCACGGATGGAGGCTCTGCACCCATTCACCCCAGGCTACCCACTAGCGGAGGCTTAGTCCCTGTAAGCCAAAAGGTAGTACCGTAGCGCATGCAGTTTCCCTTAGGGGTAGGGAAGGGGTGTTACATTTGGAGGTGCTGCTGAGATTCAGACCTGGGGTACCCTGAACCAAATTAAACCAAATTAAACTAAAGAATTACCATGTTTGTACGGTCAAGACAGGAGGTCCACCTGTGGGCCGTGGAGTTCCAGGTACCTCCCCGACACGTGGTGGCCATCGGCCATGTCCCAGCCAATATCCATTCATACAACATGCGCCTAGCCCTGTGTGGGTTGCCAGGGTTAGCAACAGCTCAGCCCCTGGGCCGAAAGTGGGACCCCACCTCTACCTGGAGTATGGTCCTCGTTAACGCCATTTGTGACCTAAGCGAGGATGATGGGCCTCAGGCTCTACTCCTGCCGGGAGGCCTAGCCAGTGGTTGTCCTATTATCTACCCCACGCTGATAGTCAAAATGGAGGACCCTAGCCCAGGACTTGTCCCCAATCTGGATTTAGGAGCTGACATTTCCCCTTCCCCAGGGAGCCCATGCAAAAGTGAGGCTAGTATAACATCCTGGCAAAGCAGATGATCTGGCTGTCCCGGCCCTGGCTTTGAGGGAGAACCTGCGTGCGAAGAGACACTGCAGCTATAACTGACAAACTTGTGCAGTCATCACAAGCCCACCACTAAAGCAAACTAAAAGCTTTCTCTGGATTGCGGCCTACGCTGTTGGGAGGAGAGTTTGAGGAGTGGAGAGACCATGTGGTACAAGTGCTGCGAGAATGGTCCTGTTGTGATGCAGTCAAGGGGCAGCGGATCATGAAATGCCTACAGCCCCTGGCCACCAATATAATTTTAAGGCTGCGCTTACAGTGCCGGCAACAGCAACGCGACGTTGCTTCATTACAAATGTATTGAAGCCATCGCAGGCGCTAATCGTAAGCGCAACGCGACGGAGCGACAGATTGGTCGCGGTCGCTGGAAGTCAAGTCAATATCATTTTTCCAGCAACCGCAGCGTAACGTCACCATCGCTGTCACCGGCGACAGCACTATAAGTGCAGCCTAAGGACAATGCCATTGCCTTCCTGGCCCAGTTCCATGCCCTCAAACAAGATGAGAGGGAAGATTTATCGGCGTTCCTTCAACGGCTTCAATTGGCACTATGGACCCTGATCTCCAAAAAGGTCATCCGAGTGTAGACGACTTTCGAACCAAACAATTTCAGCGGGGAGCGTTGCCCACACACCTGATTGCCATTAGGAATAGCTGCGCCATTTCTACAGAGAGTCCTCCTAACTTTGAAGACCTAATGTATCGAGTACAAGATCAAGAGGTTATCATGCGGTTCCATACTCCCACAAAGGCTCGAGACCCCAGCCATGAGCAGACATGGCTAGCCCCGCCAAGGGAGCCGTTGTCAGGAAAGATCCAGTGGCAGCATGTACTCTGGAGCCTCCCCGACAGGCTCCCCCAAAGCCTGCTCAGGCGTCCCGAAGCTTGGCTCCTCTTTTCAGTCCAGAACCCAAATGTACTCTTCACTGCTATGAGTGCGGGGGAGAGGGACATAAGCAGAAACTGCCCTCAGGTAGCTACAACGTCCGTGGCCAAGACTTTCGTTACTCACCCAGCGGTTCAGTCGCCCAACGACAGGAAGAGTGCGACCCCTGCCAATCCTGAGAAGGAGCCCCAAGCTGACCTCTCCAGTTGAATTTTCCCCACAGCACTGATCCGAGTGCTAATTAAAGGAATCTAAGCTTCGGCCCTATTAGACACCAGGTCTCAGGTGACCATTGTCTACCGATCCTTCTGCAACAGTCATCTGTAGCACCTTCCGCTGAAGTTGGTTGAGACCATGACCCTATGGGGCCTCCGTAGCCAGTTACCTGATCGACAGGGTGATCAAGGTACAGATGAACATACCCCAACTCAATACCAACAGAACCCGTAAACAACCGAGTGCACCCATTATTCTGGGAACTAACGCCAACATGGTGCGATCGTTGATCCGTGCGTTTCTCAAAGAAATGCGAGAAATGTCCTTGTCCTCCATGAGAATTCATCCGGCTTTGAAGGAAGATTGCCACCGAATTTCTGTAGAAGAACGATGTGGGCAGTTCTTTAATCTGGAAAAGGGGGTGGCCGAGATTTTACCAGGGGGAGTTCGGCATGTGATGGCTCAGGCCAGCTACCCTAGTGATGATGTAAGAGACTGGTACTTCTCCTTGGAGTCGGACCCGAAGAAGAGAAGAGAGGATGGAAGGTGGTACCAGAGGTAAAGGAGTGAAATTCTATGTTTCCTCGCCAGTTTGCCGTGTCTATCCAGAACAATTCTCTGCACCATATACAGCTGGATTTCCGTCAAGAGCTGGGTAAAATATATCCCCTGACGGATGTGAAACCCTTGGCTTGTGTGAACGCGGCCTCCATGCAAGAGACTGACCCTGTGCTACAGTTCAGCAAAAATTGGAAGAAAGGACTGATCACAGCAAGTGATAGGGCTGGAGGCAGGTAACCAATAAAAAAGTATTTATTTAATTGAGCAGCATAAAAGCAGACAGATACAGGGTCCTCTGACGCGTTTCTCGCCCAACAGGCGCTTTATTGATAAATAAATGTGATTTCCCAGGTGGCAAATTGACCTGGTGAGCTAAGTGTGCTTGCTGCAGAGCACAGTTCCTGAAACCCACGATGCTGCGGCCTACGGAATTTGCAGAAAAAGATGCGACTGACCCCTCTACCCGGGCAGTCAATACTGCTGCTATTCAATGTACCTAAACTATGGAGGCTTCAAAGGGTCAGTGTGCCCTAGCCTCAGCCCAAGGGGATTTGAGTATCCCGATTACAACCCAGCAGGCTGAGACAGTTCCAAACCAGTTCCCCGCAGAGGAACCAGTAACGGTCGGTGAGCTGGAACCAGCCCAAGAGATGTTGGGTAAGAGGACTGCCTGGGGTGATGAGACACCGTTGTTCACAGTGCGCATGAGCCGTGACCAGCTCTGCTGATTGCCGCTGATGACTTGGAAATGATCCGGTGTCTTTCCCCTGTGGAGGTGTCTCAGCCCTCTTCCTCCCATTCCAGTGGCAGACGGTCTTCTGTGGTGTTTCGACCACTGTCGAATACGCTGACCGACGCTCTGGAGAAACAGAACAGTTCTAATGGCTCCGAGAGACGGAGGAGTCCTGCAACAGTAACCGCGACCGTGAGACCTGAAAGGCAGATGAGCCTACCCCTCGTGGAGGTGTCTGGAAGCCGATCCAGGGATTCTCCGATACACATGGAGGTACCTTCCGGTGCCGACGTCCACATGGTGGAAGCTGACAAAGGCAAAGCCAGCACCCCTATGCAATGGCTGGATGTTGACGACCTTCGGGTGTGGGTCCTGGACTTGCAACCGGATCCCGCGATATCTTTTGGCGATGAAGACACTGCTACGGTGATCGCTGGGGCAGATGAGAAGCCTTTGATTCCCGCTCCGGTGAGTACCGCTATAGCTCCAGTGAAAGGAACTGTTGCCTTTATCCAATTCATATATTCTCACCACCCAGGGGGAGCATATACTGTAGGAGAAAAACAACAGAAAAACAATCTAAGTGCAGACAGTTTTGTTCAATGTGGAAGAATGTGGTGAATATCTTGTCTCTTCTGTGCAGCCTACTCACAGGATAGTAGTAATGTAAGGGCAACAACAGGTAGCGTGGATCTATGAAATCTTCTATATGCAGACAGGATAAAGCTCTCACTCAGAAGTCAGGTCGGTTAGGACATGGAGGGATAAAGAAAAATCTCCATAGTGCAGATCAATGGTACAAAATGAATTCTTTATATTAATGCTTAAAAATGCACACTCACAATATAAAAATATTAAAACCACATGTATCACTCAAAGTGAATGTGGATAGATTGGGATAGTGCCGCAGCTCACCACACCACCTCCGTTCTGTGATCTGTATGTATCTGGCCGTCTGTTATCTCTCCTGCACCGCAGCATTCCGAGCTCAACTTCGGCACTGTCTCTAGTGCGATACGTCACTTCCGGTCTCCTCGGGGGGACTCTGTCACGTCACTTCCGGTCTGGCTTGTGATGGACAGCTGCTGGCACCAATCCTCTCTCTTCCTGGGCGGGTCTACTCTACGCGTTTCGCCAATAGGAAAGTCGGCTTCGTCAGTGCCGAAGTTGAGCTCTGAATGCTGTGGTGCAAGTTGGTAGGCGACCGGGTTGATCCTCTCGAGGACCTTGAAAGGACTCAAGAATCTCGGGGCCAGTTTCTGGGAGGGAGTCTTGAGCCTGATATTTTTTACTGTAGAAGATAGCCAAACTCTGTCCCCGGGTTTGAATACTGGTCCTACTTGACGTCGCCGATCTGCTTGCATCTTTTGTCTTTGAACGGAACCTTGCAAGGTTTTTAGGATCTTTCTCCAAGTGTCTTGAAGGTTGGAAATGTGAGAATCCACTGCAGGAACACCAGAGGGGGGGGGGGGGGGGGAGAGGGGAAGACTGCTGGGATGGAATCCAAAATTAATGAAAAACGGTGACTCTTGCGTAGACTCGTTTTTTAATGAGTTAATAGCGAACTCTGCCCAGGGTAATAGATCCACCCAATTGTCTTGAGATTCCGAGACTAAGCATCTAAGATACTGTTCCAGAGTCAGATTTTTTCTCTTCGTCTGACCGTTGGTCTGTTGGTGATAACCCGAGGAAAATAGAAGGGAAATACCGAGTCTCTGAGAAAAAGCTCGCCAAAACTTAGAAATGAAGATCAGGGTCCATAGTGCCAATTGAAGCCGTTGAAGGAACGCCGATCAATCTTCCCTCTCATCTTGTTTGAGGGCATGGAACTGGGCCAGGAAGGCAATGGCATTGTCCTTAGGCTGCACTTATAGTGCTGTCGCCGGTGACAGCGATGGTGACGTTACACTGCGGTTGCTGGAAAAATGATATTGACTTGACTTCCAGCGACCGCGACCAATCTGTCGCTCCGTCGCGTTGCGCTTACGATTAGCACCTGCGATGGCTTCAATACATTTGTATTGAAGCAACGTCGCGTCGCTGTTGCCGGCACTGTAAGCGCAGCCTTAAAATTATATTGGTGGCCAGGGGCTGTAGGCATTTCATGATCCGCTGCCTCTTGACTGCATCACAACAGGACCATTCTCGCAGCACTTGTACCACATGGTCTCTCCACTCCTCAAACTCTCCTCCCAACAGCGTAGGCCGCAATCCAGAGAAAGCTTTTAGTTTGCGGTAGTGGTGGGCTTGTGATGACTGCACAAGTTTGTTAGTTATAGCTGCAGTGTCTCTTCGCACGCAGGTTCTCCCTCAAAGCCAGGGCCGGGACAGCCAGATCATCTGCTTTGCCAGGATGTTATACTAGCTTCACTTTTGCACGGGCTCCCTGGGGAAGGGGAAATGTCAGCTCCTAAATCCAGATTGGGGACAAGTCCTGGGCTAGGGTCCTCCATTTTGACTATCAGCGTGGGGTAGATAATAGGACAACCACTGGCTAGGCCTCCCGGCAGGAGTAGAGGCTGAGGCCCATCATCCTCGCTTAGGTCACAACTGGCATTAACGAGGACCATACTCCAGGTAGAGGTGGGGTCCCACTTTCGGCCCAGGGGCTGAGCTGTTGCTAACCCTGGCAACCCACGCAGGGCTAGGCGCATGTTGTATGAATGGATATTGGCTGGGACATGGCCGATGGCCACCACGTGCCGGGGAGGTACCTGGAACTCTACGGCCCACAGGTGGACCTCCTGTCTTGACGGTACAAACATGGTAATTCTTTAGTTTAATTTGGTTTAATTTGGTTCAGGGTACCCCAGGTCTGAATCTCAGCAGCGTCTCCAAATGTAACACCCTTTCCCTACCCCTAAGGGAAACTGCATGCGCTACGGTGCTACCTTTTGGCTTACAGGGACTAAGCCTCCGCTAGTGGGTAGCCTGGGGTGAATGGGTGCAGAGCCTCCATCCATGAGGAGATCCCAGCATGGGCGGGATAGCTCCTCATGCGTATCCGGTATACCTAGAATGTATACCCCAGAAGTCACACTTACACAAGTTATGCAATACTGCTGCGGCACAGTTTATTCGAGCATTTGCCCGTTCTGTGCCGCAGCAGTAGCCTGGCGCGCGCCCGAGTGTGACGGGCGCGCGCCGAAGCAGCGGAAGAGCGCCCTCCGATCGGGGCGCTCTCCCTACCGCTGCCGGGTCCGCCGGGTCCCCCGGAACCCCCTGCCGCTGTCCCGCGATCGCGGGACACCAGGGCTCCCTCGGGGAGCCCCTGGACACGCGTGCAGGGGGCGCACGCTCCCGATGATGCGTGACCGCGCGTCTATGACGCGCGGCACGCTGAGGGGCGGCCACTAGCAAGCCGGGAGATTTCCCGGCTTGCGGTACCGACCACACTTCAATAAAGTGTGTCGGTAGTGTAGGTCTTTAATGTGATCCCACAATATAGCAAAGAGAACAATATGCAACACAGCAATACAATAACAGTGCAGTATTAAGGGTGCTTGTCTCCCCCCAATACTTTGAGTACCCTGAGCACCGGTAACCCTGTGTCCATCAGAGCCTCCCTTGTCCCAAGTGTATATGTGAGGGCAGCGCTACCCTCGTGTATTGTTGGTGCACTCTACCTTTCTGGTACGGCCTAACCAGGAGATGCGTCCAAGATGGGGGTGGTCAGGTCCCACACCGCGGGGTCTCCGACACCAAGCCCCTCACGTCTGGGCCGCCACGCGCTGAGTAATGCTGAGTAACTGATTCCTTCTCCGCTGAGGTATCTTGCTAAAGGGTAATCACTATGCTGTTGGTGATCCCTCACACACTTATCTACAGTGAGGGGACTGCCTGGGGCCTAGGGGGTAAAGTTTGTCCTAGTCCAGGAAGCCTTACTAGCTGCCAGGACAGTCCTAGCACCTCATGTGCTCTGGCAGCTCTGACTCCACATGTCATAGACACAATGTTTCATTCCCTGCTCAGTGTCAGAGTTCAAGGACATAGTTTCATTTATTCCATCCCTGCCTCTTCAGAGTAAGCCTGAGGAGCTGTGACAACGCCACCAGTGGCCAGGAGGATTACCCTTCTACACCATAAATATTGCAAAACAAATGAATATACAGACACAAAGCCCAGTCTTTCAGCAGGACACTCGAGTTGGTCAACTTGGGGAAGGAACAAAGCTTTATTTTTTAAAATGATTTAGTTATAAAATGTTTTACCAGGAAGTAATACATTGAGAGTTACCTCTCGTTATCAAGTATGTCCTGGGCACAGAGTTATGATGACAATACACGGTTACAATAAATTAACAGGGTTTATACAGTACATAATATTTAAAGACATTTCATGAATAGCAAAGATAATATATGTTATGGGCGTATGTAACAGTTAGAGATTAAAATGTGATCCCAGCAGCCTGACTGGAGTGTGGAACACAATTAATAACCTAATTTGTGAAGATCATCAGTAATTATTTTGGGATGGTTTGTTACATAATTTTAATGGTTGCATCACAGAATAGAACACAGTTGTTTAACAGGTATAATTTACTGCTAATGACTCAATTTTTGTTGGAACATGCAATGTTCTTCTTATATGTTACATTTAAATACTTTCCCAATACTTCTTATATGTTACATTTAAATACTTTCTTTCTTTAGGAATATACATTCACTTAACAACACATTGAATTACTTTATTTTGTGCACAGTATTTACATTTTTATATAATATACTATGACTATTAGTATATTACTATATGCTATTAAAAATGCAGATAGATATGCAGAGAAGTCCTGCCCCAACGAGCATACAGTCTTGTTGGAATAATTGGAAACAGTAGGAATAAATATAAATGTCTTTGGTACAGATGTTATTGGGGTTACTGCTTCTAATGATAACACAACATATCAGATTATAATGCAGAACATCTTACAGATTCCATAGAATGCAATGGCAGTGTTGGGGCAGAATATTGCAAAATACCCCACCATCATGCAACAGAGGGAGCATTAAAGACGGCTACATTTGTATATCAGGCAATAGCGTAGAATGTGGTGCAACTGTTGAGATGGTACTGTAGAGTGTACTGTTGCTGTTAGTTTCCATTCTGCTAAATTGCCTCTTTAAATGCAACAGAGCCTTGAAGGTACTGTAGGAAAGGAGGTCTGTTTTGATCTGGTTTGCTGATTGGCAAGGAGGAATTTTGAGGAATACTGACCGTTAGATATGTAACGGTGTTCCCCCCCCCCCAATCTCACATTGGCCCCTTACGTGAGGAAACTGCCCTGTGTTACATGTAATGTAGTGTGGTGCACCTGCTGGCTTACAGGACTCCTGAATCTTCCGCGGTGATATGGGGAAATACATCAGGACTGGCTCGTGAGGTAATGCTGAGAACTACTCACTTCTGGCACAGCGCCTCCATCTCTTCCAGGTCCCCACGACAGCAGCGAGGAGTCTCTGAAAGAGAACCTCTTGGTGCAGCTTCCCCCTGAATGACTTCACTCTCAGGCAAGAAGGTTCTTTCAAATTGGACATTCTTTATTGTCATCTGTAGTGGCAGACTGCCCATCATTGCGGCCGGTCTCTAGCCGCTCATCATAAAGGTTGCCCACTTCAAGGAAGTCCCTGGACACCACTCCTAGTCAGGGCCCTAGAAGCGGTCCTTGCTCTTCCCTTACTCTCTAATAGAGTAAGGGGAATAGTCTGCCCACCTCTCCCCTAGGGGAGGACCACAATCCTTGCCAGAGCCCTGGCAATGTGTTGGGTCAGACAGTCTCATTCAGGTGGGATGAGACACTCACACACACTAAATTCAGGCAGTCTTGTATACTATATAGCTCCAGTAGGCACCACCCCTGTGTCACTGTTATTGGACACAGAGCATGATGTCACTACCTTCACTACACAATACACATCACAGGGGATGAGGGCAAACCTCATGATTACTCCTGGCAACCTGCCCTTTTAACAGGGATTATTGCACAGGAGGAGAGAGGCTTGTAACCCCAAAATTACACAGGGCTACAGATATTTTTTAAACACTGGGTGCTCATTAGAGAGAAGTCCAATCTTGTAACAAAGAGGAGACAACTCTGAGCAACCACAAGGTAGGGGTGTAACAAGACATCAGAGCAGCAGGAAAGAGGAGTGTAGAGCTTTGAATGGGGTATGTATGGGAAGCAAGCCAAGTGAATGGAGGAGGAATGAGTGACAGGGAGAAAGGTGGATTCTAGTGATGTTGAAGAGTTGTCAGAGGAGGAAGCGGAATCAAATATACAACATATGCAGCATGCATGATTGAATGACAATAGAGCCGGTCTGTTTACTTTCTTAGCCACAATACATACGGGATTAGAAGAATGATGTGTAAATGCTATACTGTATGTAAAAACGCCCCGAAAAATAGTAGAAAGAACTTAAGTTTGTTTGTGTTAAGAACTGGGCAGTACCGCTAGTCGCATAAATTGTGCATTAACTACCATGTATGTTACATGTAGCTATTTCTATGTTTACAAATATATACAAATAAACATTTTACAGCCCAATCTTGATGTATAGGTACAGTACATACATGATGCCATGTTACGGGCTCCCAACCTTTACATACTGGGAGCTGTCATTGATGCAGTTGGAAACGGTATGTGCTGTTGGTCCTGCTTATAGGTCCTTACTACTCCTATGACTGTAAATCAGTCTTTCAAAAAGTGAAAATGTCCTTCCTAGTGATCTTCTTTTTATACGATTGATCTTTTTATACAATTGATCCAATTCGAAGTTTTATCAATTGCAATACCAAGTTTGTAGTATATATTTTAATATGTGGTTGCGGGTTACAATATGTAGGGAGAACCAAGCATACCTCAAACAAAGATTTTTAGAACATAGGGGTAACATTCAGAAAGGCGTTTTAACACACAGGGTGTCAGGCATTTTAAATTAAAACATAACATGGACCCATGTGGACTCCGTGTGCTGGGTACAGAACATGTTGAGATGGGAGTCAAAGGAGGAGACCAATTCCTTAAATCAGTGGTGACAAACTTTTACTGCTGCGCCCCCCTGTCTGGCCTTCTCTGGAGCTCGTGCCCCCCCCCCTCCTACCTTGCAGCTGCGTCATTGGGTCATGTGACATCAGGTCACGTGACACGTGGCGACATTTGACACCTGTGATGTCATGTCACATGAATCCATGGCGTCGTTTGATGCCCCGCTGCCATGAAGACGCATCACAGCGTCTGAATCCCGGTAAGTTTTATTGTTGCAGAAGCCTCACCCGATCCCTTGGCAGTTTAAATGCCTTGTGTGCATGGGGGTAGGGGGCGTGGGACCCCGTCAACCGCCCGCGTCATCCCAAAAAAATCTTCCGCCCCAGTTTGCGCACCCCTGCTTTAAATTACGCAAAAGGGAAACCACCTGGATTCATGAATTGGGCACTCTATCACCCAATTGCCTAAACAAAGAGATATATCTTGTTTTATCTCTGCAAAAGGCTTTTGATACTGTTGATCATTCTATCCTGCTTAACGAACTCCAGAGCTCTAGAATAGGGAAGCATGCTTTAAACTGTGTGCATCGCAGGCTCTAACTCCAACCCTCTGGATATCAACTGTGGTGCCCAGCAAGGTTCTGTTCTGGGGCCCCTACTCTTCTCAGTGTTCATCAATGATCTTCCCACAGCTTGTAAGGAAGCCTCAATACACGTGTATGCAGATGACACAATCCTATATGCACACAGCCATAGCCTCTCTGACCTTCAACACATACTTCAGCCTGACTTTTTGAGACTCGAAAACTGGATTTCCCAAAACAAACTGTTTTTAAATATTGACAAGACTGTAACAATGGTATTTGGGACCAAGACTACATTCTTAAAGCTTCCAGTGACTGAGCTCCAGATCAACGCGAACACCACCCTAACTCCTGTTACTAGTTTTAAATACCTGGGCATATGGTTTGACTCCCACTTAACATTCGAAATGCACATTCATACCCTGACATCCAAAACCTATGCCAAACTAGGTGTAATTTACAGGAACAAATCCTCCCTATGTCTGCTGGTCAGAAAGCATATCACACAGCAGATGCTAATGCCAATTATCGACTATGGAGACATAGTATATGGCTCAACACCCCAAATCCATGTTAGCAAACTTGACACCCTTTACAATTCAATATGCCGTTTTGTTCTCCAATGCAACTACAACACACATCACTGCGAAATGCTCAAAGAACTACACTGGCGACACACTTTATTCGAGCTCGGCTAGTCCCACGAATTCGGGTATACCCGGGTGTATTGAGGTTTGTGACTGTTTTCTGCCCGAGTGCATTGGGTTATTTTCCAGGCAGGGATTGAAGCATTTTATTCCCGCTGGCTGCAATACTGCACAGTATATATATATATACTGCATTACAATTCATGAATTTATGCCATCTGGTAGACACGCGAAGCATTGCAGCCTATTAAATCCTAATCATTATCATTTAACAGATCAGCCGCCCGTCAGCCAGGCATGAACCCAGGCTGGGAAGGCAAACGCAACGGGGCTTGTCAGAGGTGAGGAGCGGCGCATTCCAGGTATCTGCCAGGTACATACTGGGTATTTGCTCGAATAAAGTGTGTCGGTGCAGTAGATTGGTCATCACTTGAGTCTAGGCGCAAAGTTCACCTTTCCTGTCTTGTTTTCAAATAATGTACTTTCTGGGCAAGCTACCCATCTCCAAAAAAGGCCAGGGGAGCGTGTCTCGTAGTCATAAAAAATAAATGAAAACATCACATAGTACAGTAATGTTAAAATACAGTGATTTTGTGTGCGAGGCTCAAAAATGACTACTCACATGAAGGTAGCCAAAATCAAGCAGCCATCCAACTTAGGGGGTGGATGTACCCTGTGAATATGCAGCAGCCACCAGCCACCAACCTCCAAGGAAGAAAAGGAAAAAGACCATATAGTGTAGATGGTATTATATTCTGACAATAGGTATACAAATGAAGGTATGCTTACGGCGAAATGCGTAGAGTGTTTCAGTCCAGCAATACCTAAGAGGAGGAACACAGAGAATCCACTCCTACCATCAGGCCCGGTGGTTCTCTTGACGCACCGGAAGTGACGTGACGGGAGCCCCGGCGTGGATACAGTGTTCCGGTGAAGCGGAGGACAACGAGGAACCCAGGAGATCGCGATTCCCTGTATACCTGTTACCCGCTATCCATTTTTCACCTATCCTGATCATAAAGAGTGTAAGCCTTCATTTGTATACCTATTGTCAGAATATAATACCGTCTACACTATATGGTCTTTTTCCTTTTCTTCCTTGGAGGTTGGTGGCTGGTGGGTGCTGCATATTCACAGGGTACATCCACCCCCTAATTTGGATGGCTGCTTGATTTTGGCTACCTTCATGTGAGTAGTCATTTTTGAGCCTCGCACACAAAATCACTGTATTTTAACATTACTGTACTACAGTATGTGATATTTTCATTTATTTTTTATGACTACGAGACACGCTCCCCTGGCCTTTTTTGGAGAAACAGTTAATGCAAGACAGTGGAACAGTCTTTATCCAAGGGTTGTAGTGTGTTTGCAGTCTCTTATTCACTTTATTCAATATAGTGCACTTTGTTATTTTAGGCACGATTATTTACAATTGTTTATATCACTTTCCACGAATTTACACATTATTAAGTGGTTATTTTATATATTTTTGGGGTTTGTTAGAGCGCTATCGAGCACTTTTTTATTCCAAGCTACCCATCTATCTGAACAACCTCCTCACTCCTACCACATGCAGCACTTATCATCTGAGGTCAGACTCCAAAAGACTGTTCATGGTTCCAAGGCTCAACAAAGTATCCGGCAGCTCCTCCTTCTCTTACCGTGCACCCCAAAACTGGAACAACCTCTCACATCCACCACCAGTTTAAGTTCTTTCAAAACTAAAGCTGTCTAACATATTTTAATCTGGTCTGTAACTGTTACACACGCCTATATTATATATATTTTCTTTAACTGTGTATGCAATGTATTGTATATCATGTATATCCTGTTCGCATATGTAAATGTATTTGTAACCATGTATTGTCTTAACACTATGCCCAGGACATACTTGAAAACGAGAGGTAACTCTCAATGTATTACTTCCTGGTAAAATATTTTATAAATAAATAAATAACAGTAATGTAAAGAGCCAAATAGAATTTTAATTAAGTGTTTTAGGAATGTTATAACTTATAAAGGCACTCTAATCAATTTCCCCAAAAAAATTTATACTGGAGGGCAGTAATTTAATTTTTAATTTAAATGTTGATTTTATATAATATGGCATATGTTTCATATTTTATATATTATGTATTATTATTTTATGCTCATATGTTTAACTAATTGGTAAGGTATTCCCTGGTATCCCCTAGTATCAAGTGGATCATCAGGAAGCGCATACCATGTGGGAACACATAAAAAATGCTTATGGTGCAATATTGTGCAAACAATGTTGAAAGAAATTGTCTAGCCCAAAAATGTGTACACAGAATACTCACAAATGTGAGGTAGGATACAGACACATAAGGTATCTTTACGAACTGGTGTCAGTCTGTCAAGTGTGTTGTTGCCAGAGGAGGTGGTTCTCAGCTGACCTTAGGGTAGGAAAAAAGGACATAGCGTAGACTGTATGACAATTTAATAAATGAAGTAGTGTATATTCCAATCTACTCACATGGTGCAGATAAAAAAAACAGCATTTTAGATCTCAATGATCTCTGCAAATTTCGTCTGTGCTGCCACGGATGGAATCTCTCCTCGGATCTTTCTCCTTCTCTGTGTGCGTGTCACGGGTGCGTGTCAGGACCGGAAGTGACGTCATCAGCATCCGAGGCTTCCGGTGGGTAGAGACAGCGTCACTCTACGCGTTTCACACTATTCTAGGCGTCCTCAGGAGTCCTGAGGACGCCTAGAATAGGTGAAATGAAACGGTAGAGTGACGCTGTTTACCCACCGGAAGCCTCGGATGCTGATGACGTCACTTCCGGTCGCTGACACGCACCCGTGACACGACAGCAGAGAAGGAGAAAGATCGAGAGAGAGATTCCATCCGGTGTGGCAGCACAGAGCGAAATTTGCAGAGATCATTGAGATCTAAAATGCTTGTTTTTATCTTGCCCATGTGATGAGATTGGAAATTAACTACTTCATTTATTAAATTGTCACAGTCTACGCTATGTCCAGTGTTTCCTACCCTAAGGTCAGCTGAGAACCACACTCCTCTGGCAACAACACACTGACAGACTGACACCAGTTCGTAAAGATACCTTTATGTGTCGTATCCTACCTCACATTTGTGAGTATTCTGTGTACACATTTTGGGCTAGACAATTTCTTTCAACATTGTTTGCACAAATGCACAATAAGCATTTTTATGTGTTCCCACATGGTATGCGCTTCCTGATGATCCACTTGCCACTTCTTCAAACGAGGATTGAGAAAGAAATCCTACACCAGGTCACAGCTGCAATCAACCATTGTGTTTGTTTAAGTATCACTTTATCACTATTTTATTGATTATATCACTGTCTGTTGTAAATGTATATGAGCGCCATTTTTGGTTAAACACCCCACATACACCATCCCCTAGTATCACACATCAAACACAATTTTGGGAAGGTGTGTTACGTAGGAAATAAAATTAAACAAAATAAAATAAAACTCAATAAAACAGGACAATTATAATTGTCATTTTGAGCATTTTTTTTAACTCAATTGAAGTTTATATAATATATATCATGTACGATCTAAAAAGTTTTTTAGTTCTATCCATGTGTCGCTATCTTATTTATTTATTTGTTTATTACTAAATTTATTATGATTAGTTACTGATCATTGACTATGTATTTGGGTGTTGATTACATGTTTATCAATGCAGAAGTAGGAATACTGTAGGTTATCAATAGGTGTATATTTACCCCAAGGGGGTGTAACCAATCACCATCATGGGACTTTTGAATACATCCTGTAGTAGGAGGACTGAAGGTATTTAAGGGATAGAACTACATTGGAGAACCACACCCCTGACAAAGAGGCCATGCCTCGAAACGCATAGGGTGGTTCCCATTGGTAGCAGAAAGAGGCTGGAGGCGCAGATCTATTTGCATTGTGCATGAGAAGGAAGGGAGCGAGCTGTCTTTGGAGCTATGCTGTGTTGACATCACCCTGGATCCGTGCCCCAGAAGGTGCACCAGGACGCAGTGACGCATTGTCAGAACATCACGTGGTGCAGAAGAGCAACTTAGCTGCCATCCAGGCGTTCGACATCAGCGGACGCGCTGAGGAGTGGGGGCGGATTATCCCTGCAGAGTGGGAATGTTCTGCGAACCTCATCAGCCCACAGAGTCACTGCATGTTTAACACAGATGTTTGTGAGTGTATTTTAATCAAACTTTGTGTTTAATTAAAAGGTTTATTGCACCACGAGCTGTGCACTTTCTTTGCTTTCTCTTTTTTCTTAGAAAAGAAGACGCAGGGGTGTTATCTTTCTTCAAAGTCTTCACATTGAGAGAGAACAGCTCCTGCCTCCACATTGGAGGGTCGAACTTAGGACAAAAGGCCTGGCTGCATTAGGATGAATCAGGATAGGTGCTAAAGAATCTGTTTTGAGTTTCTGGGAGCTGCTAGGGCTTTGGGAGCCCATTTGTTGGGAACCGCACATTTTTTTTGGTAAGCATCATGATGGGAGCTACCACACGAGAACATTTTTGGATAAAGCACCTGCAGTAACTAGCGAAAGAAGCATTGTATGGGCTTGAGACCAATAGGTAAAGGCCATTCAGGAACTGCTGCTATTTCTAGACCATTGGAGTAGATGATATAACCCAGGAAGACAATGACAAAGAGATCCAGGAGGTCACGAAAGATTTCATTAATAAAGTCTTGAACTACCGCAGGAGCATTGCATAAACCAAAGGTCAGGACTTACATAGTTACATAGTTACATACTAGATGAGGTTGGAAAAAGACATAGGTCCATCTAGTTCAATCTATGCTAAATTTCGACAACAGATACTTTATCCTATATCTATACTTACTTATTGATCCAGAGGAAGGCAAAAAAAAAAACCCCATTAAGGGGAAAAATTAATTCCTTCCTGACTCCAAGAATTGGCAATCCGATGAATCCCTGGATCAACATCCTTCCCATGTTTACTTATTTGGTATATCCCTGTATACCTTTCCCATCTAAAAAGATGTCCAACCTTTTTTTGAACAAATCTATTGTATCTGCCATCACAGGTAATGAATTCAAAATTTCAACTGCCCTTACTGTAAAGAACCCTTTCCTTTGTTGCTGTGAAATTTCCTTTCGTCCAACCTTAAGGGATGGCCCCGAGTCCTTAGTACTGCCCGTGGGATGAATAGTTCTTTTGAAAGCTCCTTGTATTGTCCCCCAATATATTTGTATATAGTTATCATATCCCCTCTTAGACGCCTCTTTTCTAATGTAAATAAATCTATTTAGCTAGCCTCTCCTCATAAGTTAGATTGTCCATCCCCTTTATTAATTTGGTGGCTCTTCTCTGCACTCTCCCTAGTTCCATAATGTCTTTTCTTAGGATTGGTGCCCAAAATTGTACTCCATATTCAAGGTGTGGTCTTACTAGTGCTTTGTAAAGGGGCATAATTATGTTTACTTCCCTTCCATCCATTGACGGTTTGATGCAAGTTTGCCTTTGCAGCTACTGCATGACATTGGGTACTATTGCTAAGCCTACAGTCTACAAGCACTCCAAAATCCTTCTCCATCAAGGATTCCCCCAATATATCACCATTTAATTTGTAAGTCGCCTTTTTATTCTTGCATCCAAAATGCATAACCTTACATTTATCTGTATTAAACCTCATTTGCCAATTACCTGCCCACGTTTCCAGTCTCTCCAAATCCTTCTGAAGAGAAATTACATCCTGCTCTGATTCTATTACCTTACACAATTTAGTATCATCAGCAAAGATGGAGACTTTGCTCTCGATCCCAACCTCAAGGTCATTAATAAACAAGTTAAAAAGCAGGGGTCCCAGTACCGATCCCTGAGGTACTCCACTCACGACTTTAGCCCAACCTGAAAAAGTTCAATTTATGACAACCCTCTGTTATCTGTCCTTTAACCAGTTTTCAATCCAGGTGCATATATTATTACTGAGTCCAATTTTCTTTATTTTGTACACCAACCTCTTGTGTGAAACCGTATCAAAAGCCTTTGCAAAATCTAAGTAGACCACATCAACTGCATTACCCTGGTCTAAATTCCTACTTACCTCCTCAAAGAAACAAATAAGGTTAGTTTGGCAAGATATATCCTTCATAAATCCATGCTGACTATTACTAATAATTTTGTTTTCCATTAGGTATTCCTGAATACTATGCCGTATTAAACCTTCAAGTAGTTTCCCTACTATTGAAGTCAGGCTTACAGGTCTGTAATTTCCCGGTTGTGATCTAGCTCCCTTTTTAAATATAGGCACCACATCTGCTTTACGCCAATCTTGTGGTTCTGAGCCTGTGGAAATGGAGTCCTTGAATATTAAATATAATGGTTTGGCTATTACTGAGCTTAACTCCTTGAGAACTCTTGGATGTATGCCATCGGGGCCAGGTGCCTTATTTACTTTAATTTTTTCAAGTCGCTTATGAACTTCTTCCTCAGTTAACCAATTGTTCATTAATATGGAGGTTGTGGCTTCCTCCTGCGGCACTACTATTGAACTTGATTCTTCCCTGGTAAACACAGAGGCAAAGAATTTGTTTAATACCTCTGCTTTTTCCTTATCTCCAATAATCTGCCTACCCATCGCACACTGAAAGGGTCCCATATTTTCTTTTCTAATTTTTTGTTATTAAGGTACTTAAAGAACTTTTTAGGGTTGACCTTACTTTCAATTGCAATCCTTTTTTCATTATCCATTTTTGCTAATTTGATTGCCCTTTTGCAATTTTTGTTACATTCCTTATAATTCTGATACGATGTCTCCGTCCCTTCTGACTTAAAGAATCTAAACGCCTTCCTCTTCTTGTCCATTTCCTCCCCTACCTGTTTATTTAGACACATTGGTTTTGACTTATTTCTTTTATACTTATTACCCAAGGGTATACACTGATAAGTGTGCTTTTCTAAGAATGTTTTAAAGACTGCCCATTTATCTTCTACATTTTTCCCTGCAAAAACATCATCCCATTGTATTACTACTAGATTAGACCTCAGTTTATTAAAATCTGCCTTACTAAAGTTTAAGGTCTTTGTTGAACCCAAGAAATCTATTTGTTTAATAATTTATTTCAAATGAGACCATGTTATGATCACTGTTACCCAAATGTTCCAGGACTTGAATATTTGTTATTACTTCTACATTGTTTGATATGACCAAATCCAGTATTGTCCCTCTCGTGGTTGGTTCCTCAATAATTTGGGTCATATAATTGTCTTTAAGCACCCCCAAAAACCTATTTCCTTTTGTTGTAACACTAATCTCATTGCCCCAGTCTATGTCTGGATAATTACAATCCCCCATTATGCAAACATGACCCAGTTTTGATGCCTTTTCCATTTGCAAAAGTATTTTAGCTTCCTCAATCTCACAGATATTTGGTGGTTTATAGCATATTCCCACAAACATTTTCTTAATACTTTTACCTCCACTGCTAATTTCTATCCACAAAGTCTCTACATTTTCATAATTCCCTTCATAAACATCATCCCTTATAATAGGTTTTAGATCCGGTTTAACATATAAACATACTCCACCTCCCCTTCTATTTGTTCGACCCTTCCAAAAAAGGGAATAACCCTCTAAATTAACTCTCCAGTCATGAGTTTCATCCCACCATGACTTGATATTCGTAGTGGCCATCCTGTGTATTGAAGGCAGTTTGCCACTCGTCACCTTCCTGAATGCGGATGAGATTGTAAGCCCTGAATGGGTCCAATTTTGTAAAAATGGTTGCACCTCGCAGATGCTCAAATAGTTCAGAAATCAAAGGAAGAGGGTACCATTTTTTATGGTGAGTTTGTTTGGAACCCAATAATCAATAAATGGCCTACAGGAGCCATATTTCTTCTCAAAGAAAAAGAGTCTGGCAGGAGAACTAAACTTGCAAATCATGCCCCTTTGAAGATTCTCCTCAATGTACTCACGCATAGCCTTGGTCTTGGGCTCAGAGAGCGGATAGGTACGGCCACAGGAATGCACAGATCCTGGCAGGAGATCGATGGGGCAGTCGTACAGCTTGTTTGGGAGTAATTCTTCTGCCTTTCTTTTTTTAACAAATACATTAATGTAGTCCAGATAGGGGCTAGGGAGTCCGGGACCGGGACTGGCGAGCGTGTGGTGAATATCCAATATGGGGCAAGGAAATTGGAGGCAGATCCCAGTGCAGTATTTTCCCCATGCCGTTACCTGACCAGTGACCCAGTCGATACTTAGGTTATGTTGCTGCAACCACGGAAAGCTCAGTAAGATGGTGCAAGTTGGGGAGTGGATAGGTAATAGATTTTTTGTGAAGGATACCCACAGAGATGAGCAACGGGACTGTCTCCTGAGTAATAGTGCCTGGAAAAAGAGTTCTCCCATCAATGGTGGTTACTGCTAAAGAAAATGTTTTGGAAAATAAGGGAATGGCGTGAGATGCTGCGAAGGCTTCATCAATTAAGTTGCCAGTAGAGCCAGAGTCTACAAAGGCCTGTGTATACGTGGATGAAGTTCTCCATGATATGTTGATAGGAATCAGGAGGAGGAATAACTGAAATGCCTAGAGAGAAATCCCCACACTCTCTAGGCACTGGAGTTTCCTTACTTAGTAGGGCACTTCAGGGCGAAGAGTCACCTCCCAACACAGAACAGACAGAGACTGCTGATATGTCTCCTATGCTTTTCCTCTATAATCAACCGCATACCAGCTAACTGCATGGGCTTTTCTTCAGCTGGTGGTGACTTGGAGGGAAACTGGAAGTGGAGTGCGGGGGGTAATGTGGGAGTTCTGTGACATTGTTCCTGCTCCTTTTTGATGTTCTCCAATACACAGGTCCTGATGCTGAGATCCTCCAAATCGCTTGGAACGTCTCGACAAGTCAGCTCATCTTTCAGATTCTCGGATAGGCCGTGCCAGAGGACGGCCCCTAGAGCAAGGCTATTCCAACCAGTCTATGCAGCTTAAATCCGGAATTGAATAGCGTATTGCCCCATGGTCCCATCACTCTCCCATAATGGAGATGCACATCAGGGCCTCGTCGGAAAGCAGGGAGATGATGTACATCCCCTTTGCCCGCTGAGAAGCAAACATGGATGGCTGGAATTCAAACTGAATGAAGTAGGGGGTAAGAATCCCCTGCACGCATCAGGATCTCCTCCATAACATAGAGGGGCAGGTATACGGTGTTCCCAAAGAGCTGGAGGAGCCGCAAGTGCCAGAGTCGCAGGGATTGGTGCAATCCAGTCTGGAACGCAATGGTGTTCAGACAAGAGGATATTAGGACCAGTCACTGGGCTTGGTCCAAAAGGCATTTCTCATGGTTTCCTAGCAGATTCCCTTGGGCAAAAACAGCCTTCACTACCTCAGTGGTGTCCATGCCAGGCCAGAGCATAATGTAATGATGCTAGTCTCTAGACAGGAAGCGACCTAAACTGTGAGATAGAGTCCTGAATTGAGAATAGAGTAGTCGTGGGTCACAGGCTGGGATCGAGGCAGATGGCAGAGGAGTAAGGTCGGGGTCACAGGCAGTGGTCGAGGCAGGCGGCAGAAGTGTAAGGTCGGGCTCAAAGGCTGGGTACAATGAACAGGAATGCAGGACTGACTGGAACAAGCTGAAAACATGCTCTAGTTATTTCCTGGAGGAAGTCCTGACTTTTTTATTGGCAAGATGCCAGTAACCAAGATGGCCACAGTAGCTTTAGTGTGGGCGGAATTGAGGAAAGGATGCCAGGAAACAATATGGTTGTCGAAGCTTCAGTGTGGGCACTGACAGCGCTGAAGCCTCATGATGTGTATATCTTTATCTATATAGCGCCATCACAGCACTTCAGAGCAGTAATACATGTGACATTCATATAACACAAAATGGGAAGAAGGGCTTCAGACATAAAAGTAACATTAGCAAAAGGAGTCCCTGCCCTAAAGAGCTTACAATCTAATTGTTAAGTAGGAAGAACATACAATAGGCGGGTGTTCTGGTAACTGCGTCTTCAAGGGGTCAAGATCAGTGCATATTAGATGTATAGTATCTGCCAACGGAGATACCTATATGCTTTGTTAAAGAGGTGTGTTTTAAGATGGGTCTTAAAAGTGGATAGAGAGGGTGCTAGTCGGATATTGAGGGGAGGGTCATTCCAGAGGTGTGGGGCAGTGAGTGAGAAATGTTTCAGGCGCGAGAGGTCTTTAGATACAAAAGGGGTCTATACAGCAGGTATAAGGTCAGAGGTTGAAAGGTAAATGTATGTGTCATTAGCATAGAGGTAATATTTGAAGCCAAGAGATGTGGTAATGCCACCCAGAGAGAGTGTGAAAAGAGAAGAGGTCCCAGGACAGAGCGCCTTAGGTATGCCCACATAGAAATTGACAGAGGTTGAGGAGGTGTTAGCAAACGAGACACAAAGTACAATGGGAGAGGTAAGAGGAAATCCAGGATAGAGCTCCGTTACAGATACAGTACCAAGATTATGGAAAATGTGAAGGAGAAGAAGGTGGTCCACATTATTAAAGGCTGTAGAGAGGTTGAGTAATACAGTATGAGTAGAGCGCAAGGACCATTGTTATTAGCAGCATGGAGATCATTAGTTATTTTAGTGAGGGCTGTTTTGTTGCAGTGAGCAGTGCAGAAACCAATTGTAGAGGATCTAGGGGATTATATGAGGTAAGAAAATGTAGTACTGTAGGTGACAGAATACAAGGCATGAAAGGAGTTTAGAGTCAAAAAGCTTGAGAGAGAGACAGGGCGGTAATTAGAAAGACAGGTAATGTCAAGCTTATTGTTTTTGAGTAAAGGTATAACTGTTACATGCTTGAAGGAGGTAGAAAAGGTACCAGATTAGAGGGAGGAGTTGAAAATATGTGTGCGTATGGGGACTAGAGTAGAAACAAGAGGTTTGAGAAGATGGGAGGGAATGGGGTCAAGAGGCCAAGTGGTAGAGGGAGAAAAGGAGATCAGTAGCAACACGCCCTCCTCTGTGACAGGAAAAAAAGTCAAGGAAGACAAGAAAAGAGTTAGGAAGAGGAGATGTAGCTTATGAGCAGGATTCATAGGGGATGTCTTGACAAATGGAATCCACCTATGTCTTGAAATACACAGCAAAATCCCGAGGTGAAGACAAACAGGTAACAGACGGTGCTTTGCGTACAGGGTCAAAGACAGTGAAGAGGCAGTGTAGGTAGACTTGTGTAAGGGTTCCAGTCCTGGCTTTGGCTGGAACTTGCCCGTACCTGGCTGCTGTGGACATTTTGTTTATTGGCAGACTGCTATATTGGCTGCACCTTAGGGCTTAAATAGCAGCCAGTGACGCACAGCCCCTGCCTGAGCATTGTATACTTTTCATTGTGTTCCTAGCCACCTTGGGCTCTAGTTCCTGAGTTTTCCCTGCTCCTGAGCCTTTTATGTGGCTTGCCAGTCCCTGTGGCTTGCCTTATTCCCGTGGTTTCCCTGTTCCAGATGCTAGCCTGTAGCTGTGGCTTGCATATCCCTGTGGCTTCCCTGTTCATTTGGAATTCCTGTTGCTGACCCTGGACCGTGATCCCCAAATCGCAGCTTTCTGCCTGCCATGACCTGTTGCCCTTTGCCTGGATTCTGCACCACTGCCGCATGCCCTGACCCTTTGCCTGCTTACCAACCATGGATACTCTAACAGGTCCCGGGGCTCTGGTGGGTTAATTGGCATTCCTACCTCAGCCCTGCGGGTTCCGCTTCCTGATCAGAGACGAGCACCGTCACAACTTGTTAAGGGTTGATTAGTGAAGAAAATTAGGTTTATTTGGCCTGGGAGAGGGCAGAGTTGAAACATAATAGGATAAATGTGTAGTAAATGTGTAGTAAAGGAAGGGCGGTAAGTAGAGAGACAGGTAGTGCTCCAGAGGCGTTCAGAGGAACGAGTGCAAGAGCAGAGCATGCGTGTATGACGGTTTAGCCAGGGTCTGGGGTTAGAAGAACGAGAGCGGCAGAGAGAAAGAGGGGCATGTAGATCAATAGAGAAGGATAGGTCGGAATTGTAGTTCATGACCAGTTTGTCGCAGTCGGTAGCAAAGCAGAGAGCGGCGAAGGGAGAGCGCAAAGGTGAGTCAAGAGCCGGTAGATTAATGGAATGCATGTCTCTGCAGAAACGAGGGTTAGATGGAGGGTGAGAGCTATTACAAAGGCAGTGCAGCACACATAGCCATTACTGTATAAAGGCAGTGCAGCACACAGAGCTATTATAAAGGCAGTGCAGCACACAGAGCTATTATTAAGGCAGTGCAGCACACATAGCTATTATAAAGGCAGTGCAGCACACATAGCTATTACTGTATAAAGGCAGTGCAGCACACAGCGCTATTATAAAGGCAGTGCAGCACACATAGCTATTACTGTATAAAGGCAGTGCAGCACACAGCGCTATTATAAAGGCAGTGCAGCACACAGCGCGATTATAAAGGCAGTGCAGCACACAGCACTATTATAAAGGCAGTGCAGCACACATAGCTATTATAAAAGGCAGTGCAGCACACAGCGCTATTTATAAGGCAGTGCAGCAACACGCTATTATAAGGCAGTGCAGCACCATAGCTATTATAAAGGCAGTGCAGCACACAGCCACTATTATAAGGCAGTGCCCACACAGTGCTATTATAAGGGCCAGTGCAGCAACACATAGCTAATTTTTATAAAGCAGTGCGCCACACTACATTTATAAAGGCAGTGCAGCACACAGCGCTATTTAAAGGCAGTGCAGCACACAGCACTATTATAAAGGCGTGCATCACACACTAGCTATTTAAAGGCAGTGCAGCACACATAGCTATTATAAAGGCAGTGCAGCACACATGCGCTTTTATAAGGCAGTGCACACACAGCTATTATAAAGGCAGTGCGCACACATAGCTATTATAAGGCAGTGCAGCACACATCTATTAAAGGCAGTCAGCACACATGCTATTATAAAGGCAGTGCAGCACCACGCTATTATAAAGGCAGTGCAGCACACATAGCTATTTATAAGCAGTGCAGCACACACAGCGCTATTATAAAGGCAGTGCAGCACACAGCACTATTATAAAGGCAGTGCAGCACACATAAGCTATTATAAAAGGCATGCAGCACACAATAGCTATTATAAAGGCAGTGCAGCACACAGTGCATTATAAAGCAGTGCAGCACACATAGCTACTTATAAAGGCAGTGCAGCACACATAGCTATTATAAAGGCAGTGCAGCACTCAGCTATTATAAGCAGTGCAGCACAGCCATTAATAAAGGCAGTGCAGCACACACACCTATATAAATAAGCAGTGCAGCACACAGCGCTATTATAAAGGCAGTTGCAGCCACACTACTAATTATAGGTCAGTGCAGCACAGCGCTATATAAAGGCAGTGGCAGCACACACGCAGCATATTATAAAGGCAGTGCAGCACACAGAGCTATTATAAAGGCAGTGTGCAGCACACAAGCTATTATAAAGGCAGTGCAACACAGGCTATTTAAGGCAGTGCCACATAGCTGATTTATAAGGCAGTGCAGCACACATACTATTATAAAGGCAGTGCAGCACACATACTATTATAAAGGCAGTGCAGCACACAGTCGCTATTATAAGCGTGCAGCAACACAAGCTATTATAGGCAGTGCAGCCACAGCGCTATTATAAAGGCAGTGCAGCACACACGCGCTATTATAAAGGCAGTGCAGCACACCATCGCATATTATTAAAGGCAGTGCAGCACACAGCTATTATAAAGGCAGTGCGCACACACAGCGCTATATAAAGCAGTGCAGCCACACGCGTTTATAAGGCAGTGCAGCACACATTAGCTATTATAAAGCATTGCACACACATGCTATTATAAGCAGTGCACACACAGCACTCTTATAAAGGCAGTGCAGCACACAGGCCTATATAAGGCAGTGCAGCACACATAGCTATTTAAAGCGCAGTGCAAAGCACACATAGCTATTATAAAGGCAGTGCAGCACACAGCGCTATATAAGGCAGTGCACACACCAAGCATATTATAAAAGCACGTTGTCAAAGCACACAGCGTATTATAAAGGCAGTGCAGCCACACAGCGCTATTATAAAGGCAGTGCAGCACAGCAGCACTATTATAAAGGCAGTGCAGCCACATAGCTATTATAAAGGCAGTGCAGCACACATAGGCTATATAAAGGCAGTGCAGCACACAGGCTATTATAAGGCAGTGCAGCACAGGCTGATATAAGGCATTGAACACACATAGCTATTATAAAGCAGTGAAGCACACATAGCTATATAAAGGCAGTGCACAAGCACACATATTTATAAAGGCATGCAGCACACAGCCTATTATAAACAGTGCAGCACACTAGCTATTATAAAGGCAGTGCAGCACACAGCTTTATAAGGCAGTGCAGCAACCACTATTATAAGAAGCAGTTGCAGCACACACTAGCTATTATAAAGGCAGTGCAGCACACAGTGCTATTATAAAGCAGTGCAGCACACAGTGCTATTATAAAGGCAGTGCAGCACACAGTCTATTATAAGGCAGTGCAGCACACATACTATTAAAAGGCAGTGCAGCACACATGCTTATAAAGGCAGTGCACACACAGCGCTTTATAAAGGCAGTGCAGCACACAGCAATATTATAAGGCAGTGCAGCAAGCGCTATTATAAGGCAGTGCAGCCACAGCGCTATTATAAAGGCAGTGCACACACATAGCTATTATAAAGGCAGTGCAGCACACAGCGCTATTATAAAGGCAGTGCAGCACACACGATTATAAAGGCAGTGCAGCACACAAGCTATTATAAGGCAGTGCAGCACACAGAGCTATTATAAGGCAGTGCAACACACATGCTATATAAAGGCATGCAGCACACAGTAGCTATTATAAGGAGTGGCAGTGCAGCACACATAGCTATTATAAGGCAGTGCAGCACACATAGCTTTATAAAAGGCAGTGCAGCACACACGCTATTATAAGGCAGTGCAGCACACATACTATTATAGGCAGTGCAGCACACAGCGCTATTATAAAGCAGTGCAGCACACATCTATTAAGCATTGCAGCACACAAGCTATTATAAAGGCAGTGCAGCACACATAGCTATTACTGTATAAAGGCAGTGCGCACACATAGCTATTATAAAGGCTTGCAGCACACATAGCTATTATAAGGCAGTGCAGCACACATAGCTATTATAAAGGCTGTGCAGCACACCGCTATTATAAAGGCAGTGACACACCCTGCTATTATAAAGGCATGGCAGCACACACATATCTATTATAAAGGCAGTGCAGCAACAGCACTATTATAAAGCAGTGCAGCACACGTGCTATTATAAAGGCATGCAGCACACATAGCTATTATAAAGCAGTGCAGCACACATAGCTATTATAAAGGCAGTGCAGCAACAAGAGCGCTATTTAAGGGCAGTGCAGCACACCACTATTATAAAGCAGTGCAGCACACATACTATTATAAAGGCAGTGCAGCACACAGCACGCATTATAAGCATTGCAGCACACATAGCTATTATAAAGGCAGTGCCAGCACACAGCGCTATTATAAAGGCAGTGCAGCCACATAGCTATTATAAAGCAGTGCGCACACAGCATAAAGGCAGTGCAGCACACATAGCTATTATAAAGGCAGTGCAGCACACATAGCTATTATAAAGGCAGTGCAGCACACAATAGCTATTATAAAGGCAGTGCAGCACACATAGCTATTATAAAGGCAGTGCAGCACACGTCTATATAAGGCGTACAGCACACATAGCTATTATAAAGGCAGTGCAGCACACAGCGCTATTATAAAGGCAGTGCAGCACACAGCACTATTATAAAGCAGTGCAGCACACAGTAGCTATTATAAAGGCAGTGCAGCACACATAGCTATTATAAAGGCAGTGCAGCACACATAGCTATTATAAAGGCAGTGCAGCACACAGAGCTATTATAAAGGCAGTGCAGCACACAGCACTATTATAAGGCAGTGCAGCACACATAGCTATTATAAAGGCAGTGCAGCACACAGCACTATTATAAAGGCAGTGCAGCACACGTGCTATTATAAAGGCAGTGCAGCACACATAGCTATTATAAAGGCAGTGCAGCACACAGTGCTATTATAAAGGCAGTGCAGCACACATCCGCTATTATTAAAAGGCAGTGCAGGCAGCACCATCTATTATAAAGGCAGTGCAGCAGCACACAGCTATTATAAAGGCAGTGCAGCACACAGTGCTATTATAAAGGAAAGGCAGTGCAGCACACATATCTTTATAAAGCAGTGCAGCACACATAGCTATTATAAAGGCAGTGCAGCACACATAAAGCGGCACACCTAATTATAAAGCAGTGCGCACACATCGTATTATAAAGGCAGTGCAGCACACAGAGCTATATAAAGGCAGTGCAGCACACAGCGCTATTATAAAGGCAAGGCAAAGTGGCAGCACACATATATTATAAAGGCAGTGCAGGCACACCACGCTATTATAAGGCAGTGCAGCACAACAGCGCTATTATAAAGGCAGTGCAGCACAGCGCTATATAAGCAGTGCCATCACACATAGCTATTATAAAGGCATTGCAGCACACAGCGCTATTATAAAGGCAGTGCAGCACACAGCGCTTTATAAAGGCAGTGCAGCACACGTCTATTATAAGGCAGTGGCGCACACATAGCTATTATAAAGGCATGCAGCACACAGCACTATTATAAAGGCAGTGCAGCACACAGTGCTATTATAAAGGCAGTGCAGCACACATAGCTATTATAAAAGCAGTGCAGCACACATAGCTATTATAAAGGCAGTGCAGCACACAGCGCTATTATAAAGGCAGTGCAGCACACAGCACTATTAATAAAGGCAGTGCAGCACACTAGCTATTATAAAGGCAGTGCAGCACACATAGCTATTATAAAGGCAGTGCAGCACACAGCTTCTATTAAAAGGCAGTGCAGCACAACATAGCTATTAAAAGGCAGTGCAGCACACATAGCTATTATAAGGCAGTCGCACACATGCTAGTATAAAGGCGTGCAGCACACAGCGCTATTATAAAGGCAGGGCACACACATAGCTTATTAAAGGCAGTGCAGCACACTGCATTATAAGGCAGTGCAGCACACAGCACTATTATAAAGGCAGTGCAGCACACATATCTACATAAAGGCAGTGCAGCACACAGCACTATTATAAAGGCAGTGCAGCACACAGTGCTATTATAAAGGCAGTGCAGCACACAGTGCTATTATAAAGGCAGTGCAGCACACATAGCTATTATAAAGGCAGTGCAGCACACATAGCTATTATAAAGGAGTGCAGCACACAGCGCTATTATAAAGGCAGTGCAGCACACAGCTATTATAAGGCAGTGCAGCACACAGCGCTATTATAAAGGCAGTGCAGCACCACAGCGCTATTATAAAGGCAGTGCAGCACACATAGCTATTATAAAGGCAGTGCAGCACACAGCGCTATTATAAAGGCAGTGCAGCAACAGCGATCATTATAAAGGCAGTGCAGCACACAGAGCTTATTATAAAGGCAGTGCAGCACACAGAGCTATTATAAGCCGTGCAGCACACGGCTATTATAAGGCAGTGCAGCACAATGCTATTATAAAGGGCAGTGCATCCACAAGCTATTATAAAGGCAGTTCAGCACACTAGCTATTATAAAAGGCAGTGCACAGCACCAGCAGCCATATTATAACAGGCATGCAGCACATAGCTATTTAAAGGCATGCACCACAGCGCATATTAGAAGGCAGTGCAGCACAGCTATTATAAGGCAGTGCAGACACGCCTATTATAAGGCAGTGCAGCACATAGCTATTAAAAGGCAGTGCAGCAACACAGCGCTATTATAAAAGGCAGTGCAGCACACATAGCTATTATAAAGGCAGTGGCAGCCAACAGCTCTATTATAAGGATGCAGCACACATAGCTATTACTGTATAAAGGCAGTGCAGCACACATAGCTATTATAAAGGCAGTGCAGCACACATGCTATTATAAAGGCAGTGCAGCACACATAGCTATTATAAGGCAGTGCAGCATACAGCGCTATTATAAAGGCAGTACAGCACACAGTAGCTATTATAAAGGCAGTGCAGCACACATAGCTATTATAAAGGCAGTGCAGCACACAGCACTATTATAAAGGCAGTGCAGCACACAGTGCTATTATAAAGGCAGTGCAGCACACATAGCTATTATAAAAGCAGTGCAGCACACATACTATTATAAAGGCAGTGCACACACAGCGCTATTATAAAGGCAGTGCAGCACACAGCACTATTATAAAGGCAGTGCAGCACACATAGCTATTATAAAGGCAGTGCAGCACACAGTGCTATTATAAAGGCAGTGCAGCACACAGTGCTATTATAAAGGCAGTGCAGCACACAGTGCTATTAAAGCAGTGCACACACATGCTATTATAAAGCAGTGCAGCACACATAGCTATTATAAAGGCAGTGCAGCACACATAGCTATTATAAAGGCAGTGCAGCACACATAGCTATTATAAGCAGGCAGCACACATAGCATTATAAGGCCAGTGGGGCAGCACACATAGCTATTTAAAGGCATGCAGCACACAGCGCTATTATAAAGGCAGTGCAGCACACATAGCTATTATAAAAAAGGCAAGTGCAGCACACAGCGCTATTATAAGGCAGTGCAGCACACTAGCTATTTAAGGCATCAGCACACAAGCTTATTATAAAGGCAGTGCAGCACACATAGCTATTTAAAGGGCGTGCAGTCGCACAGCGCATTAATAAAGGCAGTGCAGCCACAGCTATTATAAAGGCAGTGCAGCACACAGCGCTATTATAAAGGCAGTGCAGCACACATAGCTATTACTGAAACAAGGGCAGCACAACACTATTATAAAGGCATGCAGCACACACATAGCTATTATAAAGGCAGTGCAGCACACATATATACTAATTATAAAGGCAGTGCCACATACAGCGCTATTATAAAGGCAGTACACACAACATGCTGATTATAAAGGCAGTGCAGCACACTAGCTATTATAAAGGCAGTGCACACACAGCCTATTTAAGGCATGCAGCACACATGCTATTATAAAGTCAGTGCGCACACATATCTATTTAAAGCAGTGCAGCACACATAGCTATTATAAAGGCAGTGCGCACACAGCGCTATTATAAAGGCATGCAGCACCACGCACTATTTATAAGGCAGTGCACACCATAGCTATATAAAGGCAGTGCAGCACACAGCACATATAAAGCAGTGCAGCACACAGTGCTATTATAAAGGCAGTGCAAGCACACAGTGCTATTATAAAGGCAGTGCAGCACACATAGCTATTATAAAGGCAGTGCAGCACACATAGCTATTATAAAGGCAGTGCAGCACACAAGCTATTATAAAGGCAGTGCAGCACACAGCGCTATTATAAAGGCAGTGCAGCACACATAGCTATTATAAAGGCAGTGCAGCACACAGCGCTATTATAAAGGCATGCAGCACACAGATCTATTATAAAGGCAGTGCAGCACACATAGTATATAAAGGTGCGCACACAGCTATTATAGGCCAGGTGCAGCACACAGCGCTATATAAGGCAGTGCAGCACACAGCGCTATTATAAAGGCAGTGCAGCACACAGCGCTATTATAAGGCAGTGCAGCACACAGCGCTATTATAAAGGCAGTGCATCACACATAGCTATTATAAAGGCAGTGCAGCACACAGCGCTATTATAAAGGCAGTGCAGCACACATAGCTATTACTGTATAAAGGCAGTGCAGCACACATAGCTATTATAAAGGCAGTGCAGCACACATAGCTATTATAAGGCAGTGCAGCACACATAGCTATTATAAAGGCAGTGCAGCATACAGCGCTATTATAAAGGCAGTACAGCACACAGTGCTATTATAAAGGCAGTGCAGCACACATAGCTATTATAAAGGCAGTGCAGCACACAGCACTATTATAAAGGCAGTGCAGCACACAGTGCTATTATAAAGGCAGTGCAGCACACATAGCTATTATAAAGCAGTGCAGCACACATAGCTATTATAAAAGGCAGTGCTCACACAGCCGCTATTATAAAGGCAGTGCGCACCAGCCCATTATAAGGCAGTGCAGCACACATGCTATTATAACAGGCAGTGCACACACAGCACTATTATAAAGCAGTGCAGCACACAGTACTATTATAAAGGCAGTGCAGCACCACATGCTATTATAAAGAGCAGTAGCACACACAGTGCTATTAAAAGGCGTGCATAAAAACGCATTATACAGCATTGCAGCACGCACTATTTATAAATGCATTGCAGCACACGTGCTATTATAAGGCAGTGGCACACCAGGCTATTATAAGGCGCATGCAGTGCAGCACACACTAGCTATTATAAAGGCAGTGCAGCACACATAGCCTATTATAAAGGCAGTGCAGCACACACGCTATTATAACGCAGTGCAGCACCACAGCGCTATTATAAAGGCAGTGCCGCACACATAGCTATATAAAGGCAGTGCACACACAGGCTTTAAAGGCAGTGCAGCACACAGCGCTATTATAAAGGCAGTGCAGCACACAGCTATTATAAAGGCAGTGCAGCCACATCGCTATATCTAAAGGCAGTGCAGCACACAGCGCTATTATAAAGGCAGTGCAGCACACAGCTTATATAAAGGCAGTGCAGCACACATAGCTATTATAAGGCAGTGCAGCACACAGCGCTATTATAAAGGCAGTGCAGCACACAGCGCTAGTTATAAGGCAGTGCAGCACACAGTGCATTATAAAGGCATGTGAGCACAAGCTAAAGGCAGTGCAGCACACAGCACTATTTAAAGGCATGCAGCACCATGCTATTATAAAGGCAGTGCAGCACACATAGCTATTATAAAAGCAGTGCAGCACACATAGCTATTATAAAGGCAGTGCAGCACACAGCGCTATTATAAAGGCAGTGCAGCACACACTATTATAAAGGGCAGTGCAGCACACAGAGCTATTATAAAGGCAGTGCAGCACACAGTGCTATTATAAAGGCAGTGCAGCACACAGAGCTATTATAAAGGCAGTGCATTTCAAAATATGTTCAAAGTAAAATATTTTATAATCAACAACAAAATAGCCATAACCGTCTTTCCATAACTGTATTGCTTCCATGAGGGTTCCCCTTAAATGAATGATTCTACACAACTTAACTACTTTAGAAAGGCAGACAGGGAATGTTTTTTTCCCCTTTCATTCCATAGAATATTGTGTATAGTACAATCAAGAGACTAGAGAGTATAATAGCAGCTCTATAAGTAATGTAAGCCCTTCATACTTATAACTGAAAATGTATCCTTGGCTAAGCAACAATTCCTTACAGGGAAGCCTGGCTGAGAATTTTAATCCTCTGAGCCAAGACGCTTTCTTAAGACAAGTTCGTTCTGGAAAAAGTTTAATTAAGTATGTGGGAAATGTGTTCAAGTACACACCGGGACGGCTCAAGTTTGAGTTTTCCTGTTGCGGAAAGGGTAATCATACAGTATAACAGACAGAAACGACCCCAAAGATAGGGTCAAAAGAACCCCATAATATTGCACTCTATGCCAAAAATCACTCCTTCTAGGCACTATTAGCCCTTAGGTGGTTGTCCTACTATTTGCAATATTATTTGCAATATTATTTGCAATATATTGAGTGCAATATTATGGGGTTCTTTTGACCCTATCTTTGGGGTCGTTTCTGTCTGTTCTACATTGTTTACCCTTTTGCACCTGCTAGTTTATAGGACTTATTATTATAGCAGAGCAGTCTAATTCATCTGTTGCATTATAATCCTTCAGTATGCAGTATTTTGTAAACACCCATCGTTGTATCTAAACCTTATAATTAGAGTAATGAGATTTGTGTTTATTTAAGTTCTTCTAATAGCTTTGTTTGTTTCCTTTATTCCTGTTGTGTGTTTCCAGATCACGTTTTATGTCAGTTAATACAATGTTAATATACAGGTGCACCATACTAATATAGATTTTGTTAGTCAATAATGGCAAATGGAAAAGGTGTGCAGGTGAAAAACAGGGTCATATTGGAAAATATCGGAAAGTCAATAGAGGAAAAGAAATGAGACATCAATTAGAATCTAGGAGGAAAAGTGGGCACGAAGTCCTAAAGGGTAAGCAAAGAAACAGACAAATATGAGGGTAATTTAACAAAGAGTGAGTATGTTCCATGTATTATCTCTATACTATAGTAAAGAAAATTTAAGGACACCAACTCAGTATTCCATATTTAATTTTTATATATATATATATATATATATATATATATGCAAATACAACTGTATGCTCATCTGCATGTCTTAGGCAGGTCTACAACCCCGCCATTTCCCCATCATCACCCAGCATACAGCACTTCCACTGCAGCAAGGGATTCTGGGAAATGACATGCAAATGAGCACACAGTGTCACTTTTTGCCTCAAAAACCATTTTTAACATGGTTCCCTATAGGCTTAAGTTTGCTGCATGGTCACAGCTTTGAGCGGGAGCTATAATATAAATGTATACTAATAATATCATCATAATAAATATATCATAGAATAATACTCATATTATATATATATAGAATATATTAATGATAGAAGTTGAGGTTTGCAAGACCTGCCTCAATAACCCTGCAGATGAGCATGACAGTTAATTTGCCATATATCATATATCTATACATATATATAAATATATATATATATATATATATATATATATAAACTCCGCTGACGAGTGGCAAAGCAGCCACAAACCTCGAAACTGTGACTTCATCGCGCAGCATTAGTTGCGGGTGTCATAACGAA